>JAGFNQ010000684.1:0-99735 GCA_024364735.1 Boesenbergia rotunda | reverse complement strand
GGCTAGGGTATCAAGCACAGCAAAGGATGGAGAGACCTATATTTAAGGTGTGGTTAGGTTAATCCGCCCCATAAGTATAAATAGGTAATTAAAGAGAGAAGTTTTATTTTCTCTCCTCTCCAAACCCTCACGCCGACCCCCTCCTCTTCTGGGCGAAACTACACCAAGCTCTAGGGGGGCCGGTCAAGGCTCTTCCTCCAAGAGATTTTCTAATATTTGGAATCCCCGCGACGAGAGGAACCGTAGGTGCGAAGAATTCTCCGAGATCTCAAGTTTCTTCCAAGTCCTAGACGTCAATCTTGGTTGTAAGTCCAAGATATCAATGTAAGTACTGCTCACCTGCAGTAAGAGGCGGTTTTTCCGCAAGAATTTCCCTTAAAAGTTTTTAAAAAAAGATATTTCCTTTTTGTATTTCAGTTTTTTGCATGTAATCTTAGTTCCTTATATGCTTGCATATGTTGATAAGCACCCTATATGAGATTAGGGACCAAGAAAAGCTATGAGAAAAGAAAAGAGAAGATAAAAGATAGAAAAGAAAAGGCCAAGGCCTTAAGAAATCCGAAAAGTCAAGACTTAGGGATTTAGCACGCCAAGGTGCTCCAGAAAATGCCAAGGCATTTACAGATGAGAAAGAAAAGAAAGAAAGCTATTTTATTTTTCTAAAACCAGTACCCGGCGTCCAAGGGCGTCGTTAAAGAAATCCAGGTGTCCAATTCCAAGGTCTTGGCCCTGGTAGACCAAGGTCTGCTCTATTAGGATTGGTGGCTCGCTACCCCCAACCTTTTAGGGAACGCGCATGAGATGGTACTTACGTCTTCAGTGGATCCAAGTGATTATTATTTTCAAGTATATGCTTTAGCAAAGTTTTCTAAAGTTTAAGAAAGTTTTCAAAAGTTAAAGAATAGCTAAAGTTTCAAGTTGAGCCAAGAAAAGTAAATTGAGATTATCTATTGCTTGAGTATGCATGTTTGAGCTATACATGTTCTTAGTTTTCTTTCAAGCATATAGTATCTCATATGATGTTCAGTTTGATCTAGAAGCATGTTTGCACATTTCGAGTTTTTGTGAGCTAGATAGTACTTACTAAGCTTTTCGCTTATAGATGCATTTCCTCTTATTGCAGATAAAGGTAAAGGCAAGCAAATCTGAAGGAAGGCGACGAGGCGGTGCTGAGTAGAGTGTGTGTGGTGGCTGATTATGGAGAGATCTTTGGCGCAAGACAATTTAGTTATTAATTCATAATGTTATAGTTCATTTGAATTTTATGTTCTGCTTTATGGAGTTTAGCGAATATTTAAGTTATGGATAGTTTTATATGCTCAATTCCTTAGAGGTAAAGATTCCATGTCATTTCTTTTAGTCTATATATTTTATAATTGCATTGGATGAGTAGAAATATGAGTAGATGGAAGTATTGATACTTTGGTTGGAGAAATAGATGTTTGTGCCAAGATAGTACTAGTTCCTCTTTGAATCAAGTTTTTATTGCTTAAATATGTCTAGAAAAGTTGCATTCGTATTCCATAATGCTTTAGCAATGTTATAGAATCTTGCATGATGAGTTTAAATGGTTAGAAGCAAAGTTTGGTACAAACTCTAGACTAAAGTTTTTGATAGTTTTTCATAACTTGCTAAATCTCGTAAAAGTCCAAATTTTAAGTTTATGGATTCATTTTGATTGGCTAAACTGTTTAGAAAATTGGTATAGAGTATAGAAATGGTGTCATGATTCCATATGGCTCGAAATTATGGGTTTGATGGAGCTGTGAAGCAACTGCCGAAAGCTGAACTTTCAGCTCACAAGCGTACCAGTCGACTGCCACGTCACCAGTCGACTGGTACCCGACAGTTCAGTTGGGTGAGGCAGGCTTCAAAGTGTACCATTCGCGAGCTTTTGAGAAAGGAAGTGTGATATGTTATTATGCATGATTGCTTAAGATAGAATATAATTGTTAGATGAATTTAAAAGTTTAAAAAAAAAGATTTCCGCATTTGTAGTCATGTATCAAAAGTAGAGAAGTAGAGAAATGTAACGATCCGTCTAAGGCAGTAAGAAGGCGGGTCGCTACAGTATTTATAGGGCTAAGGTAGGGACCAAGAGGAGGAGTTGGATCTTGGACCACTAATGGATTTAAAACCAATCCATTAATTAAGATCCATTCCACTAAAGGATCTTAATTGAACTTCTTCACTAACCCCCATATTTTCATATGGGCGCCACATATTATAAGTCGTCCATCCCCCCGTATTTAAGATATCGAATGTCCGTCAATTAATTTAAATTACTGATAATTTAAATTAATTAACTTCTGGATCATTGATTAGTATCACTCAATCTTATCATCATGTTGGATCAAACCCACCTGCAGGGTTTAACATGATGAACCTTTTGAGCTCATCAAGAGGGCATCATCATCCCGACTCACCAAGACATGGATTCCGTCAATAATCAATGACACACCATATAATTAATATTATTTCCCAACTTACCGGGCCTATCGATCTAACAGAATAGGTCTCGCCCATTGGTAAATCAAAAAAATAATAATTAATCATATGTGTCCGTTATTATATCGGGATTTAGGGATCGTACTGTTGGATCGAGAGAACCGATAGAGGGGGGTGAATATCAGAAAATGTTCGGATTTTAGGATTAGAGAAATTACGCAATGGAATAAAAACAATCACGCAAACACAGGTGGTTTTACTTGGTTCGGAGCCTAGGTCGACTCCTACTCCAAGGCCCACGGTCGTTGACCGTTTTCTGCGGGCAATTCTATAAGTTCGCAAAACGGTTTACAAATAGATGTTACAATTACTAGTATAGTAAACACAAAAGTAAAAGATCGCTCTTCGTTACCGACGTCCGGTGTGGAATGTTTCTCGGAGCAGAGGGACGTCGTCGGCGCTTGTATCTCGAGTCGGGAGGTTTCTGGAGCAGAGCGCGGGAGCGAAAGAGCATGATTGCTTTGAATGAAGTGTTGTACGATGCCTTGGGGTCGAGGGCCCTTTTATAGGCCCTGGGGGCGCCAGGAACGTCGAGGGCGCCCCCCCCCACGTGTCGGCCGATCTGACTTTCACTCGGTCAGCTTCTGATCCCTTCAAACTCGGGATCAGATCTTGACCGGGGCGCCCGGGACGCTGGGGGCGCCCGGGTTGACCGGGTCAGAGCTTATCCCTTGGCTTCGCTGGCTTGCACAGGGGGCGCCCGGGACGCTGGGGGCACCCGGGAGCAGCGGGGGCGCCCGGGAGCACGGGGGCGCCCGGGAGCATGGGGGCGCCCCGCCCATGAGCTGCAGAAGCAGTTCCTTTGCTCCATGTGTTTTGTGTTTACCTTGGGGGCGCCCGGGACACTCCGGGCGCCCTGGTCAGCTGCTGCCTCACTCCTTTGAGACTCTCTGAGCTGCAGACACTCGTTCCTTCGGTCCTGCATCCAGGGTTAGTCCAAAACACCATAAAGCAATAAGATGTTAGTTTATACAGCCTTAGCTGTCTTGGTTCTGACTTTGGGCCTCCAAAATGGAGCCCTAGGTCGAACCGACGCTTACTGTTCCCTCGACGGGGAACGCGTCCTCACCTACTCCTCTCAGGAGAATTTACCTGATGCCAACCGGCTCCTCCGGTTGGACTTTTGCCCAACAGTCCTTCGCCAGGTCTTGGATATCAAGCTGTCCTTCGCTAGTTGCCTAGCAGTCCTTCGCTAGGTCTTGGTGACTAGCAGCCCTTCGCTAGTTGCCTAGCAGTCCTTCACTAGGACTTGGTGACTAGCAACCCTTCGCTAGTTGTCTAGCAGTCCTTCGCTAGGGCTTGGTGACTAGCAGCACTTCGCTAGTTGCCTAGCAGTCCTTCGCTAGGGCTTGGTGACTAGCATCCCTTCACTAGTTGCCTAGCAGTCCTTCGCTAGGGCTTTGTATCCTGGCAGTCCTTCTCCAGGTGCCTAGCAGTCCTTCACTAGGGCTTTATTTCTTAGCATTCCTTCGCCAGGTGCCTAGCAGTCCTTCGCTAGGACTTTGTCTCTGCACACTTGAGTAACTTTATTAGATCACAAATAAACTTAACTTTGAATCCTTTGCCAATATCAAAACAAGGTTCGATATGGTGCTTCCTGCACCAACAATCTCCCCCTTTTTGATTTATGGCAATACAATTCAAAGTTAAGTTAAAAACTTATAACCAGTTAAGAACAAAAGGTAAACAATGAAGTATAACTGTTTATGAACAGAATTAATGTAGAGTTGAAAAAAAAAATCTTTATTTCTCATACTCCCCCTAAAACCCTGAATACTTGTGTTATAAGGCACTTAAAACACTTAACTTTGACCTTTCCTCCCCCTTTGATATATATCAAAAACATACATGGGCGAACAAGGTTCTTAATAGGGAGTTTTGAGTTTTTGTAAAAATTTCTAAGTTTTTTGACAAAGTGTTTTTCAAAAAAAATAAAAGGCTTTGCACCAAAAGCTTTTTACACTTAGACAATTTTCCATTTTGAAGAGCTTTGCAAGCCTAAATTTTGTTTTAAACCAAAAAAAATTACTTAGACAAAATTTTGAAATCAAATTTCCCAAAAACAATTTGTTTACCAAAAATTTTTGCACACTTAGAAATATTTGTTTGGAAACACTTTGTGCATTTTAGAAAATAAGATCTTTAAGAAATTTCTAGACAAGTTTTTCACCAAAAAACTTTACTTGGAAATATTTGGCAAAATTTTTGAACAAGTTTTTTGCTCAAGCAAATTTTGTTTATTAAGGAAAAAAATTTACTTAGGAGAAGACATGTACTTAAAAATTTGAAACACTTAAAAATACTTAGAAACTTTTGAAGCACTTTTTGAAAAAGAGATAAAGATTAAAACAATTTCTCTCTTTCCTTTCTCTCCCCCTTAATGTGAAATTCTTCTCCTAAGTTTTAAATCATTTCTAAGATGACCTTTCTAAAAAAAAGGAAAACGTTTAAGGAAGAATTTAATTTCTACTCTCCCCCTTGACCATATATCAATAACAAAATATATTTTGAAAGAAGTTTTTAAAAAAAATTATGTATCAGAGCCTATGAGTTTTGAAAACATAAAAATACTTAGCATAATTCTTGAAAGTATAGCAAAAAAACTTTAAATTTCACCAACAAAACTCCACTTAAAAAATA
The DNA here is from genome assembly GCA_024364735.1 of Boesenbergia rotunda. NCBI lineage: Eukaryota > Viridiplantae > Streptophyta > Magnoliopsida > Zingiberales > Zingiberaceae > Boesenbergia > Boesenbergia rotunda. The sequence continues at coordinate 94,587 of JAGFNQ010000684.1, read as the reverse complement.
TTTTATATTTGTAGGCAAGTCTTTTAGAAACTTCATGCACTTAGAACACTGTTGTCTTTACAAGTATTAGTACTTTTCAAAACATTATATAATTTTTGAAAAATATAAGTACTTTTGAAAAAATATGCATTTTTTGAAAAATATGCAAGTACTTTAAAAAAAATAGATTGAGCATTTTTGGAAAGTCTAAGTACTGTTTTTTTAAATATAAATAATTTTTGAAAAGTATTATGCATTTTGAAAACATAATATTTTACTTGACTAGGTTTCTTTTCCAGTCTGACACAATCCTAGAAAACCTTGTTGACTACAAGGACATTTTTCTAAGTGTCCTGGAAACTTCTCCAACCCAAGTAAATATTATAAAAGTAACTTCATAAGTCACAAGAATTTTGAAAAATAAAATAATAGTATTTTGGAACAAAAATTATTTAAGTTTTCAAAAGGATTTTAAACTTGTAGTGCATGAAAACATATAATTTTGAAAAAATGTTCAATAATTCTTTTAATTTAATCTCCCCCTAAGCTTGACCCAGTCCTAGGAAGCTTGTTGACTACAAGCGATCTTCCTCTGAGTTTTAGGGTTTGATTTAAATTATAAAAATTATCTAATAACTTCAAAACAAATAATTACCAAAAAAAACATTTCAGAAATTCTTCTTTTGACTCAAACTCCCCCTAAATTTGATACATCCTAGGAGTCCTTGTAGATCAAGAAGTGGACCTTCCTCTGTGTCTTTAGGGTTTATTAAAATCAAAAGAATAATTTTGAACAATCTACTGAGTATGATAACTTTCAAGATAAATTTTTGAAAACATAACTTGAAATGATAGCACAGTTTTCGAAAATCATGATGATAATTTTTCAATGAGATAGTAATATCGAGGGTTTTTGAATAAGTTTTAAAGCATAAGGTTTTTGAAAAATTTGAATTTTTTGAAAAAAAAATTAAGAAGAACTCCCCCTGTATCCGACACAGTCTGTCTTTTATCTAAGTTCCTTAAGGGACTTCAGTGATGACCAGGTTTGACTATATGGACTAGGGTTGACTATTTTGACTAAATCAGAATAAGCCCTAGACTCTATTTATTGTGATATTTGACAAAAAAATGTGATAAATGAAAAAGTAGGGTACAGTACAATAAATTAAAAATTAGAGGTAAGTTTGAATAACTTTTGCAAACCTTTTTATTTAACAGGATAGTGAATCATGCTTTTAGGTCCTAGATGTCTCACCCGGTTCTACGTGGTCAAAACATGTTAACCTTATGGGTTGTGTGAGACAAATATTTAATTTTAACAAAAAAATGGTTAATTTTGAAACATTAAATCATAGTTAAAAAAATGATTTTTGAGGATTTTGAAATTAATTAGAATTTTAACTTTGAATTTTGAAAGTTAGTTAAATTAAATTTGAATGTTAAAAGTCAGATAAATTAAATTTGAATTTGATTGAATTAAATTTAATTTATTAAGATTTAATTGAATTTAATTGATTTAATTAAGATTTAATTGAATTTGATTAAGATTTAATTGAATTTAATTGATATTTGATTTTGATTTAATTGAATTTAATTGATATTTGATTTTGATTTTGATTTAATTAATTAAGATTTGATTAATCTGAATTAGTTGGTTGGGTTGGACTCATCATTTAGGTCCTAAGCATCTCACCCATTTTAAGTGACAAAACAGGATATCCTTAACTGTTTTGTGAGATGCATATTTTAATAGAAAGATTTATTTTGAAAAGACCATGATTAATTTTAAAAAGTTAAATTAATTTTTAAACCCAATTTAAATTTATTTTGAAAAGAGATATTTGAATCTAAAATTAACTGAAAATTTGTGTTAGATTTGAATTTAACAAAAAGTAAATTGAATTTGAATTTCAAAAATTGGCTTCCAGGTCTTTGCGAGGCACAAGGCCTTCTTTAGCCGTAGCCTTATTGAATCATCAACTCTTTTCTAGACAAAGCCTTTTAGTGAAATTTCATCTTCAAAATTACTTTTTGGTAAATTCTGGTCTAACTAGTTTGGGTCTTGGATCGGTAGCTTCGGCTAGTTTCACCAGTCTAAAGAGACCAAGTAGTGTATACTTGACCTTATTAGAAAAGGCTTCCCTAACGTACTATCATCTCACCTCTACCCAATACTATATTATTCAAATTTCAGTTAAGTTGGTTCAGTCCTTAAACTAACCAGTCCTAATTCTAAGCAAAAAAAAACAAAAATAAAAAGAAACACATAATTAAAACAAACAATTGTCTAAGTAAGGTCACAATTGGAGTAATACTCCAGATTTTCGAAATCAGCAAGATTATGAATTAAATTTTCTAACTTATTGACCTTATGTTTTAGGGTTTCATTTTCTTGTTTCAATTTTCTGAAATTTGCTTTAATTAAGTTACATAAATCAATCACATTATTCAAGGTAAATAGCGGATTTTCAAATACTGTAAATTTACCTTTGTTGATTGTTTGTCCGGCGTTCTTGGTAGCTCCTTTATCTGTGCATTCACTTTTGTAATGCCCGAACTCCTGGCACTTGAAGCATTGAATGCGACTTTTGTCCTTTCGTGCTTTTGGAACTGATTCCTTTGTCGCCGTCGGTGGTGGCGAAGAACTGATTCCTTTGTCGCCGTCGGTGGTGGCGAAGAACTGATTCCTTTGTCGCCGTCGGTTAGTTTATACAGCCTTAGCTGTCTTGGTTCTAACTTTGGGCCTCCAAAATGGAGCCCTAGGTCGAACCGATGTCTACTGTTCCCTCGACGGGGAACGCGTCCTCACCTACTCCTCTCGGGAGAATTTACCTGATGCCAACCGGCTCCTCCGGTTAGACTTTTGCCCAACAGTCCTTCGCCAGGTCTTGGATACTAAGCTGTCCTTCGCTAGTTGCCTAGCAGTCCTTCGCTAGGTCTTGGTGACTAGCAGCCCTTCGCTAGTTGCCTAGCAGTCCTTCGCTAGGACTTGGTGACTAGCAACCCTTCGCTAGTTGTCTAGCAGTCCTTCGCTAGGGCTTGGTGACTAGCAACCCTTTGCTAGTTGCCTAGCAGTCCTTCGCTAGGACTTTGTATCCTGGCAGTCCTTCGCCAGGTGGCTAGCAGTCCTTCGCTAGGGCTTTATTTCCTGGCATTCCTTCGCCAGGTGCCTAGCAGTCCTTCGCTAGGACTTTGTCTCTGCACACTTGAGTAACTTTATTAGATCACAAATAAACTTAACTTTGAATCCTTTGCCAATATCAAATCAAGGTTCGATATGGTGCTTCCTGCACCAACACGTACTCCATAATAAAATCTGAGATCCAATCCAATTATCAAGTCAGTACAAATTGGATGGTCTCTGGTTTTGGTCCTGCTCAATGCACACAAAGTATACTAGTGTAATTCTATGGTCAAGGCCAACCACACCTAATTACACTACAACCATCCCGATGGTTTGTCCAATTCCATCTCGGCTATGAGCCTCTACTTATACTAAGCAAGACTAATAACATGATCTTCCGTGTGCCACCACACACCGTGTTATCTATAATGCAAAGTAAAGGACTTTTATACATGTACTAATATAAACAAACATCTAGTGTTGTTATGATTCTCTTTTCAAAATGAAGATAATCATATATATAAAAGAAGCAAGTCTTTCAGTATACACATCTAACAAAGTATGCTCATTTCAAGGCCTAAACAACCAAAAAATGATATAGATGTCTATCTAGATGTGCTAGTTGAAGATTTACAACGATTGTGGGAAGGAGTTGATAGAGTATATGATACTTATTGAAGGCGGTTCTTCACTCTTAAAGTAGTCTTATTATTGACCATCAATGACTTTCTTGCCTAACATTAGTGAATATACTACATATGATGATTATGCATATCTAGTACGTGGAGAAGATACTTATGCAAAGCACTTGGAAAATGAGAAGAAAATATCATTTGTTGGCCATCGACGATTCCTATCACGGTTTCATTCCTATCGGAGGCAAATGAAGTAGTTTAATGACATAGAGGAACTTGGAGAAGTAGTTAGACCATTATCTAGGATTAAGTTGTTGGACAAGTTTTCGGACATAAGGTGTGAGTTTGAAAATAAGATAAGTGTGAGAGGGAAAAAAAATACAAAGCTAATAAGTTGGAAGTCAATATAGAAGAAAAGATTTAAGAGGAATATATTTTAGAAAATATTGGAAGAAGAAGTCAATCCTTGTCAATATTCCTTACTGAAAATACTTACATGTTAGACATTGTCTCGATGTTATGTACATTGAGAAAAATATCTTCAAATCGTTTATTAATACTTTGATGAATGTTAAAGGAAAATTATGGATAATGTGGCAGCTAAGATAGCATCTACTTCATCTCATATAACACTGGAGAAAATTTTAATTATTTATCTATTTCTACTATATACAAATTAATGCTATATTGTCATTTTTAAAGGTACTAATTATAAATGAAGATAAGAATATGATATATTTATTAGACTCTATAAGTAATAAGAACCGAGACTATGCTTGAAAAACTATTATGATCAAGTAGGTAGTAAATTATGCTAATTGTGAATACATTCACGTACAAATATGAAAACATAATTTTATATTTTTACAATATAATGGGTCAAGATGCATAATACCTCGAGTGATATTTCAAAAGGATCAGGTTTTATACAATTGACGGTATATATTTTGACTATGTATTTAGGTTTCAATTGATAATTCTTATTAGTTAGATTGTGACTAATAGAATTACCTTTTCAATTCCATTAGGGTAATTTAGTGGTGTTGAATGTGGATATTGTGTAATGTGCTATATGAAAGTGATAGTTTTGGATGAAGATCCGTAATTGTAGGAGAAGGTGAATTTCTTTTTTCTAAATTTGATAATAATTTTTTTTCCTGGTGTGTTTATCACTGTTGTTATTCATGGATAAAATTGTCCAAGACATTTCTTTCAAGTTGCAACAACTAGCTAGAACCTATACAATATTTCTTTGTTGAAACATTTGATCCCGAGCCAGCTTGCGTGTAGCCTGGCGCCTAGTCAGGAGGAAACAGGTTAATGGGCTGGAGAGGCTTATCAGATAGGTGGTCCAGGTCGCTGAGTCAGCCCGGCTCATTAAAAGACACAAGGGTCGAGGAGGGTCAGACCTCCTAAACACCCTTATAGCAAAGCCCTCACTCGGGGCCCTCGATTCAAGAAAAGCCTAAGACAGGGGAAAGTGAACGGATGCCCTTGGCAAGTCTTAATGCTCCCACATCTGGGAAATCTTGACACAGAATATGGTGAAAAGTACTCTTGGGCCAGGCCCCGCGCTGCACTCGGCTCAAGGTCTCTGATCGGACGCGTGGTGGCCCACACTTCCCAGAATCGGCCTGACCGATGCTCAGACACTCACACCCCAATACCCCTCTAGGTTTGGCTCCCAGCCGGCGTGTGGCGGCCCACGCCCCTAGGGTAAGCTCAAGCCAGAGGAGGCGCTACTCGGTATATTGTCACTCAATACCCCAGTCGACACCTTCAGCCCAGATCCTCAGTCGGCCTCACAATCCAGTGCCCCCAATCGGCACCGTCCTTCCAGGCCCTCAGTCGCCCTTACTATCCAATGCCCCCAGTCGGCACCGTCCTTCCAGGCCTTCAGTCAGTCTCGCTATTCAGTGCCCCCAGTCGGCACCCTTCTTATCTCAGGGGTCCTCAGTCGGCCCTGACATGCAGAACAACCACTCTTTGACACCAGACTACCAGAAACGGTACGGGGTTGAGGCAGATCTGATAATATTCTGACCCAAACGACGGGTATCCCGCTAATGCCTTGATCTTCCTGTCATACCCTGTCCTCCTGTACCACGACCACCTACACTAGTGTCAGGCCGAGTGGCGCCGAACGACGCCAACATTTAAGTTGACAGCGCCTCTTTCCTTATTCAGGTATGCACCATTTTACCCTGTCATCTCTGGGCATGCTTTGCCTTGTCCTCGCTATGAGACAAAGAATGGCAAGTGGGGCAGGAGCTATCAGCTTCCCCGGCTATATAAGCACCTTCACTCCGCATCTCTCAGGTACGCCAATAGTGCATTGCTTACTGTTCTATTACTTTCCATTCGCTTGCCATCGTCGAGTACTGACTTTACCGTCGGAGTGTCTGGCCGGAGACTTTTCCCGGCGGGTTCTAACGGTCTCTGTCTTGCAGGATAGGGGCGAGCCAGCTTCACAACCAGCCTTAGCGGTTTCGTGATTCTCGGAGGATCATCTCACCTTTGGGACCGTCACCTCGCTTCACGACAGGATCATGATTCTTAAGTTGTTAGCAGTGAAATTAAGATATAAATGGTTGTCAAATGATCAGTAACATGATTATAGAGAACCATCTTAACCTGTTGGACAAATTTGAAGTTAAAACAAACTAAATCCAGCATTTCATTGCCATTTTTTTTTATTGAATACGTGCAAGTATTGTTGTTAAAAGAATCCGTGTTACTCCGGAATTATGCTACAGCGAGAAGAGAGTTAATTATCTCTTAGCATCCACTATTCGAATCCTAATTATGACAAAATTTATAATTGTTTTTTTTCAAATGAGATGTATAATAGTGGAATGTTAAACTTCTGAACGCTTTCTGATTAATTTATTCTGACGATCGATAAAAAATTTCTACGAAGTCGAATGTTCTAAATTCAATATTATCCAAGTTAATAATCATATTAAATAAATAAATAATTAATTAATTAATGTAGGTCTATTGCTAGAACTTTTCTTATTCCCCGTTAGCTGCCGTCAGATAAAGATGATAAACTAATTTTGCTTCCGTTTTGATGATCAACAACACGCATTTCTTGTAATCTTGACTTAAATAATCTGTTGTCTAGTTTTTAATCTATTGTTATAGTTTCTTTATATATAAAAAAATTAATTAAATTGGATAACATCAAATCTGAAATGACGGATCTTACTTTATGAAAATTTTTCACTGGCCATCACGATAAATCGAAAAACGTTCATAGCGGACAATCCAAAACCTTTATATCCCACTATTACGCACCTCATTTGAAGAAAAAATTCTAGTAAAATTTATCATAGCTAGGATTCGAATTATATGTGATTGAGAGATAATTAGTTACCCTTATCATAATTTCAGAGGCAACACTAATTCTTTTAACAACAATACTTACACGTGTACAATAAAAAAATTAGTAATGAAATGCCGGATTTGATTTGTTTTAACTTGAAATTGTCCAACAATAATAAAACTTATTATTCAACCACTCTCATTTTTATATCAACGTATTCACGGTTCAATCTAGCTATGACATATTTTATAAAAAAAATTCTCTAAATGAGATACAAATCTTAGAATGTTAGACTTCTAAACCGTCCGTAACGAATATTTTTCGATTTATTCGGGTGGCTAATGAAAAACTTTTATAGGACTCGATCGATCATCTCAGATTCATTTGTTATCTTATTCATCGCATTAAAATCCCATTGTAAAATTGATAAATAGTAGGATTCTCATATGCCATCATTTTATCTATAGGTACATTTTTTTCATGCATTTTATTTCATTTGTAACTTTTTTAAAGATGCTACAAAATAATAGTCATATGTTATCTTATTCATCGCATTAAAATCCCATTGTAAAATTGATAAATAGTAGGATTCTCATATGCCATCATTTTATCTATAGGTACATTTTTTTTATGCATTTTATTTCATTTGTAACTTTTTTAAAGATGCTACAAAATAATAGTCATAAATCAGGTTTCTTTCAATTTCATTTTTGAAATTTATTATGTTGGTGCAAAGACATTATGTAGGTGTTATTTATTTTGAACTTCTATTAATGTTCAGTTGGCAACATCAATCTAGTAGTATTACTACCACACTAACAATATGATGATGTAAGAAATGAATTAAGCAAATTCGTCTACTTATACGTGGGTATTTACAGGTCATATACGCTGTGATATAAATTTTTGAGTTGTATTTAAAAATTTATGGATACATTTTAAAGTAAATTTGATTAAATATGTTTTTTTTAATACACTTTTGAATTATATTTGATAGATATTTATGATATATTTATTCTTTTTTGACGGTGAAAAATATTTTATTTAATTAAAATTATGTTGTAGTAAAATATGGTTAATTCTTTCTACACTATAAATAAATAGTATAGTAATATAATAAAAAAAACTTGACAAATTTAAATAGTAGTGAAATTAAAGGAAAATTTACTTCAGTTCAAAATTATAAAATCGTTTGTATAAATTACTTGATTAAATTGAAACTTTGGTTGTAATAAAATATGTTTTATTATGTCTACACTACATAAAAAATAATATACCAAAAAATACTTTCGATTAAGGCAAATTGTGCAAAAGTAATACGGCAATTTACCAAAAGACGTATCCAAGAATAGGTATTTACCAAACGGTATACCATGGTTTCATTTTCATCAAAAGGCGCACTTAATAATAGTGAACTTCTACTTATACCCCTCCTGTTATCTACTGTTTTTCTCCTTCTCTCTCAGTAACAAATTTCGAGACGTCTGCAGATACTTTTTTAAACTTTTATTTTAAAATAATATATTATGAAATCGGCGCTGAAAACGTTGTAAGATAAACATCAAAAAAATATTTCAGTTAACAAATATCTCATCCAACATGATTTAAAAATATAAATAAATAATTTTTATATTTGATTAATAGAAATTAATATATTAAATAATATTTAATATATATATTAATATATATAAAAATATTAATAAATATATTAATAATATTTAATAAATATATTAATATCTCATCCCACGCTCTTTATTAATTAATATATATAAATATATTAATATATAAAAAAAATTTGAAAAAAAAATGTTGGCAGAAAATTAAAAAAAAGAGCGTGTATTGATTTCAGGCCATGCTGGGCCTGAAATTTTTTATTTCAAGCCCACGTTGGGCCTGAAATCTTTTGATTCAGGCCCGACGTGGACTCAAATTTTTTTTCTATTTTAAAAATATATTAATATATAAAAAAATCTATCAAAACACTTAATTTCAGATTCAAACACAGAGCCTGAAGTCATCCCAGGAGGGTCTGAAGTCAAATAACTACAGATCCTATAAATAATTAATTTAATAAATAATAATTAAATAAAAAAATATTTTTAAAATTAAAAAATTTTCAGTGCCCTGGGGCCTGAAGTCATCCGACTTCAGGCCCTCCATCATTGATATAAAAAAATATAAAAAAAATTTTTATAAAAAGGTTTAATATATAATTACATATTATATAGGAGTGGTTTAGGTATATCAGTAAGTTTGGGTGTCGAAACATCTAATAGGAGTGGTCTAGGAGATGAGATTTTGGGTGCCGAAACATCTAATCTTGCTGTATCACCAATGCTATAGGAGTGGTTTAGGTATATCAGTGAGTTTTGAGCAAAACTCACTGATGGACTTACCATATTTGGAATTCTGAAAACTTTATATCAGTAGACAGGGTTGAGCTAGGAGATAAGATTTTGGGTGTCGAAACCTCTAATCTTACTGTATCACCAATGCTATAGGAGTGGTTTAGGTATATCAGTGAGTTTTGAGCAAAACTCACTGATGGACCTACCATATTTGGAATTCTGAAAACCCTATATCAGTAGACAGGGTTGAGCTAGGAGATGAGATTTTGGGTGTCGAAACCTCTAATCTTGTTGTATCACCAATGCTATAGGAGTGGTTTAGGTATATCAGTGAGTTTTGAGCAAAACTCACTGATGGACCTACCATATTTGGAATTCTGAAAACCCTATATCAGTAGACAGGGCTGAGCTAGGAGATGAGATTTTGGGTGTCGAAACCTCTAATCTTGCTATATCACCAATGCTATAGGAGTGATTTTGAGCAAAACTCACTGATATACCTAAACCACTCCTATAGCATTGGTGATACAACAAGATTAGAGGTTTCGGCACCCAAAATCTCATCTCCTAGCTCAACTCTGTCTACTGATATAGGGTTTTCAGAATTCCAAATATGGTAGGTCCATCAGTGAGTTTTGCTCAAAACTCACTAATATACCTAAACCACTCCTATAGCATTGGTGATACAGCAAGATTAGATGTTTCGGCACCCAAAATCTCATCTCCTAGCTCAACCCTGTCTACTGATATAGGATTTTCAGAATTCCAAATATGGTAGGTCCATCAGTGAGTTTTGCTCAAAACTCACTGATATACCTAAACCACTCCTATAGCATTGATGATACAGCAAGATTAGAGGTTTCGGCACCCAAAATCTCATCTCCTAACTTAACCTTGTCTACTGATATAGGGTTTTCAGAATTCCAAATATGGTAAGTCCATCAGTGAGTTTTGCTCAAAACTCACTGATATACCTAAACCACTCCTATAACATTGGTGATACAGCAAAATTAGAGGTTTCGGCACCCAAACTCTCATCTCCTAGCTCAACCCTATCTACTGATATAGAGTTTTCAGAATTCCAAATATGGTAAGTCCATCAGTGAGTTTTGCTCAGTACTTACTGATATACCTAAACCACTCCTATAGCATTGGTGATACAGCAAGATTAGATGTTTCGGCACCCAAAATCTCATCTCCTAGACTACTCCTATTAGATGTTTCGGCACCCAAACTCACTGATATACCTAAACCACTCCTATATAATATGTAATTATATATTAAACCTTTTTATAAAAATTGTTTTTATATTTTTTTATATCAATGATGGAGGACTTCAGGCCCTAGGGCACTGAAAATTTTTTAATTTTAAAAATACTTTTTTATATTTAATTATTATTTATTAAATTAATTATTTATAGGATCTGAAGTTATTTGAATTCAGACCCTCCTGGGGTGACTTCAGGCCCTGTGTTTGAATTGAAAATTAAGTGTTTTGATAGGTTTTTTTATATATTAATATATTTTTAAAATAGAAAAAAAATTTGAGTCCACGTCAGGCCAGAATCTAAAGATTTCAGGCCCAACGTGAGCCTGAAATAAAAATATTTCAAGCCCACGCTGGGCCTGAAAGTATTGATTTCAGGCCCAGCGTGGGTCTGAAATCAATACACGCTCTTTTTTTTAATTTTTAGCCAACGTTTTTTTTCAAATTTTTTTTATATATTAATATATTTATATATATTTATTAATATATTTATTAATAAAGAGCGTGGGATGAGATATTAATATATGTATTAAATATTATTAATATTTTTATTAATATTTTTTATATATATTAATATATATATTAAATATTATTTAATATATTAATTTCTATTAATCAAATATAAAAATTATTTATTTATATTTTTAAATCACGTTGGATGAGATATTTGTTAACTGAAATATTTTTTTGATGTTTACCTTACAATGTTTTTAGTGCCGATTTCATAATATATTATTTTAAAATAAAAGTCTGAAAAAGTATCTGCAGACGTCTCGAAATTTGTTACTGAGAGAGAGAAGGAGAAAGACAGTAGATAACAGGAGGGGTATAAGAGGAAGTTCACTATTATTAAGTGCGCCCTTTGGTGAAAATGAAACCATGGTACGCCGTTTGATAAATACTTATTCTTGGGTACGCCTTTTGGTAAATTACCGAAAGTAATAAGCAAACATCCACTTCATCATTTTTTTTCCTATGAAGCTATATAAATAATTTACTTCATCAATTAATGTAACTTATGAAGTCATATATGATCAACTAGTTCAGCAATTTTAAGTAATCGACGAAGTAAAAAAGACTTTTTTACTTTTAAATCATTCTGATTTCGAACTGATTTAGATCGGAGAAAGACTTCAATACTTTATGGAGAAATAATAAATTAACTAATAGAGAAATAATAAATTAACTGATGGCCTACGCCCGATACCAACTCTGGAGGGCTTACGACCGAGATCCCCTCGGGAAGTCGAGCCCCCGAGGCCGACTCGGGATGACCTACGCCCGAGATCAACTCGGGAGGGCTTACGACCGAGATCCCCTCAGGAAGTCGAGCCCCCGAGGCCAACTCGGGATGGCCTACGCCCAAGACCAACTCGGGAGGGCCTATGACCGAGATCATCTCGGGAAGTCGAGCCCCTGAGCCCAACTCGGGATGGCCTACGCCCGAGATCAACTCGGGAGGGCCTACGACTGAGATCCCCTCGGGAAGTTAGAGCCCCGATCTCAAGACCCCCTTGGGAGAGTAGGTCTCTGAGCTCACCTATGGGCGATATGATTCTGAGACCCTCTCGAGAAGACAAACTCTTATGGCTGTCCAGAGAGGGGATACCCCGAGAACTACTCGGGAGAGCGAAGCCCGAAGATCAATACGTCACATAGCCCGACCTCAAGTAACTGTTCCTCCTACCAGATCGGGAAAGTCGGCGGATATTTATTATCCATTATATGCGACAATTAAGGCCCTAATAATCGTTGCTGTCGTTACCTAAAATCTATCCTATAACCGACGAATTCGGACCGAGGAGGAGAACGTGGAGACGCGTCTGACCATGACCCTAGGTGTGTTCCCATTAATGCTTGTGTTGATCTCGCAGGGTATGATCTGCTTCCTTTCATCATCATCCTTGTGGGCTAGACTTTAGTGACTCGTCGTCCGCGTCAATTCCTTCTGGAACATTAACTTTTTACCACACGTTCCTATACTTCGATAATTATCTACTTATTATTTCGTTGAATATCTTAAGTGTATCATCCAAATTCACATTGTAGTATATATGAATTATTTATCCTTATTGCTTTGATGCCATGTATAATGTTGAATCATAAGTGTTGGGATTATGATTAGGAATTTATAGTAATCCTATAAGTCTAATGATACTTAGTGCCAAAATTTGTCCAAAACATGCTAAAAGTTTCTATAGTTATCATGCATAACATATGATTAACAAGAATTCTCTATGTCTAGGCATCCCATTCATGCTATAGTGATACGAATCACTCGGGGGACACTCAGGGCGAGCAAATCACTTTTTTACCACCATGATACGAATCACTCAATTTGTCACGAAATTCACATATATCCTTGATGTTCCAATTCATGCAATTACAAGCATAGATCGAGCATATCATTTAGCATGAATATGAACCTTAGTTGATATTCCAATTCACTACCTATCAATTATAACTATCCTTTCCGATTGTTGTCACACCCTAAACCATTTAATTCGATGAAGTGAGATTCTTTGAGACATAAAACTTGTTTGCCCCAATTGGGTTTACTAGGTATTCGCTATGAATAACCTTCTTAATCATCATCCCGATTGTTATTTTTTTGTAGGCATTCCTTTGGCCTAGATGGTTAGTCTAACATTCATATGAAGGTGTTGTGGTCTTGTTCTTAGAAATTGATTTGTATTTAAGTGAGCTCCCTCCTTGAATTTCGATATGTTGGCTTTATGGAGGCATTAATCTTGGAATTTCTTTCCTCTTCTTCGATCTCATCCTTCTTCTTCTTATTAGGACAAACAATTATTGCACTTTTGAGCATTTCAATTTCTTTTTGCAGTTGTTTTTCTTTGATTTTCTTCCTCTTTATTTCCTCGTCCTTCATTTTGATTTTCTCCTTCTTTCTATATGAGAAAACTTTCTTGCGTATAATATGTTCATTATTTGCTTTGACTTTGCCATTTGTAACTAAAGAGTGGCAATAAAAAAAAGGGGCAAAACCTTGTCCCTTGTGCCTCTGTCAGTCCGCTTTAGGACAAACACGGATGAAGTATAACACGATGACTGAGAAAGTAATAGGTTGGGAGGGAGAGACTTTTTTACATAGGGTGCAGAGATTTATGCTTCATTAGTCCCGTGGCTCGAACCCAAGACTTTTTGTGGCAATCTACCAACCCCTTACTATCTCAGCCATTTGTAACTAAAGAGCTCGAAGGTGTATTAGCATTTGAAATATTTTATTTCTCCATGGACCTTAAGTGCCACCAAGTCGGGATGAGTTCTCTCGAGTGGATGTCAAGTCGAAAAGAAACATCTAGACTACTCCTGAGTGCTAAATCCAATTGTTCCTAAGTGGACACCGAGTCTCCCGAGTGGATCTGAGTTGGGTCTCAAGGCACTCGAATCACCAAGTCGGAAGTACAGATTCCAAGTGCTCTAGTCAGTTAGGAAGTAAAGTCGACGAGTCAGAAGTTGATCAGTGAGAGAGATGTCGAGACCTGCGCTCAATGCAGTTTCTTTGAAATAGTTTCGCCCAACCTCAGACTGTACTTGAGATTCTCTCGGATCATTTGTTTCCTAGGATACACGGTAGACCGAGATCACCATCCAGCATTGATTGTTAGCGTTATGGGAAGTTACGGAAGAGGAAGAAACGCTTCCTCCTCTTCAGCTTCCAACGCTTAAAACATTCAAAACCTCCATAAACCTCCATTGATAGAGGTATTGATTAAGGTAGAGGAAGAGACATCTTCCTCTTATATAAGCTGCGTCCAAATGCAATCCAAGGCACGCGATAGAGAGGCGAGCAGACGAAGGAGCATTACACGAGGGATTTGGTTTGTGGCTAATTGGGATCGGTCCTCAGTGACGTTCTCATGACAGCAAGCAGAAAAAGAAGAGAAGAAGGAGATCCGATCACTGTAAGTTTTTGTATTTCGCAATCTAATAGAATGGTATTCGTTTCATTAAAATGTACTCATGCTCGAGATCTAACATTGATGGATCACAACGAACTGAGGAAGTATCTGACGGCTATCACGAGTGAATACCGAGTGCATAATAGAGAGGGAAAACTAGAGACGGAAGGTGAGAGAATTTCTATTGCTCTGTCCTTTTCTTGCTCTACTCATGGCCTCCTCCTTATAAAAGAACTCAACCACAAGCAATAGTAAATGGCCGAATAAAGGCCATTCAATGACCATTCACTCACCAACCTTGAAATGCTAGTAGCTCGTCGGCTGTTTAATTCGACAAATACAGATTCTTATTAATCACATTAATGCATCTGTTTCCATTGAGCAAAAAGAATAATTATTTAGATGACAAATTATTAATTGATCCACTTGGGTAAATTTTGCCCTAACTGGTCAGACATTTCACACACATTGGTTTAGTCGTGCTTCTAGTAGTCACGCGTAGTGGGAAGCGAAGTGTCAAGTCTGAGTAGGGAAATCACCCAACTGTCAAGTCTTGTTGAGCTGGGATGAGTTCTCTCGAGTGGACACCAAGCTAGAAAGAAACGTTCCGACTATGCCTGAGTGCTGAATTCGGTTGTTTCTAAGTGGACACCGAGTCTCACGAGTGGATGCCGAATTGGGACTCAAGTCACCCGAATCACCGAGTCAGAAGTATAGATTCCAAATGCTCCAGTCAATCGGGAAGCAGAGTCAACAAGTTAGGAGTTGATCGGCGAGGGAGATGTCGAGGCCTGCACTCAATGTAGTTTCTTTGAAACAGATTCGCCCCACCTCGGACTGTAATTTGAAGTTCTCTTAGGTCATTTGTTTCCTAAGATACAGTGACAAATCGTGATCACCATCCAACATTGATGGATCACAATGAACTGAGGAAGTATCAAACTGCTATCACGGGTGAATTTGCCGACTGAGTGCATAGCAGAGAGGGAAAACTAGAGACCGAAGATGAACAAATTTCTATTGCTGTTGTACTTCGAGGTTCTCTCAAGTCGTTTGTTTCCCAAGATACAGAGGCAGAATGTGATCACCATCTAGCACTGAGGAAGTATCAGACTGCTATCACCGATGAATCTACCGATCGAGTGCATAGCAGAGAGGGAAAACTGGAGACTGAAGGTGAAAAAATTTCTATTGCTTTGTCCTTTTCTTGCCCTAGTCGTGGCCTCCTCCTTATAAAGGAACTCAACCGCAAATAATAGTAAATGACCGAATAAAAGGTCATTCAATGACCATTCACTCGCCAACCTTGAAATGCTAGCCGCTCGTCGATTGTTTAGTTCGATGAATACAGATTCTTATTAATCACATTAATGCATATGTTTCTATCGAGCAAAAAGAATAATTATTCAGATGATAAATTATAATTGATCAACTTAGGTAAATTTTGTCCCAACTGATCCGACATTTGACACACGCAGGTCATAATTGCACACAAGTCAATATGGTTCAGTGCAAATCCAAGGCTTGGATTTGCACCACTGCACACTTACGCGTGTGAAAGAGTCTCTCCACATATATTTGTTCACATCATACATGCATGTGCAACAACATAAATCAACCAATTAGTCTTGAAACTTTCAATATAGGATTAAAGTCTCATTCATAATAAAGTCTTTATTTTTCAATCTCTTTTTCTATTCACATCTCTAATCGTGCCTAGGCGATATGACTAATTCGTATGTTCCATCGAATAGATCAAGAACCATAGGGCTCCAATTTTCCCACTTCCATATGAAAAAAAATTGTGACTTGAGCAATAGGATCTTTCATAACCAAATCCAAATGTAGATGACATTGAATGAAGAATGGTTACCGACAACTCAAAGCACCGCGGAAACTAGTTCATTTCTTAGTACATATTTGAATGACATTAAACATTGATGATTATAGAGAACTTCAAACACAAACTAATCCATGTCTCCACCATTATAATGTCAATTTTCACTTATTCAATTTACACTAATAGAAAACAAACAAACAAATAAAATGTTTGGCATACAAAACCGAGTCGGGAAGTACTTGATCTCTCAAGCACAATCAAAGTCTTTTGTGATAAACATAATTTAAAAAAAACAGATTTGTCCTATCTTCGGTGATGTGGTTTCAACGGGCATTTATTTTTCAAGAGACAATGGCTTGGACATGCTAACAATCAAGTACTTATTATTCACGGTGAATTGAACGCCTTACTCGAATGCTATAATCAGAAGGCGAAAGGCGGAGGAAGAACAATGAGGAAGAATGACTCACGAATAGATGATTTGGATGGATAGCGAAAGATGGAACACTATCACCTAACGAAAATAATTGTTATTTGATTAATGATCGTTTGGTCATTAAAATTTTCAACATTCAATAGCTGTTATACTCACACAAGAATCAACTGGATTTAATACCATCTAGATCTTGAATTTGCACACATGAACCTTGTGCTATGGAATTTTCAAAGGCAGCTTCGGGGGAGTATTAGACTCTCTCGTAATATTTCTCCTTGATGGGTAACAGATTTGAGAATATTAATTTTCTCGATGTATCATAATAATCGATAAAAAATTTTCGTGAGATCGAATTAATCGTCACAACTAATATTGTTTTTTAAGCCACTCTACTCTTTCATCCATTTTTTATTATTTATTTACTTTTTTAATAGAAAATTTGACACAGTATGAGAAGATGCTTTCGTGTGATTTTGTCTTGATGCCTCAAAGTCAAAAGGCAACCAATTCCAACTCTGTTTGGAGAATAGAATAGTCAAGGAAAGCGATGGTCATTTTTTTAAATTTTTTTTGGAAAATAATTAGCAAAATAAAAAGACTTGTAGTTCATCCACCTATTTCAATTATGAATATAAATTATGGTTGAGATCACAGGTAGATGACCAACTAGAAAACCAACCATTTAAAAAAATTTATATCCTCTTAATATCTAGCCATGTTCTTCCTCCATCAATTTCATCCTCTGTATCTTTAAAACTATTATATTAAAAAGGGGCCTACGCACCACTATAAAATTACTGTCATGTATGATCATGTAATTTTATCTTTCTTCAAATAAAACTAACGAATCTATATTATTCAGAAATTTAAAATTTTGATAATATTCAAATTAAGAAATTTTTAAAAATTTATTAAGAGTGTTGATTAGTCAATCTTATTGTTTAAGACCTTATAATGAATTTACGATAAATTTTAAATTCAAACCTCTTAATTTATACTATCAAATTAAGATTTAAGGTCATTAATGCAATAAAAGTTTTTTAAAAGTATATATTAATTTTAGCTTGAAGTGATTTAAAGTTTTCTAGAACAATAGTCAATTTCGATGAAACCAAGATTTTGAAAACCAGATCGGATATCAAATCAGTTGAGCTAAAGGTTCAGAGATTTAGAGATTCAACCGATTTAACTAAGGGTCCAACCGGGATATAACTGGTATATAATAAAATATGTATTTATATAAATATATGAAACTAACAGTTTACCCAACTATTTTCTTTAAGATTGGATCAACTAGGTCGAGCATGTGATATGTTTTTATCAGGAACTCGATACGGTATTCTTGAAAAAAAGTTAGTTTAAAAAAAAATCAAGTTTAAAATTATTGAGTTTAAGAAAATAACAAGTTTATTCGTTTAGGATTTTAAGTGAAAGTAAATTAGGATTTTGACATTTTATTTTTTAATTTTTATTTTTCAGTGAGAAAGCAAAACTACAAAAGGAAAAAAATAAAATAAATTAAGCCGGTTTGCCCGGTTTTTTCGGTTTGTCTGGCTCACCGATTCTCGGCCGGTTCAGAACGGTTCATACCTGATTATTGAGTAGTCGATTTTCAAAATCCATTCAGATAAAAAATCTGGTTGATTTTCGATTCAACCGGTCCAATCGACGGATTCGGTTCGATTTTCAGGATGTTGGATGAAACTAACTTCATCTGACGTATGGATTTATACTATTCTAAAATTCGAAAGCTTGTTATATTTTTTAATAAGAGAAGTTTTAGTAATTCATTGTCCTAAAACTTATAATAAATTAGTAATATATTTTAATGAGCCTTTCCATGTTGAAAATTCACCATTCTTAATTTATATTATCAAATTAAAAAATATATTAATTTAAATTTAAAATAATTCAGAATTATCTATTTTTTTAATACGACAGATATTTTTGTAATTATAAAAAATTAAGTATATAAAAGGGATAATATTAAAACTCCTACACGCGGTTCACTAAAATGTCGTATTATATTAGTTCATAGCTAAGGGAGAACCTATGGACTATGGTTGGTTGAAGAAGTCCACCTTCTCAATCGTCGTCTTCTTCATTAGGTAATATTTTTTTTTCCTTTCAATCATCTTTAAAATCTTGTTTACCAATCACATGTTTGATAAACAAGAGTCCAAGCTCCGCAACAATGGTACAGTAATGAGATTTTTTTATTTTTTAGATATTTAAAAATTGATTTTCAATTTCGATGAATTAACGAATAATTTATACTTAACTGATAAATATAAAAAAAAATTTATAAGCCAGCCCTATCATCCTATGATTGGTTGAATACGAAAACGGTGAGGTCGGATCGAATTGCATGTTATCTAACTGAGTAATAAAAGAAAAACCAAGAGTCCGAATGTGAAATTACCATAATATACTCCAAATTTGAAGGTTCTACGGCACTAAAATTTTGAGCTGCCTGTTTTTGACCTGGAGGCCAAGACTCCTTCCCATTCCCCAGTAGATACTGCAGCAAGAGTTCGTCTCTCTTTCTTCTCGACGATTCTATAGCGAAGAGGCGAAGTTGGACGCAGCCACGGAGAGGAAGATGGGAGGCTACTTCTGCTGCGCCGGAGAGCCGAAGACGGAGGACAAGCACTCGTTCAGGACTCCCTCGGGTATCTGAAAAACGAATCCATGAAAAAGCGCCTCTTTTTTTTCTTCTGCCGAGTTTGATGTTGTTGATTGTGTGACTGGTTTTTGAATTCGGATTCTTTTGGATTTGAGTTTGTAGATTAGTTTCTGAGAGCAATCCTTTTCTGTCTTCGATGGATTCCCGTGTACGAACAGACTCCTGCTGAGTTACTCGAGAAAGGGCGGGCGTTGATTGATCGCCTATGTCTCCCCAAAACCCTTTCTTTAGTATGGCAAAGTTGCAGATGTAGCCTTTCAGTATGATTTTGCTTGACATTTGTTTCCCAGTTTTCCATTTTGTTTCTTGACGAACAAGTCTAGGTTTCTTTGCCTAAACCCTTAATCTTCTGCTGGATCCTGCAAAACCTAGATTTTGCCTACTCTGGAATACTGTTCTGGATCAGCATAGTTATTCCAATCCATACTTGTGCTTTGTGTTTGAGCGCTTTGTTGTTTCCAAATGGTGAAGTGCATTTCAGGCGATGATGGTGAAACTCTGGGTTAACAAGGTTCATGCTATATGTATAATCTCAATACTCAATAGTGATCATTGGAGTTGGTAGATGTAGTGTGAGATCTTTTGTCTAAGTATTGTAACTCAAGAATCATTCCAGTCGTCCATTGCTTTCTATTTCATGTATCAATCTTTTGCAACTCTTATTTTCATTTGTTGATAAATGCTACTGTGGTAGACTTTGTAGGAGACAAGTCCAGGTCCAGTTCATCCTTGAAATTCAAGAAAGGGGCCTCAGTTAATGAAAAGCAAGAGACGTCAAGTAGTGGATCAGGGTGCATTGCTGCTCAGACATTTACATTCGGGGAGCTGGCTGCAGCAACAAAGAACTTTAGGGCTGATTGCCTTTTGGGTGAGGGAGGATTCGGTCGAGTTTATAAGGGCAGGTTGGAAAGTAGCAATCAGGTTAGTCCATTCTGTGGTCCAGTTCTCTCGTCTCCTTTATTCTGTTAAATGCATGTCAAGGAATAGAAAAATGTCTAAAATTAGATTTGAATGGTAAGTGGCAGCAGTAGAAGCAGTGACAAAAATAAAAAAAAAGCTTTTTTTTTCCAAATCATCAAAAGGACACCCCCACTTTGTTTTTTTAATCAAAAGGATGCCCTTCCCACTATTTAGCCGTGTACATTTACCCTCCCGTCTTTCAGATTGTTCCCATTATTATCTTCCACGTAAATCTCCCGCCTAAATTTTGAGCCGGCCGGACGCGTTGTAGCTAGCAACCACGAAACCATAGCTGCTACACATGTTATAGCGGCTATAGTTTCGTAGTTGCTACAATGTGAATGTTAGGTGAGCAGGTCAAATCCGCATTGTAGCAACTATGAAACTCATAGTTGCTACAATAGTTGTAGCAGTTATAGTTTCGTAGCTGCTACTACGTGAATGGTAAGTGAACAGGGTTGAATCCACGTTGTAGCGCTACAAAACCATAGTTGTCACAATGTGAATGCTAGGTGAACCGTGTTGAATCCGCGTTCTAGCAACTGCAAAACCATTGCTACTACAACGTGAATGTTATGTGAACAGTGTTGAATCCATGTTATAGTAGCTATAAAGCAGTTACCAAACCGTAGTTGCTACAACATGAATGTTTTTGAACATGTTAAGTACATGTTGTAGTAGCTATGAAATCGTAACTACTATAACATGTGTAGCATCTACAAAACCGTAGTTGCTATAATGCGCTCAGCCAATTCAGGATTCAGATGGGTGATAATAATGAAAACAGTACCGGAGAGTAGCAACTATAAAATCGTACGTAGTTACTACAACATGAATGTTATGTGAGCAATGTTGAATCTGTGTTATAGCAGCTATAAAGCGGCTACAAAACCGTAGCTGCTACAATGTAAATGTTTTTGAACAAGTTTAGTATGTGTTGTAGTAGCTATGAAACCGTAACTGCTATAGCATATGTAGCATCTACAAAATCGTAGTTGCTATAATGCACTCGGCCGGTTCAAGATTTAGATGAGTGATAATAATGAAAACAGTATTGGAGAGTAGGAGGGTACATGTACATGACTGAATAGTGACAAGGGACACTCTTTTGATTAAAAAGCAAAGTGGGGCACCTCTTTGATGATTTGGAAAAAATGAGGCACCCTTTTGACTTTTGCCCAATGCTTTAATTGTTTTATTTTGGGTTAGTGAGGGTGCTGAAGGCGAGCGAATCGTCTTTTGCCACCTTTATTTGTTTTA
The DNA here is from genome assembly GCA_024364735.1 of Boesenbergia rotunda. Classification (NCBI taxonomy): domain Eukaryota; kingdom Viridiplantae; phylum Streptophyta; class Magnoliopsida; order Zingiberales; family Zingiberaceae; genus Boesenbergia; species Boesenbergia rotunda. The sequence continues at coordinate 72,798 of JAGFNQ010000684.1, read as the reverse complement.
TTTTATGTAAGAACTTCATATAGTGACTCACTAGTGCAACACTTTATTTGTGTGACTGTTATTTGTGATATATATATATATATATATATATATATATATATATGATTGTGTTAAAATATTCAATAATTTTTTATTATATTTTAGAAAGTGTAGGAAAATATAGAAGTATCGAGAAAACAAGCAAGACTTACACACGGTATGCATTGATCTAGAAAAAAATATATGATAGAGTCTGGAGAGAAATTATATAGAGAATTCGTATTAGCATAACATACATTGAGACAATACGTATGAAGACTTCAGGACGATTAATTGAAATATTTCCTATAAAAATAAAACATGCCTACCTTCTAAATGTGAAATACACATCTTATACACAATGAAGTTTTTTATTCAATTAGCTGGTGAGTTCCTACTTCTTAGAAGAGAAAGAAATGATTATCAATTTTCATTAAAAAGAAAAATAAAAAAGAAAAACTAAAAAAATATAATTTGTTTGAAGAATTTGGAAGATATGAGATTTAATATTGGTAAATCTATAAATAAAGTGATCGAAATTCTTATAAAAATATGTAACTTGTTACTCTCTCTCAATTATTAGTGGAAATGATATTTTTAATTGATATATTCTCATATTTAAAAGTAAATAAGTATTGGAATCATATTGTTTTTGTTCAATTAGCTGGTGAGTTCCTACTTCTTAGAAAAGAAAGAAATGATTATCAATTTTCATTAAAAAGAAAAGTAAAAAAAGGAAAACAAAAAAACTATTATTTGTTTGAAGAATTTGGAAGATATGAGATTTGATATTGGTAAATCTATAAATAAAGTGATCGAAATTCTTGTAAAAATATGTAACTTATTACTCTCTCTCAATTATTGGTGGAAATGATATTTTTAATTGATATATTCTCATATTTAAAAGTAAATAAGTATTGGAATCATATTGGTTGGGCACGATATAATATCCAAACTATTTCTAGTCGGGCACGGCTATAAATCTCAAATCGTGAAGATAATCATTATCCATTTAGGAAATTCCAAAATATATAAATTTTATATCCTCCAACTAAAAGGAAAAGAATGCATTTTTTACATTCGTTATTATGGTCAAGAAAATACAACAATAATCACCAAGCCTTTTCTAAGAAAGCCTCCTATGCTATTGGGCTAATTGATTCCTTACTATATCCTCATCTATATTTAAATGAATTTTGTTATGTTTTATCATTACTGACCAAGTTTTCTTTGGTCTCTATTATGGTCAAGAAAATATTTCTTCAAATGCAAAAATGCTTAATTGCTTGGTGGTTAAAAGTTTATGAACATACACATCATTTCTACAGATTGTGGCAATAAAGCAACTTAATCGTAATGGCATGCAAGGAAACAGGGAATTTCTTGTTGAAGTTCTTATGTTGGGCCTACTCCACCACCCAAACCTTGTTAATCTGATTGGTTATTGTGCCGATGGAGATCAAAGGCTTTTGGTCTATGAGTATATGCCTTTGGGATCCCTGGAAGATCATCTTCATGGTACTCACTTACAATCTTGTAGTCATATCTGCGACTGTTCGATATAAGTTCTTTCTCTGTGAAATACTAATATGGTTACAACAGACCTCTCTCCAGATAAGAAGCGGCTTGATTGGAATACACGAATGAAAATAGCAGCTGGTGCAGCAAAAGGATTAGAGTATTTACATGACAAAGCCAATCCTCCTGTTATATATCGTGATTTCAAATGCCCTAACATTCTTCTTGATGAGGGTTATCATCCCAAGTTGTCGGATTTTGGCTTGGCAAAACTTGGTCCGGTTGGCGATGACACTCATGTATCGACTAGGGTGATGGGTACATATGGATATTGTGCACCTGAATATGCAATGACAGGGCAGCTGACACTAAAATCAGACATTTATAGCTTCGGAGTTGTTCTTTTAGAGCTTATTACTGGAAGAAAGGCCATTGACAATTCCAGAACTGCTGCAGAGCACAATCTTGTTGCATGGGTGAGGACTTTTTCAACATCCCTTCTTGTTTCCATCGTTGAATATTGCTTTTCCGATGAACACATTTTCATCTATTTCTCAGGTTTAAGTTAAAACCTAAATAGATTATTGCTTCAAATTTCAATAGTTATCTTTTGTTGAGTTAAAAGGGATCAATCTGTGATATTTTGTTCAAAGGTTTATATATGTTCTTCTCATCCCCTTAATCTCTTCCTGTTTTAAGAAAAAACATTTCTTGTTCCAAATTGTACCAAAGAGGAATGCAGCTTTGGTGATTCTCAAAACTAAGAACTCTTTATTGATCCTTACAGATAAAATAGGGAGATAAACTTTTTCTTCCTGTCAGCCAAAGAGAACTACTGAGTTCTTCTACCATTTTCCCTCTAAAACCTTGTGTATTCATATTGCAGGCAAGACCATTGTTCAAAGACAGAAGAAAATTCGCGCAGGTAGTCGATCCAGTGCTTCAAGGTCAGTATCCTCCAAGGGCTTTATATCAGGCACTTGCTGTTGCTGCAATGTGTGTACAGGAGCAGCCTACAATGCGGCCCCTCATAGCTGATGTTGTAACAGCTCTCACATACCTTGCTTCACAAACTTACAACCCTGAAAGCCAACTGAACCAGAATGCATCTCGTCTGTCTGCGCCCGGCACGCCTCCTCGAACAAGAAAAGCAAGCGACAAGAAGGTAGGATACTGAGCAGAAGCCAAGCAGTCATGCTATCCTGTAATATTGCAGTGCTCCTTCTATTTGTAATTCCCTTGGTGTCTGGTGTCAGTTTTGTATCATGTTCGATGCCAGGTTGGTCTCTCAATTTCTAAAAAGAAGTTTGGTTAGTAAAGTGATTCTTTTGTTTGTTATATATACACACACACTAAAGAAAGTGCAATGGATAGGAGGTCTCTCGGCTTAGCAATGCTCGTTGTTTGCTTTTTAGGATGATGCTAATATAAATCAAGTGCCTGTGATTATTCTGTAGATACGAGGAATGTGGAAGAAAGAATGTCAATTTTTTTCTTTTTAATTTAGGTATCCATCTTATTCACACTGATTAATCGTAAGGTGATTAGTTTGGCCTCAAAGATTTTTCATCAGTCAAAGACTTTTCATCGATCATACAAGTGAATTCAAGAAGCGTATAAGTCTTGACAGAAGGTCTAAGAGATCGAATCTTTTGTCCAAAATATTTTCTATACGAATTCAGCCAGATCACGAGCTTTTCGAGCCGGCTAAAAAAACATTTGATTTATATTCGAAATTATCGAATTATAGCCAAACTTGAATATATTTGAATATTTTTTCGAGTCAAATTCAAACCTATATTATTTTATTTGATTGTTCACCAGCCGTTAGCGAGTCGAACTCGAATCGAATTTTAATTATTTTTACATAGTTTGTATTTAAATATATTCAAATTAAGGTTCGAATAATTCGAATCGAATTCGGATTTAAATCATTTTGAACAACAACTCAAATATGCTTGAATTAAGGTTCGAACAATTTGAATCGAACTCGAGCTCAAATTTTATTTCGAATCGAGCTTGAGCCAACATAGAGAAGGTAAATCACGAGGCTACCAGGCACCGGGCTTCGTCAGAATTTGATCTCCAAATCTCATGACAATAATACCTCATGCGCTAACCATCAATTCGTCCCATGGGGACGGGAAGAATGTCAATCTTGATAGCAAAAGATGATTTGCTCGTCCCAGCTAACCCGTACCAAGGTTAATAAAGAGGAGATAAATTACGAGGGCTACTAGCGCATAAGTGAGAGCAGACACTTGGCTTCGCCAGAATTTGACTCCGAACCTTATGATGGTAATGTCTCATGTGCTAGCCATTAATCTATCCCGTGGGGACAAGAGTGTCAATCTCAATGGCAAATTTTATAGACAAGAATATCAATATTTTTTTTAATCAGGTTGGGTAACATTCAACCTGGGGCGACCGGTCCGACCCCACAAAAATTCCCATTGGTCGGTAGCGTAAATTGGAAAGCGTTCACGGTTGGCGATCCAGAAGCCTAACAATCCACGATTGCTCACCCTATTTGAAAAAAAAAATTCCTACAAAATTTACTGCAACTAAAGATTGAACCATAGATATTTGAGAAATAACTAATAGCAACAAGAATATCAATCTTGATGGCAAAAAAGTGATTCTTTCACCGCAGCATCCCACTAATAAGAATGTCAATTTTGATGGCAAAAGGTGATTCGCTCACCTCCAACGCCCCTGCCAACCTATCCCAGGGTCAACACAGAGAAAGTAAATCATGAACGCTACTAATTTGAATGCTATGACTAGTACGTAGGAAGGATGAATACACTAACTTTATTAAATTTTAATTTCTAGGCCTCAAAATTATAACACCTACATATTAATTATAAATTCATCCTACAGGGACAACAAGAATGTCAATGCTTGAGAGTATACGTGGATGATCGCAGGAAAACTATCAAGTTAATCATTTGCAAATATGAATTTTAAACAAAATAAATATTTTTAAATAAAGAAAGAAATATCGAAACTTGACATGCAAGAAAAAACATGCGGTTCGGCTCGGTTCCGTCAAACTTATTTCCTTGACAATGTAGTACCGTAAATACCCTCGTAATGTTTCCATATTTACGATTCCAAGTTTCTAAAAAAAAAATAAATGTGTGCAAAAAAGTAATTTCAGGGATCGATACCGACAAGTTTTCTGTTTACCGTCGGGTCCAAGGCGATTAATTTAGTAAAAAAATAGTAACGAATCGAATTAAATAGGCCACCCTCGTCCCCACGACCCCACGTCGGCCCTCTCGAGAGCGGAGGAAACCCCACCGCCGACCTCATCGCGCGCTCGCGGAAGCGTCGTCCCTCCTCCTCTGCTTCTCTCCCCTTCCCATCCGCCCACCACATTCGACGAAGCTATCTCAGTCTCGGTCTCCCCGTCAAGATCGGAGGCACAGCAATCGTTCGTGATCGATCCCAATCTGGGCGTCGCTGACCTGTCGTCGTGGCGGTGGATGTGACGGAGTGTGAGTAGTGCTTATGGTCGTTATGATGAGGCTCCTGAGTTCTTGCTGGAAGCCGGCGGTAGAGGCTCGGGATGGTGGATCAGTCGAACGCGCCGATCGCCTCCTCTGGTACAAGAATCTCGGCCGCCATTCGGTCGGGGAGTTCTCTATGGCGGTGGCGCAGGCGAATGCTCTGTTGGAGGATGGAAGCCAGATCGAGTCGGGCCCCTTGAGCTCTAGGGGGGACACGCGTGGCACGTTCGTCGGGGTCTACGACGGGCACGGCGGACCGGAGACGTCGCGGTACATAACGGAGCGTTTATTTGCTAACCTCAAAAGTACGTTTTTTTTTCCTTTTGTTTTCTGTATGTATAGCGACATGCGCTGTCCTTTCTCATACGCTTCCCGTCCACTGTTTAGAATTAGTTGGTAATTTCTTCTTCCGAATTGTTGTTCATATTGCGCCATTACTTGAAGATTTGAGCATTTTCCTAATGCTTCATACGTTTCTTTGCTAAATTTGTGAAATCTTATCCAATCATTTGTAGAAATCTTCTGAATTGATTTGTTTTCCTGTCTATGTAATGTTGTATCTCAAAGTTTTATGTTGCCATTCATTCAGCAGTTTTCTATCAGATAATTGCAGGCTTATCATTCTATGGAAATTTCAAGTCATTATCCTTGAAATTGAAACTCTTTTCTGTTTAATATGCTAGCCTGAAGATACATTGCCTGATTTTCTTCACTGTTGTAACGTTCTATTATTATGTCCAGGGTTTGCTTCAGAACATGAAGGTATTTCAGTAAATGTCATAAGGAAGGCATTTTCAGCCACGGAAGAGGGTTTCATCTCCATTGTAAGAAAGCAGTGGCTCAATAAACCACAGATTGCCTCAGTTGGTTCGTGTTGTTTGGTTGGTATTGTATCTGATGGGATGCTCTATGTGGCAAATGTTGGCGATTCACGTGCAGTATTAGGAAGAATTGAGAGAGGTAAGAGAAAGGTTACAGCAGTACAAATGTCTGCAGAACACAATGCAAGCTTTGAAGCTGTGAGGGAGGAATTGCATTCATTGCATCCCGATGACCCACATATTGTTGTTTTGAAGCACGAGGTTTGGCGTGTGAAAGGCCTTATACAGGTAATTCTTCTTTGAACAACTTTGAAATTATATCTGAGTTCGAGCGATTCATTCATAGTAATGCCTTGAAGCTTTTGCACAAATTATCACTATGCATTTTGTGTAATAACTAATAAAACAATTTGTGGCACTTGGCTTGAAATACATACACATCATATGACAATATATTACACAACAAAACAGGGATACTTCATACCTTCATATAAATAATAATAAGCATGGTTGTAAAGTCAAAGTCAGTCTCAATATCAAGATAGGATATTCAAGGAGTTCAATTATTAGTAGTAGCAGAACAAAAGGATCAATGAAATTAGAATTATTAGGAAATTTAAAAAAGCAGCTAATCATATAATAAAATTATTCTATTATGAGATTATTGAAATGCTTTAAAATTTTAAGAAGAATGTTTTATTATGTGTTGTAGTAGAACAACTTATTAGTAATATAGTATACAAATAATCTCATATCCATCAATTTAAATTTAAATAGAAAGTAAATGATAATAAAATCGTTCTTAATATTATTTCTCAATAATATTAGATTATTAAATTGTTTATAATAAAAGTGTTACTATTTCATATTTTATGTATTCTTACTTACATTAGGATTATACATAAATTGAAGTAAAGATGTTTTAAGGATGTTGATTGAGAGATTATCTGTTGTCTCTCTATTCTTAATATTCTCTCTCTCTCTATCAATAGTGAACAACAAAGAGATGGGTGAGGTGTGGATCCAATGAGTGATGTCAAAGTGAAATAGTTATCCTCAAGCTTATGATGAATAGGCAATTTATGTAGGTGATGAATACTATTTTATTGCAATGAGAGTTGCTAAGAATCAAGTTGGTATTTGTTGGAAGTAAGGTTTAAAATCTCTACCTCGTGAGGTAAAGTGAAATAGATATCCTCAAGCTTATGTGAATAGGCAATTTATGTAGGTGATGAATACTATTTTATTGCAATGAGAGTTTGCTAACAATCAAGTTGGTATTTGTGGAAGTAAGGTTTAAAATCTCATACCGTGTTGCGTTGCACGAGCAAAATTTGTCATTCTGCCCTTCGCCGACACCAGCACTGTGGTTGTCACGATCTTGAGGCACGATCCCATGGTGGTCGCGGAGGCGCCACAATCCCTCGGCGGTCGCAGAGGTGCCGCAATCCCGTGGCAGTCACGGAGGCTCTGCGATCTTGCGGGTGGTAAGGGTGTTGCGATCCCGCAGGTCACGAGGGCATCGCAACCCCACGGTTGGTGCTTTCTTTTTTTAAAAAAATATATTTTATTTTGTATTTTTATTTTTTAATATTTAGGTTAAAAATTTTATTTTTAAAACATTTTTAATTTTTATATTTAAAAATACCAAATTCATATGATATGCTACCGAAATTATATCGTTTCGGTTATAAATCGAAACTCCGATGCAGGTCAAAATTTTAAACCATGTATATGACAATGTTTAAAATCTCGTACCATGCCGCTCGACACGGATGAAAGTTGTCATTCCACCTGTCGCTTGTCATTGACACCGTGGGGGGGGGGGTTCGCTATCCCATAGGTCACTGGATCGCAACAACCTCCGTGGGGTCACAAAGGCACTGCGATCCAACGACTCTCATTTTTTTAAATATATTTTATTTTGTATTTTTATTTTTTAATATTTAGGTTAAAAGTTTTATTTTAAAAATATTTTTAATTTTTATATTTAAAAAATATCAAAATTATATCGGCATGGCACGATACAATACTGAATTATCATTCTGGTCATAAACCAAAACTCCAATATGGGTCGAAATTGTAAATCTTGGTTGAAAGGCTTGATTGGTCTAGATTTTCAAAGTCATCCCAATTTGAATAAATTATGACGTGATTTCATCCATTTTCAATCTAAAGTTCACCAAATTTCAATGATTCCATTAATATTTTAATGAATACTAACTAATTTCTTTGTATCATTAGTTTTTTCTAAAGTTTTTGGTCTTTGTGAGATACCAATTTCTCCCCAAAAAAAAAATGGATCAACCTTCGCTGATACTGTTTCAACTCAAGCAGGATCTGCCTATTTTGTTAACTATGATGGTCAGATAGCATGTGAAGGTCCTTGATCCTTTTTGCCCCTAAAGATAAAATGTCAAATGGGTCTATGCTATGGATGCATAATATCTGATTGAAGATTCTTGGAACAGGAAAATAGGTGCTAATCTATTTATGTTTGCAGACATTTTCTGCTTAAGGGAAATATGAAACCAAATATTGTGTTATTTTAAGACCTCAAAAGAGCAACCGTGATGCTTTCAAATAAAACAGCCTATCACAAAATCAACCTTTTGTGTGCTTGTTTAATCTTGTTGTATGCTTATATTATGATCTTTGTCCTTTCTTTAAATGCTCTAAGAAAATTATTATGCATTAGCACAGACCATCATATTGTTCCTTTTCCTTTGTGGATAAAAATGAAAGTTTTTGTAATAATATATTTGAATTTTTTAATATGAATCATCTGATTACTCCTAACTATTTGCTATTCTTAAGACTTCATACAAATGTTTTCTTTTCCTGATGAATATTTGTTGCTCTGAAGGCTCTCTTTTGAGTTTTGAAGTCAAGAATGCAACGGGAAGCTTTGTGGTTGAATTGTCAGATAAACCTGTGTCAAATAATAAACATAAGATTTCTGTTCAAACCAATAAGTTTTAGCATTTGTAGTTGAGTAGTTCAGTGCAAGTAACTGTCTGATGAGCTGCTGTCTCAGACAGAATTTTGATTAAGATAGTCAATTTACTTATCTATTTTTGCAATATACCTTGTTAATATATTTTACAACACAACATTTGTATTATGAGATGGGAAGTTCGTGGTTGTTATATTGTTAAAGGTGAAGTTTAATCCTATGATTGTTTTCACCTAACAAAAAAATATAAAAGATAATCTTATTCAATATCATCTGCCATAGGATGAACACTGTATTAGCTTATGTGACTTTTTTTTTTGTATGTGAGCACTAATTTTTGTAAATTCCTTTACATTGTTTTTTCAAGAATTATATCAATGTTTTTGCACCTGATTGAAATTTTATATTTCATTTCAAGAATGAGTTCAGGGGTTAACCATTTGATACTTTGTCCTTGTTCTTAGTGTTGGGACATGTATACAATAGCATAAAACATTGTTTCTGCACCAGATTGAAATTCTATCATTTCAAGAATGAGTAGAGGGGTAAGCATATGATACTTGCTTGAGTAGCTCTTAGCAAGGGGACATATACACTATAGTCTAATTGTCTAAAGTATGCTTTGCTTCTATATCAGATTGAAATTTGTTGCTTTGTGTATGCATTAGATACTTTGTCCTGGTTCCATCTAAAAAAAAAAAAGTTGGACCAGGTAGCAGACGAACTGGGCTGACCGGCCCGACTCCACGGAAGTTTTCCATCGGTCACCAGGGTAAATTAGGAAGCGCTGGGGGGCGGTCTAGAAGCCACGTCTTAGGGTTCACGCCCTATTTATAGGAAAAATTCCTGCAAAATACGCCATAGCTAGGGATCGAACTGTGGATGCCTGGAATAGCGACTAGTCGCCTACCACTGCACCATAGCCCCGGGGGCGTCCTGGTTCCATCTAGTGTGTGTGCCAGGTTGAAATTTGATAATTTAGGTAAGCATTTGATGCTTTGTCCTCTACTGTGTGCATGCACAATGAAGCAACCTACATATCTTAATTCTTAAGGATTGTGGCCTCACTTTGAATCTGAGAATTAAGTAATAAGTATACTATCTTTCAGGCTTTAATATGCTGTTTTTCTTAAGTTTGCAGTAATTGATAGTTTTATTTAAGAATTCTCATTTTTTACATTGAAACTCATCTTTGCACTTGATCATAAAGATGCTCTTTAGCACAACATTATTACAATTTCACATATATATTTTTTTGAATGAGTATTCTGTATTGGTTTGAAAATATTCCTAATGGTGCTTCCTTTCTTTGATATATTTCTACAGGTTTCTAGATCCATCGGAGATGCATATTTAAAAGATACAGAGTTCAACCGTGAGCCATTGCTATCCAGATTCCAACTTCCTAATCCCTTCCACAAGCCGATCCTTAGTCATGAACCATCAATAGTAACACATAAACTCTCTCCTGAAGATCAATTTTTGATTTTTGCATCAGATGGTCTATGGGAGCATTTGAGCAATCAAGAGGTCGTGGATATGATTCACAGCTCACCTCGTAATGTAAGATGTCGTTTACTTCTTCTATGGTTTCTTTTTCTTGGAATATGAAGGAATTGAAGTGTTGAGCCAGGGCGATTGACATGGACAAAATTTTCCGTTTTACTCAATGACCAACACATGAGATGATAGTGGCGCTAAAGCTCTCTCGTTTTCTCGGGCAGCAATGGTCATGCACAATGGAAATAGAAAGACGAGGAAGAGAGACTAGGTGTGAGGCTAAGGAGAGAGAGGAGTTGTGAGAGGAGGGGAGAAGCGGATTGATGGATCATTGAAAAATGTTATGAGCACGACAAGCTACTGATGGAAAGCAGTGGTTAGTCGTGAGGCAGGAGAGGTAGTGGAATTGAGGGAGATGAGTAAAGTACGTGGAGAGAAAATTAAATTCCTAACTCAAAAATGTCATTAACCTAATTAAACACAACTAATGACTAACTAGACTTTCCTATATATAAATGTAATTCAGACCTAAACTAACCAAAATAAGTACAAATCAATTCCGATTTGAACTCACTTGAAATTTTAAATAATTTAAAATGTAAAATTTTTAATAGGATTAAATTTGGTATCTAACATTCTCAAAATTCTTTTTTGTGTTTTATCTTTTGTGATGTTAGGAGAGATCATAAAACACTCGTTAGTTTACAGAGGAAGGAGAAATGTCTCATTTTCTTATTACTGATTCCACCATTCTAGCTATGAAAGTTGAATAGATTATAAGTGTAAATTATTATGGAAAAAAATATACAAAATTTACAATTTACTATAGCTAAAAATTAAATTTAATTGGTTATAAGTGATTAAATTAATCATACCAATAGAAGAGTAAACATGCATAAATAAATACCTGATTATAATAAAATAGTCGATTAAAGATTACAACTTATACTAATAAAATTAATCATAACGTCCATTGTTGCTCGAGCCGCCCCGAATCAAACTATACCCTGGGGGCATGGTGAATCCGTCGAGGATCACTGCATGTAAAGTGTCACGCTATTCCTTGAGATTTTTCTCTGAGCATAGCATGTTTCTTATCATTAATTAAAGAAGTATAAAAACCATATTAGAATGGCACAATACACTACTGAAATTATATAGTTATGGTTTGAGAAGAAAACTCTAGCTGCCAGCTCAAGATTTTAAACCTTGTATAGGACTATATGGTTGATTATATTCCAGAAGTTAAACATACAAAGCTCATAGTTGTCTAGTTGTCTTAGGAAAAATACATTGCCGAAACAGTCATTTTTATCTCTCTTTACACCCTTTAAACAAAACATACATGCTATCAATGAATAATCTAGTGTCGCTAAGATATTCAGAAATATAGGTTTAACCGGACTCTTGTTTCATGTTGCATGTGTATGCATATTCTGTTTTAGTATACTTCTTATTTGTTGGCCGTTCATTAATCTGACATAGTAGATAGTTGCACCATGTTATCAGCAGAATCAAGATCCGTGCAACTTCTCTAAATTTATTTTTAATGTTCCCTTATCTGATACATTTTTCTCTCTATTATTTTTTAGGGTATTGCAAGAAAACTTGTGAAAGCTGCACAACAAGAGGCTGCAAAGAAAAGAGAAATGAGGTACACTGATCTGACAAAGATTGATCGTGGAGTTAGGAGGCATTTCCACGATGATATAACTGCCATAGTTCTATTTCTTGATCCTAATATGATAAGCAAAAACTTCTATCATGGTCGTGTACTCTCACTCAAAGGAGTTGGCGTTCCTGTCTAAGCAGATGTTAGCTCAGAGGCTCCGGAAGCTTCATCCTGGGTCTCCTCGGGCCCGATTCAAAATCTTTCCTTATCCTACTAGCATGAATCTGTTGCCAGGTTCTCACATGGTCCTAGTTGTCCAAGGCGAGAAGGACAGGAGCAACATTCTTTAATTTAACTTGAAAGCTTGCAGTTTTGCACTGGAAATAGATTAACAATTAGATATTACAGAACTCTTTGGTTTGCCTTGACAGTCAAAGGGCTGGCTTCAAATGTGTCAAAATCTAGTTCGAAGTCACAGCCTCTGCACTGCAGGTAAAGGACTTGGGACTTTAGTGATTTATAATTTGAATCTTGTCGTATATTTCTTATTATTATAGACATGATATAATTTGACTACTGAGTCGTTTCATTACTAACCCCTATTTCGCAGTGTGGCTGTTCAAGCTTTTCATTATTCTTTTTCTCTTGAGGCTTGAGGATGAGAAGATGAAGCTTGATCCAGTTTCCTAGGTTTATCGTCTTATTCCTTCCTTTTAGCATAAAGGGTCATACTAAGGAAGTTCTGCATCATTTCATATTTGGTTCGACAGGTTTTTAATGCCCTCCATTTAATCCTTTGTAATAATCCGACAGAAAATCTGTAAACAAGCCCTTGAATAATCCAACAATGGTACCACGTCAAGTTGTTTTTTTCTTATGAAAAAAAAAATTCTGGTTGTTCTAGACCTGTATACTCTGAAGAAAGGAGCTTATACGAGTTAAGCGTAGGGTTTCTATTGACCTGAAACATTAAAGATATCAAATATAACAAGTCTTATACTTCTGGACTAATTCGAATCAGACCTGGGACACGAAATATTTGGTCATGCTGTTTTTTTCCTCTAATATCACGTTAATGCTGTTTGATTGATCGGTTATCTATTTATTTTAGTATACACATTTAGTAGTTATTCTTTTCCAAAGTGCTTGATATTTCTTTTCCCACTGTGTTTCTTCTGGTATCCATTTGTCAATCTGTTTTAACCAATAATGTAAGAACTCCAAAAGCATGTCACTGTCTTGCTTTCTTATGATAAAGAGGACATTGACAGTGAAACAGAAACACATTCTAAGAATGTGATATGGAAATTCTCTCTCTTTTCAACTGCTCTTGCATTGCCATGTCTCAGTTGCCCAAGTTTTGGATGTCTTATTTCTAACAACCAACAGACAATTCTTTTTTTTTTTTCTTTTCTTTCTGGCGGATCTTCTGTGATTAAAGAGGATAGTGGCTTCACTCAGTGGACAACCCTATTTGCTTTTAGGCAAAGTTGTGGTCCATGTGTGCCATAGGGAGAGGAGGAAGAAGAAAGTTGATAGTGATGCAGTGAGCTTTGTGGGCTATTTGCTTTCAGGTTTGCCAAACCTTGAAACTTTGCTGAGGTTTTTGTTCCCCAGCACTTGCTAACCATAGCCATCTAGAGAAATGTAGTGATGTTGGTTGGGTTGACGATGATAAAGTGTTGTTGCAACCGAAAGGCGAGTTTGGTGTAGTGGAACCTTGTATAATTGGTTTATTTGTTATACGATTTGTCACTATCTATTCAACTATCTGTGTGAAACCAGGAGCTCATCTAGTTATCCGAGGCTCGGTCCCGTAGGGTCGTCGGTCACAACTATTAGTGTGCCAATGCACACTTTTGGATTTAGTCGATGTAGAGCCCTTTGGGTTTAGTTGTCACGGAGTTACTGTCTTCGACTCTTCGGTCATTGAATTATCCTAACACACCCTCTCAAATTGATGGTCAGGTCGGGTCAAGGATTGAGTCCTTTCTCTTTAAGATGATATTGTTCTACTCGTGTGATTATTGTTTATTGACAATCATCTCTAAAGCTACAATGACTTTGACTCAAAATAGGAACCCTAAAATTGAATCATAGAAAACATTTAGTGCCTTTGATCTCTTAGATATATGATTAAAAGTAATGGCTAGGCTGGCTTGAGTAGCTCAAACTAAATCAATGATAATGTAAAATCTTTTGATGTGATTTGGAACTCTTAGGTCTTACTCAATAGTCTAATAATTCATAAAATGAGTCCCTCCTTAAAAATCTAATTATCTTTTCTCTTTATCGAAAGGCAAAAAAATCTCATACAAAAAGCTTTTCTTTTACAATAAAAATATAAACAACAAGAACCTAAAGAAAATTTACAAGATTAAGGAGGTTGGATAATGTCGAATTTCGAATGACTAATTCGATCCTACGAAAGTTTTTCATCGGCTGTCAGGATAAATCGAGAAATGCTCGTGATGGATGACCCAAAAGCTTAGCGTCCTAGGGTTCGCGTTCTATTTGGAGAAAAAATTCTTGTAAAATACGTCGTAATTGGGAATCGAACAGTAGATGTTTGAGATAACGATTAGTTGCCCTTCTATTATACCATAGTCTCGGAGACCTTTGGTTTGTATTCTCGCAAGAAAATGATTAACGAGATTTTTTCAACTTCTGGTGACCTGTCCGACTCCACGGAAGTTTCCCATCGGTCGCTAGGGTAAATCGAGAAGCGTTTGTGGTGGGCGGTCTAGAAGCCCAAGTTCACGCACAAAAATTATTAACGAGGTTTTTCCAACCTCGGGCAACCAGCCCGGCCCCACGAAAGTTTCTCACCGACCGCCAGGGTAAATCGGGAAGCGCTCACGGTGGACGGTCTAAAAGCCCAGCGCCTCAGGGTTTGCGCCCCATTTGGAGGAAAAATTCCTGCAAATACGCCGTAGCTGGGATCGAACCGCGGATGTCTGGGATAGCGACTAGTCACCCTAGCTATGGCGTATTTCTAGAAATTTTTCCTCCAAATGGGGCGTGAACCATGAGACGCTGGGCTTCTAGACCGCCCACCGCGAGTGCTTTCCGATTTACCCTGGTGATCGGTGGGAAACTTCCGTGGGGTCGGGCCGATCACCTCGGGTTCGTCTGCTACCTGGTCCAACATATTCTCGCAAGAAAATGATTAACTAGTTACCCCATCGTTGTACCATAGTCCCGGAGGCAACATATTCTCGCAGGAGCTTGAACATAAGGTTATTTTTTATTTATATTTTTCATATTTATTTTTATTTTTTGAGAAAATATATTTTTTTAGAAAACATATTTGGTTTATATTTTTTATCTTTTTTAGAAAAAAGATATTATTTTTTAAAAAATTAGATAATGAAATAAATTTTTTTAGGAAATAAAATAATATGATTTTTTTAAAAAATAAAAATGTAAATGATTGAAACTAAAGGCCCCCTAACTTTCTGATAAAGGGCTATAAAGGAAGAGAACAAAAAATAAATTTGGAGTTATGGAATTGTTATAGAATAAGAGTTTTATCACGTGGTACAAGGTCCTTTTGTCCCTCTATTCATAGCCTTCGAAATAAGCTTGTTTAAGTTTTATTAATAGTTTTGTCTAATTCTAGTGGATTCAAATTCTTTCTAGTCGATTGAAACATAGATCATTGGAGATTTGTTTATCAATTGTTATCTTCAATCAGCTTAATGTATGTCCAATCGATTCAATACTTATTAGTCAACTCAATTAGATAGATATATTTTAATAAATTATATTAGTCTTCATCAAATGGACTTATGATTAATATATGAGTATTATCATTATAAAATTTGGGATCAAAATTTGATAAAATTAATATGTTCGTCTTCCTCACGGGTTAATCATAATATCCGGACTAATAATCTTCATGATTTATAAGATGCTCTTCTATATTAACTCTAAAATGAATTGATGGGATGCTACATGCCAGGAGCGATCATCTTTTAAAACAGTGATTCTAATTAACTAAAAAATACTATAAGATGATTAAATCGGATTCAATCTAGTTAAAATCAATCAGTCAACTAAACTGATAAAATTTATTTAAATATGTTGAAGGTCGAAGGGGAGCGCGAATAACATCTTGATTTGTAAATAAAAAATTCTTTTATCTTTCATGTTCTTGTGCATGCCAAATAACTTATTAGCCTCCCCTGCGGATATGACACAATTGATACTGATTCATTTTGATGATCTTTCATTTCTCGAATTCGATTTTTTTCTGATAAAGTGCGTAGTATGTTGACAGAAAAAATTGCTACATACTACTGTGTGGTCGGGTCATCGGATACCGATATCATCAGTGGTAAAATCGTCATATGTCTCCGTCTCATAATTTATCCTCGTTAATTGATGGGGACTCTCATTGAAAACTGTGGGACAGACCGATCAGCCAACGTATTTAATCAGACGCAAATTTGAATATCGCTTATAAATAAAAAAACAAATAACTTATTAGCCGTTTTCTATTGTGCAGGCCAAATAACTTATATCGGCAATTTACCAAAGGCGTACCTAAGTATTGGTATTTACCAAAAGACGTATCATGGTTTCAATGTTACCAAAAGTCGCACATATTTAAGTAAACTTCCTCTTATACCCCTACCGTCAAGTACTGTATGCATTTCTCTTTCTCATTCTCTTTCTCTTTCTCTTTGTCAGTAACGAATTTCGAGACGGACCATAAAGAGATGTTACTTTATATTTTGATTTTTATATTATGGAACATTTCTCAAAACAAAAAAATATTGAAATTAATTAAAATATTTTTATTAAATTAAAACTAAAAGAACATTTCAGCCACCCACGTTGGGCTTGAAATGGTTCCATTTCAGGCCCAACGTGGGGCTGAAATGTTTCCATTTCAGGCCCAACGTGCCCAATATTAAGGGTCTTTTCTTGATTCTTTGGTATTATATTTTAACACCTCGGAGAAGTCCAAATAAACAATGGATAGCAAATTTGAACTCCTTGTAACCTCAGAAATCCACAAGAATAGAAATTTTTACAATCGGAGCTCTTTAGGTCAATCAGTGGATTTTGACACATTAGCCCTTTTAAGGTCATTGGTTCATGAACCATTTCAGGCCCACGTTGGGCCTGAAATGGAAGCATTTCAGGCCCAACGTGCTCATTTCAGCCCCAACATGCTCAATATTAAAGGTGTTTTCTCGATTTTTCATTATTACATTTTAACAACTCGGAGAAGTCCAAATAAACAATGGATAACAAATTTGAACTCCTTGTAACCTCAAAAATCCACAGGAACTGAAATTTTTACAATCGGAGCTCTCTAAGTCAATCAGTAGATTTTGACACATTAGCCCTTTTAGGATCATTAGGCCTGAAATGGAACCATTTCAGGCCCACGTTGGGCCTGAAATAGTTCCATTTCAGGCCCAACGTGGGCATGAAATGTTTCCATTTCAGGCCCAATGACCCTAAAAGGCCACTGATTGACCTAGAGAGCTCCGATTGTAAAAATTTCAGTTCTGTGGATTTCTGAGGTTACAAGGAGTTCAAATTTGCTATCCATTGTTTATTTGGACTTCTCCGAGGTGTTAAAATGTAATAATAAAGAACCGAGAAAACACCTTTAATATTGGTCATGTTGGGGCTGAAATGGGCACGTTGGGCCTGAAATGTTTCCATTTCAGGCCCAACGTGAGCCTGAAATGGTTCATGAACCAATGACCTTAAAAGGTCTAATGTGTCAAAACCCACTGATTGACCTAGAGAGCTCCGATTGTAAAAATTTCAGTTCCTGTGGATTTCTGAGGTTACAAGGAGTTCAAATTTGCTATCCATTATTTATTTGGACTTCTCCGAGGTGTTAAAATATAATAATGAAAAATCGAGAAAAAATCACACACTAGGCCTTTTAGGGTCATTGGGCCTGAAATGGTTGGACACCTATTGCATTGGTGATATCTAATATATAGATGTTTGGACACCTAAAACATCATCTCCTACCTCTAACCTCTCTATTCATATGGAATTTTCAGAAATCCAGATATAGGAGGTCTATTAGTGGGTTTTGGTCAAAACTCACTGATATTTCTAAACCACTCCTAATTGATTGGTAATTCTAATATATAGATGTTTGGACACCTAAAACATCATCTCCTACCTCTACCCTCTCTATTCATATGGAGTTTTCAGAAATCCAGATATTGGAGGTCCATCAGTGAGTTTTGACCAAAACTCACTGATATTTCTAAACTACTCCTATTTGATTAGTGATATCTAATATATAGATGGTTGGACACCTAAAACATCATCTCTTACCTCTAACCTCTATATTCATATGGAATTTTCAGAAATCCAGATATGGTAGGTCCATCAGTGGGTTTTGGTCAAAACCCACTGATATTTCTAAACTACTCCTATTTGATTAGTGATAACTAATATATAGATGTTTAGACACCTAAAACATCATCTCCTACCTCTAACCTCTCTATTCATATGGAGTTTTCAGAAATCCAGATATGGTAGGTCCATCAGTGGGTTTTGGTCAAAACCCACTGATATTTCTAAAATACTCCTATTTGATTGGTGATATATAATATATAGTTGTTTGGACACCTAAAATATCATCTCCTACCTCTAACCTCTCTATTCATATGGAGTTTTCAGAAATCCAGATATGGTAGGTCCATCAGTGGGTTTTGGTCAAAACCCACTGATATTTCTAAACTACTCCTATTTGATTGGTAATATCTAATATATAGATGTTTGGACACCTAAAACATCATCTCCTACCTCTACCCTCTCTATTCATATGGAGTTTTCAGAAATCCAGATATGGGAGGTCCATCAGTGAGTTTTGACCAAAACTCACTGATATTTCTAAACTACTACTATTTGATTGGTGATATCTAATGTATAGATGTTTGGACACCTAAAACATCATCTCCTACCTCTACCCTCTCTATTCATATGGAGTTTTCAGAAATCCATATATGGGAGGTCCATCAGTGAGTTTTGGTCAAAACTCACTGATGGACCTCCCATATCTGGATTTCTGAAAACTCCATATGAATAGAGAGGGTAGAGGTAGGAGATGATGTTTTAGGTGTCCAAACATCTATATATTAGATATCACCAATCAAATAGGAGTAGTTTAGAAATATCAGTGAGTTTTGACCAAAACCCACTGATGGACCTACCATATCTGGATTTCTGAAAACTCCATATGAATAGAGAGGTTAGAGGTAGGAGATGATGTTTTAGGTGTCCAAACAACTATATATTAGATATCACTAATCAAATATGGAGTAGTTTAGAAATATCAGTGAGTTTTGACCAAAACCCACTGATGGACCTACCATATCTGGATTTCTGAAAACTCCATATGAATAGAGAGGTTAGAGGTAGGAGATGATGTTTTAGGTGTCCAACCATCTATATATTAGATATCACCAATCAAATAGGAGTAGTTTAGAAATATCAGTGAGTTTTGGTCAAAACTCACTGATAGACCTCCCATATCTGGATTTCTGAAAACTTCATATGAATAGAGAGGGTAGAGGTAGGAGATGATGTTTTAGGTGTCCGAACATCTATATATTAGATATCACCAATCAAATAGTAGTAGTTTAGAAATATCAGTGAGTTTTGGTCAAAACTCACTGATGGACCTCCCATATCTGGATTTCTGAAAACTCCATATGAATAGAGAGGGTAGAGGTAGAAGATGATGTTTTAGGTGTCCAAACATCTATATATTAGATATCACTAATCAAATATGGAGTAGTTTAGAAATATCAGTGGGTTTTGACCAAAACCCACTGATGGACCTACCATATCTGGATTTCTGAAAACTCCATATGAATAGAGAGGTTAGAGGTAGGAGGTGATGTTTTAGGTGTCTAACCATCTATATATTAGATATCACCAATCAAATAGGAGTAGTTTAGAAATATCAGTGAGTTTTGGTCAAAACTCACTAATAGACCTCCCATATCTGGATTTCTGAAAACTCCATATGAATAGAGAGGGTAGAGGTAGGAGATGATGTTTTAGGTGTATAAACATCTATATATTAGATATCACCAATCAAATATGAGTAGTTTAGAAATATCAGTGGGTTTTGACCAAAACCCACTGATGGACCTACCATATTTGGATTTCTGAAAACTCCATATAAATAGAGAAGTTAGAGGTAGGAGATGATGTTTTTGTAGGATCGATGCACGTGAGAGGGGGGGTGAATCACGTGATTTTTTTTAAAAAATTAGAGCGCTTTAAAAAGCGTGCACAGCAAAAAAAAATAAAGCACGAACGAAAAACCAATACAAACGACACATGTAGTTTTACTTCGTTCGGAGCCTTCGGCGACTCCTACTCGAAGGCCCAGGTCCCTCGGACCTTTCCGTTGGGCAATCCACTAAAACTCTCTACCGATAAACCCCGATAGAGTAGGCGAGTACAAAAGAATTGAAAGTGTGACAACCCCACACTTTCAAGTAATTAAATGCAAGAAATAAAAATTGCGTTACCCAACAACTTAGAAGATCTCCTAGATGGGCTCAGATGTTGGGGTTGAAGTTCCGGCAGCGATCAAACGTGAACACGTCGTAGCTTGGACCGCAACAGGAGAGTTTGGAAGAGAGAGCACTTGAAAAGCTTTTTCCAGAAAAATATTTTCGATCTTCTTCAAGCTCTACAACAAGGCTTTTTATAGCGGGGCTCTCGAGCTTTTTGGGTCTCATCCAGATCCTATTCACGTGTGCTCCTTATCCAATTAAAAATTAATTCAAAGGAGACTTTGTTTCTATCCTCATGCTTCACCGAAAAATATGAATTAATAAACAATTAAATAAGATGTAACAAAATGGATAGGAATTAATTTAACAAGAAGTGAACAAGTTTTAGCAAATTAATTCAAAGGAGATTTGTTTCTATCCTCATGCTTCACCGAAAAATATGAATTAATAAACAATTAAATAAGATGTAACAAAATGGATAGGAATTAATTTAACAAGAAGTGAACAAGTTTTAGCAAATTAATTCAAAGGAGATTTGTTTCTATCCTCATGCTTCACCGAACAAAGCATGAATTAATAAACAATTAAATAAGATGTAACTAAGTAATTAAACAAAATGGATAGGACTTAATTTACACAAGAAGTGTTTTGTAGCTTAGTCCATATATCAAACAAACCCTGTAAGATAATGTTATCAAATATATTGGAGTAAAATATATTCATAGTTAATTAAACCCTGTCTCCTAGACCAGGATCTAACCAGGCCTCAACTTAGATCACCCAAATGGGTCTAAATTGGACCGCGCCTAAAGTCCCATAAATGGACTCGTCCTCACTGGTTCGCTCCTCCAGTGACTTACCTCACTTACCCTTTGTGCAGCTTTACTTGACTTCTTGACCCACCAGGACTTCCTGCCAAGGCTCAACCACCCTGGTCTTCCTGCCAAGTCTCAACCAACTTGGTCTTCAGCCAGTTGTCAGGTCCCGTGGACCCAACTGGACTTCCCGCCAGGACTCAACCATCCTAGACTTCAGCCTGGTGTCTGGTCCTAAGTCTTTCAACCCTGCACACTTAGTAAAGAGGTTAAAAACCAACAACCCTAACTTTAACCACTTTGTCATACATCAAAATCCGAGTTTGACCGTTAGTGCAAACTGCACCAACAGTTTTAGGTGTCCAAACATCTATATATTAGATATCACTAATCAAATATGGAGTAGTTTAGAAATATCAGTGGGTTTTGATCAAAACCCACTGATGGACCTACCATATCTGGATTTCTGAAAACTCCATATGAATAGAGAGGTTAGAGGTAGGAGATGATGTTTTAGGTGTCCAACCATCTATATATTAGATATCACCAATCAAATAGGAGTAGTTTAGAAATATCAGTGAGTTTTGGTCAAAACTCACTGATGGACCTCCAATATCTGGATTTCTGATAACTCCATATGAATAGAGAGGGTAGAGGTAGGAGATGATGTTTTAGGTGTCCAAACATCTATATATTAGATATCACCAATCAAATATGAGTAGTTTAGAAATATCAGTGAGTTTTGACCAAAACCCACTGATAGACCTCCCATATCTGGATTTTTGAAAATTCCATATGAATAGAGAGGTTAGAGGTAGGAGATGATGTTTTAGGTGTCCAAACATCTATATATTAGATATCACCAATGCAATAGGTGTCCAACCATTTCAGGCCCAATGACCCTAAAAGGCCTAATGTGTGATTTCTTCTCGATTCTTCATTATTACATTTTAACACCTCAGAGAAGTCCAAATAAACAATGGATAGCAAATTTGAACTCCTTGTAACCTCAGAAATCCACAGGAACTGAAATTTTTACAATCGGAGCTCTCTAGATCAATCAGTGGGTTTTGACACATTAGGCCTTTTAAGGTCATTGGTTCATAAAATGAAAACATTTCAGGTCCAACGTGAGCCTGAAATGGTTCCATTTCAGGCCCAACGTGGGCCTGAAATGTTTCCATTTCAGGCCCAACGTGCCCATTTCAGCCTTAACATGCTCAATATTAAAGGTGTTTTCTCGGTTCTTCATTATTACATTTTAACAACTCGGAGAAGTCCAAATAAACAATGGATAACAAATTTGAACTCCTTGTAACCTTAGAAATCCATAGGAACTGAAATTTTTACAATCGGAGCTCTCTAGGTCAATTAGTGGATTTTGACACATTAGCCCTTTTAGGATCATTAGGCCTGAAATAGAATCATTTCAGGCCCAACGTGGGCATGCAATGTTTCCATTTCAGGCCCAATGACCCTAAAAGACCACTGATTGACCTAGAGAGCTCCGATTGTAAGAATTTCAGTTCCTGTGGATTTCTGAGGTTACAAGGAGTTCAAATTTGCTATCCATTGTTTATTTGGACTTCTCCGAGGTGTTAAAATGCAATAACAAATAATCAAGAAAAGACCCTTAATATTGGACACGTTGGGCCTGAAATGGAAATATTTCAGCCCCACGTTGGGCCTGAAATGGAACCATTTCAGGCCCAACGTGGGTGGCTGAAATGTTCTTTTAGTTTTAATTTAATAAAAATATTTTAATTAATTTCAATATTTTTTGTTTTGAGAAAGGTTCCATAATATAAAAATCAAAATATAAAGTAACATCTCTTTATGGTCCGTCTCGAAATTCGTTACTGACAAAGAGAAAGAGAAAGAGAAAGAGAAAGAGAATGAGAATGAGAAAGAGAAATGCATGCAGTACTTTACGGTAGGGGTATAAGAGAAAGTTTACTTAAATATGTGCGCCCTTTGATAACATTGAAACCATGGTACGCCTTTTGGTAAATTCCAATACTTACGTACGCCCTTTGGTAAATTGCCGAACTTATATTTATTCAAGTTAGAGCGCGTATAATATAATAATAATATAAATATAAATATTTTATATGATTCTAACTCTATGTCCTATTCCATGATCTAACACAGAGATAAGCCCAAATTCGAAGTCAACATAAGGAGGGTTGAACATTCGGTTAAAATCGAATCCATCGAATTCAATAAATCGAAAATTTAATAAACCAATTTTTTAAAACCAACCGAATCGACCAAATTTCTTTTGAAAACCGAATCAACCGAACCGATAAAATATCGGTGTCGAATTAACCAAAATTTTAAAAATTTATTCGATTTTAATAAAAAATAATTAAATTAATATTCTTATTCGGTTTATTTGGTTTATTTGTTTTAATCGAATTACAAAATTCAAAATCGAAAACCGAATTAACCGAACCGAATTTCAGAATTCGGTCAGTTCGGTTCAGTTAATTCGATTTTTTTGAATTTTTGCTCACCCCTAAAGAGAAGCCCTTTATGAAAGGTTGAGAAACCTCACAGAGAAAGAGCAGTGCTTTACTAAATAGGGAACATCAAAAGCACGAAGAAGATATTGCCATGGAAATTTTAATTTTATGAGATAAATTGATGATTAATATATAAGTTTTGTCATCTTGAAATCTCAAAACCTGATAAAATTAGTATATTCGCACTCTCCATGTGCTAGTCACTGGGTTAGTAGGCTCCGTGATTTACTTCTTTCATATTGATTTTGGGATGAATTGACAGGAGTACTAGGACGAATGAATCACTTTTTGCTACTATATAAATTTTAGAGAAACTTTGAAATGACCCTTAATAAAACTTAATAATTGTTGTATATGAGTTTTGTATTCAAGATTTTCTTATGCCCCTAGTTATAATAGCAAGTGAGAATTAAAACAAGTACCTATGAATGTGGTGAAATACTTAGGGAAATAAATAAGAGGATCATAATTCGAATTTTAATAGAGATGAATATCCAAATATCAGAGATCGACCTCTAAGTATATATAAGCTATATTCTAGATTTACATAGAGATTTTTTTCTAAATGAAGCGTGAACCCTGGGACGTTGGGCTTCTAGACTGCCCATCGCGAGCGCTTCCTGATTTATCCTGGTGATCGGTGGGAAATTTCCGTGGGACCGGGTCGGTCATCCCAGATTCAATTTATCTGTTGTCTGGTTCATATTTTTTTTAAATTTACATAGAGATAGAAAATTCTAGAGGTTGGTCTTACTTGAATTGCTTCTAGTTGATTTAACTTTTTCAATTTGAGTTCAATTGAGTGAAAATCATGATACGGAAACCTTATCGACCGACCAAAGACTTGATTCATGTCCAACTATGACTTGTACCTACCAAGATCATTGTAGTACGGCCATGAGTAAAGTGGGAAGATTGAGGGATTAGGCCTGGCCTAAGGAGCTTAGAGCATTGAATAGGAGAGCTAGGAGTGGAAAATTTAGAGCTTAGAGCATTGAATAGGAGATCTAGGAGTGGAAAATTTAGATAACTCGGGGAGATCAAAGTCGAGAACTTGGGTGGACCTCATCCCTACTACAACTAACGATTATGTATGTCAACATGTTGAAGGGTTGTGTACCAACTCAGCGAAATAGGTCATGTTTTTATTCCCCTAATTTCTTGGGATAAATTGGTTTTCTAATCTAGGATCTCTATATTTTGGCAAGACTGTTGGACTAGGATATAATGGTATTGACATAGCTTACTAAGTTAAAAATAGAGATTGGTATCTTAGATATCAATATTCTATTGTTATATTCCATGATAAAGATCTTTAATCTAGGTCTATGGTGGGTTGGAGAATAAAAAATGTGACAAGAAAATTTTAAGACACTCTTCTAAAATTGAAGAATAGAATAAAATGAAATCTAGATGATCCTATTTGAAAAGTTCTTCAACCTTTAACGACTTTTAAAATGGTTTAAAATTTTATTAATTTTTTAAAAATGCGTCCAATGTTCCATTTTGTTGTTTAAATATTTTTAAATAGTGACTTATTTAACTGATAATTTAAAAGGAATAATTCAAATAAATTTTAATAAGTGAGTATTTATTATAATAAAAAATGATAAATTATGAGCTCAATTAATAATCAACGGTCAACTAGCTAGGGATGAGAATAAGTGAATATCCACCCTAAATATTTCATTTTGTTGTTTAATTTATTTTTTATTTAAAAAAAAGTGAGTGTCTAAGTGAGAAAGTTGTCCTAAAAGTTTGTCCGGCCGTCTATAAAAACGCATCTCCGGCGAAGGGGGGAATCGGGCTCTCCCGGTCCGGTCAGTGTCAGCTCGGGGTCCGCCCACACCGCCGCCCCAGTCGCATAAGCGCTTCTCTTGTCCTTGCGCCTCTCTTCTCAGCTCGCGCCCACAACTCCGCGACCAGAGGCCGGCCATTCTGCGCCGACCCACTCCGGTGCCTGCCTTCTACTCAGCCGAGACGTCATCTCCCTTCAGGCACGCAACAGGATTCCCTTTCCCTTTTCTTTTCTTGGTTTTCCAGTGAAAGATTGGATTTTGTCTATAGTAGGGAGCTTCTTAGGTCGCCCAAGTTCGAGGTAATTACTGCTCAAATTTGAGTTTTTTCTTCTGCTCATTTTATCCAAGCAGGATTGCGTTGTTTGATGTTGTGCTCTTCGATAGGATTCATAATTGCAATCGTCTCTGTTGGCGTATTTGAAGGCGACACTGATCACGGGCATCAAGGGAAATGCAGACCAAATCCCGAGTTCAGGACCATTTTGACCAAATTCCTGACTCGTTGGTCCTTCTCATCTTCAACAAGCTCGCCGATGCCCGTTCCCTTGGCCGCTGCTCCGCTGTGTCAAAGCGCTTCAACACTCTCGTTCCCCTTGTTCACGACCTGTTTGTCAAAATAGATCGAGTAGTGTCTGTTGATGGTGACTGTGATGTTGCAAGCCTTTCTTCACCTAAACCAAGAAACATCTTTGCCCATCTGTTAAAGCTCATACTACTCACCATCCTCAGGCCCTTTCATCACCTTCTGAGCACCAATGGTAGAAATAAACCTCTCTCCCCACAAGTCTCCCATCATTCCCCTTCTCGAGTCCTCAAGAATTTCACGCGAGTGCGCAACCTGAGGATTGAACTACCTTCCGGTGGTGTCGGAACGGAGGATGGGGTCTTCTTGAAGTGGAGAGCCGAGTTTGGGAGCACTCTTCAGAACTGTGTGGTATTGAGTGGAACTAGGATTGAACATGGATCTAGTTCAGTAAATTTGCAATTGCAAGGGTCAGTGGAAGACAATGGGAGCCTTCCAGAGTCCTTCTATACAGATGGAGGGTTAAAGCTACGCGTCGTTTGGACTATTAGCTCGTTGCTCGCTGCGTCGACAAGGCATTATCTTCTCCATCAGATAGTCAAGGAGCACACGACATTGAGAAGTTTGGTGTTGACGGACGCGGATGGTCAGGGAACATTGACCATGGGAGTGGAGCAGCTGAAAGAGTTCAGAGAGAAGCCATTGGCGCCCTCAGCATCATCGAATAGGACTCAAGTACCGGCATCAAAAATGAAGCTAAGATATGCTCCATACTTGGAGCTTCCTGAGAGATTGGGGGTGCAGGGAGCTACACTCATTGTCATCAAGCCTGTTGGAGAGGGCACTAGCTGTGGTTATAGTAGCAAGAGGGAAATGGAGGCATTAAGTTGTGGCGCATTCGATGGGCCATTTCAAGCTGCTGTTAAGGCATTAGCAAAGAGGCGAACATACTTGTTGGAGATGAATGGTTTTTAGACAATTTGATCTCTTTGCTTGCTTATCTTTCTATGGCTTGCACTAGTTCTACTAGAATGATATGTCACTTCTCTAGTTGAGTTAGGAATTCAGTTTCCTCTCTTAAAACATTTTCGTACACTAAGAGCATCTGGTTCTGTGGTTTAGCGCATAATATCGATTGTTATAAGGTGTGAATTGTCATCAAGTCATACAAATACATTGGCATATTGAGGACCAATCTACTTTCGTATCTGAGTTGAGTTGGGTACTCTAGTGAAAAAGTGGTTGTCTTTGTTACATGAAAATTGTTGTTGTCCTGGTCTACAATTAGTCTCTGATGAGACAATGCAACAGTTTTGACTTCCCCAAAAACCTCCATTTTCTTGAAACTTGCTGCTCTTTGACTTCTATTATTCCTCAGTTTGTGATCTGCATAGTTGTTTAGTTCTTGCTAGGAAAACATATGGATCGCTAATGACCTGATAAATTATAGATAGTTTGAACAATTTGAAAATTTTATGATATTGTCAGACATGGACCTGAACAATGCTGTTTCTGTTGTGATGATTTAGAGGGTGTTTATTTTTTCTACACATGAACACTTGTAGATCATTTCATACCTGATAGATAACCCTCTTTCTAGGGTGATTTAACCTTTTCTATGGCAATGCTGTATCGGCATACTAAGACTTTCTTAAGTCGTCTTCTTCGCATTGTGGAGCTGTGTTTGACAATTCGAAAGATCTGTTGACAGAAAAGTTTGATCTGATTTCAGTAATGTGAGACTTATCACTTGTGCCAAGAGTTGTTATTGTGTGCACTAATCAAATCAGCCATTTGTTTTTCTTTGGATAGAGTTTGTATTCATCTATAGTAGTTGTATTACGAGGGCATATACGCGAGTATGAATGATGTATGCAATGCAATTCAATTCGAAAACAATACTAGGGCATATACGCGAGTATAACTTATAGACATTCAAGATTATGGGCTTATTTTTGATAATTGTGTGCGTCCCTATCTCATCTATAATGCAAAATAAATGCAATATTGTATAACAAAGGTATGGGCTTCCATCAAGTTGATTAAGGAGACAATGATGAAAGTTGATGTGATGTATGATCATAAATATATACGTTACTATCGCAGGGTCTAGTATATATGGTGGATGTATGATATTTCTAATATAATAGTTAGGGATTGATTTTTGAGAATTGGTTGACCTGGTACTTTCCTATCATGTGATTTTCATCTGTGTACATGAATTTAGCTCTCTCTATATCCATGAGACCGACTCTGGGGGACCGTTGACACAACGAACCTATTTTTTTTTAATATATAAGTTACCTCTCGTGGCAGGGTACTGTGGTTAGGTTCTCTAACGGCAAACCATGCATCTAAAGTTTGAGACTTAGCTACAGCATATTGTGGGAGATTTTTTTTTTCTTAATGGATAGTGGACCCAAGAACGTTGACTATCAAAATGGGTCTCCACATGTGTTTTCCTAATTTATTCTAGTGACAGGTGGAAACTTCTGTGAGGTTGCCCTGGCTTAGTCGGGCTGAAGCTTTGAATATCTATATATAATAATGTTACCCTGTGGCGTGCACAACAATGCGTGACTGCGCAGTGCGTAGGTTTTTTCTTTTTTTTGTTTATTTTTTTAACTTGTGTTTAAGTCATTTAGTATTTTACCTTTAAGATTATGGGATTGAGTTATAGTATTAAGTATAAAAAAATCAAACCCAAAAAATATTTTAAGTGTTTGTTGGGTGTCTTACTCATCTTATGGTGCTAGCATCATGCGTATTTTTTTTACTTTTTTTAAAAAATTATTTAGCTGAAATACTATAATACAAACTTTAAATCCTAAATCTTAAAATTTAAACCCTAAGTTATATATATATATATATATATATATATATAATTGTTTTGTTGCAAACTGTTCATCGTGTGTTTGTGTGCTACGCGACTTGAGGCGCTTCAGTTGGTTATTTATTTTTTTTAAATCAGGGGGTGCTTGGTTGGAGGGTATCATAGTCAGGAATCAAAATGAAATTTATTTCATTCCTATTTAAGATGTTTGAAAGGGTTCAATAGGAATAACAATAAGGATATCAAATCCGAGTTTTCATTCTCCCCTCCCCCTCGGATATCATCAAATCCATTCCACCCTAGCCACCCCTCTCCCCTCGTCGCACAAATCCCCCCTCGTCGCCCAAGTCTCCTTCGTCACCTTCTTCTTCCCCTGCCGCCCCCTCCCCCTATCGTCGACATCTTCTCCCACTGACCCCTCGTCGGTATCTTCTCTCCTCCTTCCCCCTGCCACCCCTCCCCTCTCATCACATCCCCCCCCCCCCCCCCCCCCCCCCCCCACTGCCCCGCCGCTTGAGACTCCAGGCCGCACAAAACCAAGGTTCGATCATCTTGCCTCGAAGGGTTCCACCTTTTCCTCAGCTTCGCCGCCTAACACTGCAACGGAAGTCATCGAATCTTTGGGATAATTTCCTCCGCACAAAATCTGTGAACGCAGGAGTTTAACCAAAGCTCATCATAAGATTTCGCCACTTTGAAATAATTTCCTTTTTTCTATTATTTTGAATTTGAATAATTTACTATGATCTGTTTGCTTATGATTGAATAATTTGTTTCAGATACATTTGATAGCGGTGAGGTAGTCATAAAACTAACTTCATCTTTATTGAGCAAGAGCATTATTACAATTATGTGAATGTACATACTAGCAACTTTAACAATTCTTTCGTTTCTATTTAAAATTTCTACAATCTAGATCATCGTAAGCATTTTCACGGAGAGAAAAAATTATGTCGATGATTATGAGAAAATGCTTGTATTCCTTTGAATGACGTAAAGGGTTTTATATCCAATCTTTTTATGTTCTTTGGAACATAAACATAGGAATAAAAGAGTTAACCTAGAGATGCTATGACACAATTGTTGGAATAGAAGGGCAAACCTAGAGATACTTTCTCTTATCTGAACTTGAAATTTTTTTTGTTAGTTTCCTCCAAAATTTGGCTTGATTATCTATATAGTATTAATGAATGGAATGAGGTGTATTATTAGGACAAATTTAAAAAGACTTCAAAGAAGGGAAAAATACACAAGTGTAATATGTTGATTGTGACTTCAAATTACTCTGTGATCGAATTGATGGATTTATGCAAACTGTTAGCTCACACTTTGATTCAATGTCATCTTGGATTCAAGGTAAATCTTCTAAAATGCCACAAGTTCTTGAGATATTGGATAAACATGGGTTTGTTGGTCAGAATAAGTATAAGACTGCTCAAATTATTTGTGAAGATCTAATGAAAGTTGAGTTATTGTTCAGTTTTGATGCTTCCGAAGTCGAAGATTTTGTGCTTAGTTGTCTATAATAATATCCTTGTGATGGACATGTTCACAGATAATTTTCATTATTAAGATGGTGGTATATGATTTGTTTCGGTTAAGACTTAGTCGAAGATTTTTGAGATTATCATTTTCATACTTCTTCATAATTGAATTCTTGTGCTTCTTGTGCTATATTTTATATTATGGTAAGATGGAGAGTAATTTTGTGCTTCTTCTTGTTCAGATCGAATGACCCGATTAGAGGTGGGTGAATAGCTCGTCACCCTCTAATCGTCGGTTCTCTTCTTCCTACACGTGTTAGTGCGCAAGCGGAATAACAATTAAACTAAAACTAACACAAACAAGAAGACAAATCAATTTACGTGGTTCGGAGATGATGCTCCTACTTTATGATTGCCCGCAAGGTGGACGATTCTGATCCATCGATGGATGACTCCCCGGAAAACCTCCGGCTATGTTCGCGTAGTTCTTTGTGGGTGGAGAAACCTCACCATAACCTCACCAAGAACACTCGAGCATTTAGGGGGCGTTTGGTTCAAATTTGTTAATCGGAATGGTAATGAGATTCATTGAGGGGTCAATGGGAATGAGAATCATGATTCCATTGGTAGTGTTTGGTTCAAATCCTGGAATGAAAATTATTGTCATTGATGATGTTTGGTTCAGTTTAACTTTAGTAATGAGAATCCATAAAAATTTCAAAGTTATCTAAAATAATAGAATTATTACAAAATACAGAAAGTGAAATAAAATGAGTTGAGAGATATATTAGAAAAATATAGAGAGAAATTATGAGAAGTAAGGTAAAAAAAAAGAAATTAGAAGAAAAAAATAGGAGAAAATACAATAATAGAGAAAATAAAGATAAAAAGTAGAGAGAGAAAATAAGATAAGATAGATGTGATAAAAAATAGAGAGAGAAATCATTTAAAAAAATATAGAGAGAAAAAAAATGAGATGAGAGAGATAGAAAAAATGATATAGAAAATGTAGAGAGAGAAAATGATAGAAGATGTAGAGAAAAGTAAAAAATAAATATAGATAAATTATGATAAGAGAGGTAGAGAGAGAAAGTAATATTAAATATATATAGAGAGAAAATGAGATGAGAGAGGTAGAGAGAGAGTGATATAGAAAATGTAGAGAGAGAAAGTAATATAGAAAATATAGAGAAAAAGTAAAAAATAAAGATAGATAAATTATAATAAGAGAGGTAGAGAGAGAAAGTGATATTGAAAATATATAGAGAGAAAGTGAGATGAGAGGGTAGAGAGAGAAAGTGATATAGAAAATGTAGAGAGAGAAAGTGATATATGAAATATACAGAAAAAATAAAAAATAATGATAAATAAATTATGATAAGAGAGGTAGAGAGAGAAAGTGATTATCAAAATATACAGAGAGAGAATGAGATGAGAAAGGTAGAGAGAGAAAGTGATATAGAAAATATAAAGAGAGAAAGTGATATAGAAAATATAGAGAAAAAGTGATATAGAAAATATATAAAAAAGTGAAAAATTAAGATAGATAAATTATAATAAGAGAGGTAGAGAGAGAAAGTAATATTGAAAATATATAAAGAGAAATGAGATCAAAAAGGTAGAGAGAGAAAATAATAAAAAATATAGAGAGAAAAAAGAATAAATATGTAGAGAGAAATTTTAAAATGTAGAGAGAGATAGTAAAATGAGATAATATAAAAAGAAATAGTAAAATGAAAAATATAAAATAAAAAAAGAAGTGTTTTGGATATATGAAAACGAATGAATGATTGAGGAATTTGATTGATGAGGGGGGAGTACGGAATGAAAATGAGGGAATGATTCTCTTATTTTCATTCCCATTGACACTTACCAAACAGTGTCAATGGGAATGATTAACATCCATTTCCATTCCCTAGTCCCTGTTACCCTAAATCAAATGCCCCCTTAGATTACTAATTGACCTTTAACCAAGATCAAGTTCGTCAATATTGCTCAAGCAAACCGAGTTCCCTTAAATAGAGCTCGTTGCTGATCCAGCCATTATCAGTCATCTGATGTCAACACTAGTCAACGGTCAGCGTCAGATTCGAACGTTAGCTTGATGTTCGAATTCAGCCGACGCCTTCACAATCAACAACCAACCACGTGCTCACTTGAATGGTGAGGTGTCAGTGATCGCGGCTTCCTACTTAGCCCTAAACATGTAGAGTAAAACCCTGCCGCTCGCCTCCTCTCGCGAATGGGATCTTTCGCCAGCCATGCCGCCGCCACGCCATCTCCTGCGACCGTCGCTCCTCCGCCGACGCCCCCCATTGGCCTCGCTCAGCTTCTTCCTCAGAAGACGAAGGAAAATGGCGATGGCAAACGTGCGCTAGCGAAGGTCGACTGGCTCGATCTACCCTGCCCTGTTCCCTACGAGGAGCTCCAGCGTGAAGCTTTGAGTGAGTTCATTCTCGATATTTGGTAGTCTGGCTTGCCATTCTCTATTCCCAGGTTGTTTTGATTCGCACACGTGTAACTTTTGATGAAATTTAAGTGACCTCACGGGGCGTCATGCATGTGCAAAGTTGCCATAGTGTGTCTTTGTTTAATCTTGTTGTGCGGGAACGAGAAAATAGTCTACGAAACTGAGCTATTGCTATATATGTTCCTTTCTTGACCTAAAAAATGATAGTAAGAATCAATTGATTGCATAGGTTAATTCGTATCTGTGTTCCTTTGACGTGACTGATGTGTAATCTTGTGGTTCCTCTCTAGCAACTCAGGGGGAGCTATTATTTCTTAAAAATTCTTTTCTGGATGTGCACTTAATAAAATCTTGGATGATTGTGTGTGATGTTATATAAAGTTTTGTTTTTGTTTGTGTTATGTGGATCTTCTGCTAGCTCAATGGATTGAGCCTGCTATATCACATGGTTCTTCTGAGCAATTAGTTGGATATTTGAAAGATACATATTACGGTGTTTGTAGATTACCACATCTTTTGGATTTTTGGAATGTGCATCACTACATTCCAGGAGTGTTACCATGTATTCTGCTATGTGATGCTAAATTGGAACATTACTAGCATTATTATCTCTCTGTGTGTGCTCATACCCTCCCTAATTTTGTTATCATGGGTCGGTGAAGTCAGTGCTCAATACTTGTTTCTTCACTATTTCTGTGATAATTTTGCCTTGAGTGAAGCCAATCTTCACTATTCTGAATTATAATCTTTAACTTTGTTATTTGTTTATTGTTATCTTATGAAGATGTTTCTCTGCGTGTTTGGTCGGAGTGCCTATATTTGTTCTTCTATCTTGGTTACTTCAACAGTCAAGTTTCTAACTATTTGTTTGGAAAATTAACCAGAACCATGGCTTCTATTGACTCTTTGCTACAATGCTAGTTATTGTGGTTTTAATGATTCCCAAGATTTCTCCTTTCTGATTTGTACAACCATCAGCTAAGTTATGGACATAGTCATTTTTCTTATGCCGACAGCATCGTGGATACTGACCTTCCTCCTTTTTCACAATGCAGAAGTTTCATTCTATGGACTGTCATTTTTTACTAAAACTTCATTGGTTGAGTACAAACAATGTGAGATATACATGTGCATAAATCTTATCTGTGCTATAGATTGACACATTAGGTTTGCTTAGGTGGTCATTAGATCTGATGGTTGGTCTGCTTCTCATTTTTCTGAGGCAAGAAAGTATCTTGCTAATTATGAACAGAAAACACATTTTAACTTTTTCCTCCTCATCAACATTTAGGAATCCACTATTTTCCTTTCATAAAAGCTAAAGAATTGGGATCGACTTGTATGTATAATGGGTACTTATTGGTCCAACCAAATGAAGCATTGAAATTGGATAACATATATTGATACCAGGGTTTAAGGTGCCGTTTTGTTTCGGGTGGCACCAATGGAAATTACCGTTCCGTTGGTGCGCTGAAACCGACATTGTTAGCCCATGGATTTCGGGTAGCATCAAAGTGTGCGTCATGCGGCAACAGCGAGAATCACGCGATAGGAAATCGCGCACAACACACACTACAGAAGGAATCAAGCGCGTTGTGCGCCAATTTGTGACGATTAGAAAATGAAGAAAAAAAACCTATAAGAGAAAGGAAGAGTCGCGGTGGTGAGCAGCAGTAGCACGAGGAGGCATGACAGCAGCGAGGCGAAGCTCCCGATGGCGGCGACAGGTACGTTGAAAAAAATTTGCGTGGAGGCGTCGCGGGAATCCTCAACATCGCCAGAGGCGTCGATGGAGGATTCCGGCGAGCTGGAGGCGTCGGTGGACGATTCCGGCGAGCCGGAGGCGTTGCTGGAATGCACTAGAGTTGTTGGACACCGCCACCACTCACGACTTCTCTGTCTTCTACGAGGTGACACACTTTATTAAATCCCAGATTTCCCACTTAAAATCCTAAATTTCCCCCAAAAATAATAAAATCATTTGTGTAAATATAACATTTCCTTCTTTAAATATTATCCTAATAAAATATATAAAATTTAAATTTAAATTTAAAAAATTAAATAAATTTTGTTAATTAATTTTTGAATTAAATAATTTTCTGTTTTAAATATTATTTAAAAATTCTATTTTTTTTAAATCTAAAAAAATCTAAAAAATTTCAAATAATTCCATTTTATATTCTGATAATATTTATTATTTATTATTTTACTGTTTTATTATTTAATTAATATTCTAATATTTTTATCATTTTAAATATATATTATTTAAATAATTAATTAATTTATATAATATTATCTATAAAGTAGTATTTTGTATTAATTTATATACTTATTAGTTATTATAGATAATATTTTGTTATCTTAAAATCAATTTAAAATTTAAATCCACAAATATTAATTATTAAGATATTAAACTTTTTTACTTTTAAAATTCTTGTTTCCAAAATATATGAAATATATATTTTTATTGTAAAATACCTCTACCTAATATTCTTAGGAAATATCATCCATCGTTCTTTATTTTAAAATGTCTCTACCAGTTATGTCTAGAAAATATAGTAAAAATTCTATTCTTTATTTTAAAAATTTTGATAAATATATACTGTCATGTTCATGATTCCTAATAGAACACTTATATTCTTGTGCACTTTTGATAATTTTAAATTGAAAAAGTTGAATTAATATTCTTACGAGATTGTTTCAAGTTTACTTTATAAAAATGTGTTATAGAAGATTACTTTTATGAAGTTGTTTTTTATATATTTAATTTGTTTGTTTATAATGATAAAAATATTTTTGACATTATAAAATGATGATCGTTACTTGGGCTAGAAATGTGAATTATTCTTAATTTTTTATAATGCATAGGTAATGACACCAAAACAACAATATGATCTAACTCGGAGACATGCACGTCGATTAGAGAATCGATTCCATTGACAATGTTTGCATTGCGATATGATTGGACAGGGTGGTGGTGTCACACGCCTAAAACAACATTTTGCTGGTGGATATTCAAATGTTTCGAATTGTCCAAAGTTTCTCAAGAAGTTCGTAATGCAAAGAAAGAAGAACTTGAAGGCCAAAAAGCATTAAAGTATAAACAACAACGACAACGTGATCTTAATGATAGCCGAAGCTTGAAAGAACTAATTTATGATGAATTTGAAGGTTGTGGTGAAGTTCCAAATGACAAAGATATTTTAGCAGCTCTCAGTCCTCTCGGACTCAATACTATGAACAAAATATACGACATAGAAGTGGCTCAGTTGGTGCCAGTGTAAGTGACTCAACTACTACAACAACATTAGGAAGGAGTGTAAGTATTCGTATTACTTCGACACAAAGTGGTATTGATCATTTTTTTCCTTCTATGGGATGAAGACGTGTAGTTGATATTGCTGATATTGATCCATTGACATATCCAGACCAAACTAACAAACATACTAGGATTGATGATGCATACACAAAAGAGAAGAATAAATCAATTGGTAAAAGTATTGCAAAATTTTTTCATTTTAATCATATTTCTCCTAATACAGCAAACAACACATACTACCATAGCATGGTGTCCAACATCCAAAAATTTGGTCCTGGTATTCAACCTCTGACTGCATATGAAATTGCCGGTTCATATTTAGATGAACAAGTGAAAGAGATCAAATCTTGTATCCTATCATGCAAGAAGCAATGGAGCTTATATGGAGTTACGTTGATGTGTGATGGTTGGACAGGACCTACACGAATGAGCATTATCATCTTTCTACTATACTGCAATAGAAAGGTGATATTTCATAAATCTATTGATGCAATTACAGATTTTCATGATGCACCTTACATATATCATTTGATGGATAGTGTAGTTCAAGAGATAGGTGTAGATCATATAGTACAGGTAATTATAGATAATGGTGCCAACTTTAAGAGAGCTGGAGACTTATTGGAGCAAAAATATCAAACATTATTTTGGACACTATGTGCAGCACATTGTATCGATTTGATGATGGGAGATCTTAGTAAACTTGATTTAGTAAAGAAGGTAGTGAAAAAAGGTCAATCTTTAACAAAATTCCTCTATAATCATCATTGGGTTTATGGATTAATGAGGAAATTTATTAATGGAGAGATTCTGCGACCAAGAGTGACTAGGTTTGCCACTCACTTTTTCCTGTTAAAATTGTTGAATAAAAAAAACGTCGGATTGAAAGCCATGTTCTCATTTGAGGATTGGGAAGCCTCTCAATATTCTAACATGGCTGAAGGTAAAAAGGTGAAAAAAAATATTATATCTGTTAGATTTTGGGATTATATTGCAAATATTCTTCTAGCAATAGAACCTTTGTACGTTGTTCTACGTAAAGTCGATATGGACAAGAAGCCACAAATGGGCAATGTTTATCGCCTAATTTATGAAGCAAAAGAGGAAATTAAAAGATGTCTTCAATCATCAACCAAGTATCAACATTAGATTGATATAATCACTACAAGATGGGACAATCAAATGGGAAAATATATTCATTTGGCAGGTACGTATTTTTTAATAGAGAATTTTTAATATTGTTATTAATAATTATATTTATATATCTTTAATTATTGTAGGTTTTTTTCTCAATCCGGCATATCAATACTGTTATAATCTTGGCACAAATGATGATTTATTATTGGCCCTCAGACATGTAATATCAAGACTACAAACAAATAGAGAATCAATTGCTGAGACTATTAATGAAAATCGATTATTTCGAGAGGCATATGGTTCTTTTAGTGATCCTATTGCAGTGCCATGTAGATATAAAATGGATGCAGGTAAATATAGTAAAAATTATTATTAATTATTGTCAACAAATATAAATATTATTTTAATTTTAGTGTTATTTATCTTATAGCTGAGTGGTGGTTGCAATATGAAGGATCAGCTATAAATTTGAAAAAGATTGTAGTATGAATTCTCTCATAGACAATGTCTTCAAGTGATTATGAAAGAAATTGGTCAACTTTCTCCCTCATTCATACAAAAGTAAGAAATTGTCTTTCTTATCATCGAATGGAGAAGATAGTCTACGTTCATTATAATATACGTCTTCAATTAAGAGCAATAACGGAAGAAAATGAAGAATAAGAGTCTGGTGATGTAGACCCATTTGATATTGGATTTGTCCAAACTGAGAATGATCCAATGATGGATTGGTGGAGCGTCGTTGAGGCTGAAAATCCATTACTTGATGAAGTAGGAGACCCACCACGATCATCTTAATTTCTTACTCAACAGATTGAAACAATACAAGCTAGAGGAGATATCGGGGAGGAAGAAGATTATGATGAAGCTTTTGATCAAGAATTTCAATTTTCTGGATCTTGATCTAAACATTTTCAAACATCGCAACCCTAACCCAACCAAAGTTCATAGATAAAGGCAAAGCTCCTGTAATTTTTACTAAAAAGAAAGAAAAAGGCAAACCTCTTGCTTTTACGGGAAGGAGTCAATTAAGAATTAGAGAAAATCCACTTGATGCAATTGATGAGCAAGAACATGATGACAGTGATGAAATATTATCACCGTCTGATACTGTAGTCCGACGAGAAGTTCGAAATGAGGATAGTGATGTCAATAGCAGTGCAAGTACTCATGCAAGTGATGATAGTAGCGATGACTTTGGTGGTAAAAATTATGTTCCCCCTACTCTAGCACCAGAGCCATGGACATGTGAGACAGATTACACACATGCAACTCAATATGATGATCATGGAGCTAGAATTATTCAATATCAACGTCAAAATAATGATGACAAATAAAAGAAAGCTCACAATTATCGAGATATGCGACAGAATTTAGCTGAGATTGA
The DNA here is from genome assembly GCA_024364735.1 of Boesenbergia rotunda. Classification (NCBI taxonomy): domain Eukaryota; kingdom Viridiplantae; phylum Streptophyta; class Magnoliopsida; order Zingiberales; family Zingiberaceae; genus Boesenbergia; species Boesenbergia rotunda. Next base: position 34,044 of record JAGFNQ010000684.1, on the reverse strand, counting down.
TTCTGGTCAAAGTTCATCATACTCTCAACCTTTTTATTATAACTTATGCACTACATGGTGATCCATCATACCATAGCTCAGGGACATATCTTTATCCTTATCTTGTGCTTGTATCCGTTTCAATTTCAATGGTGCCAGTTCAAGTCCAATTTCCAGTCATGAAACGAGATACGCTAATGGGCATGTGGAGAAATTAATATCAATATTGCATGTCATGGGATGCTTATTTAATTTGGGCGTTAGAGAACCATGGAATTGATCTAAGTAGAATGTTGTAAGAACCAATACTTCCATCTGATTCATGCCACTCTTTTTGGTATTAGTAAGGTAACATATTGTAATGTATCAATTTTAATTCGAGTTATTGATAGATCAATTTTATTTAAAGAAAGTTTATTTAATTGTTTTTTTAAACAATATTAAGTTGTTCATAATTGATAACTTATATAAAATCGATATACAGTTTGTTTTTAAATTATACACAATAAACATATTTATTTAATAATTACTATATATAAATACAAAAATACCGAAACCATATCGGCACGACACGATACTGAAACCGTATCGTTCAGGTTTGGGACCGAAACTTCGGCACGGGTCGAAATTTTAAACCTTGATTGATACAACTTGATCTGCTATTTATTTATACATTTTTCTTTCTTGATAATTCTCTTCAACGGCAACGATTTGTGATGATTTGGCATGATGTAACTGTAAAAGAAACAATAGACAACTAGGACAGGGTGATTATAGTTTTCAAAGCTAATAACAACCTCCGTCGTGATGCAAAGTAAACATTTCTAAGCTTTTTTTTGCATATAATGCACTTGAAAAGATAAAAGAAGGTCCTTTAAATTTTGTTTGAAGAGACTAAAATTGAACCTATAGATCTACCAATTTCAATTGTGATTTGGTGAAGATTATTTCCCTTTGCTTTCTCATTTAATTTGGAATGGGTATTCAGTGTCCTTGAAGCCAGAGCTCTTTGAAGGATTGCGTTTTGATTTTATGAAAATGCTAAACCAGAGATTTGCTCTCAGTCACAGGTATGTTTTGGTGGCTTCAATTGTTAGCCTTGACTATGCATTTACTTGACAAGATTTGTGTAGTGTTATCATGGGATCCATGGAGGTTCCTTCGCAGGCATCTGATGTTATTAAAGTTCCTTCCGCACACTATGAATTTGGTGCAAATTTTCTGGATCCAAAGGTTCATATTCTTTTACTATTTTAAATTGACAATATGCATTTTATACGTAGATGTATCCTGATCGATTCTTTGATGGCACAATATAGTTGATGCTTATTGGAAGGGTATTGACTGATGGAAGGATGAATGCACGCGTCAGATGTGATCTAACTGATAATCTCGCTTTGAAGATACATGCTCAGGTCTGGATGTTAAATGTTTAGTGCCCTGTATTGTTATGTGATTATCATTAGATATCTATTTATGCTATATTGACAGCTGACAAATGAACCACATTTTTCCCAAGGAATGTTTCAATTTGATTATAAGGTAAGTTTCTTCTAAAAGTTTAATGAATATAGCAGTTTATTTGTTTCATGGTATTGTAAATTCACTTCAAATATTGCCTTGGCTATATTTCTGTTCAAAATTGCGTCAGATGAATGTGACTCAGATAGTTCTTTCTTTACACGGAGAGAAGGAATTATGTGAGGAAGGAACTCATTTAAGTGAATTTAAAAGAAGAGAGAGAGTCAATTTTAATTTCCTCTTACAGTGTTTACTTCGGAAATAACCTTTTGCAAAGCAAGGTAAGATTACGTACAATAGATCCTTTTTCGGGACCCGTGTTGGTGGAGCTTCGTGCATTAGACTGTCCTTTTGCTTGGTGGGTAATTAAACTTCACCATTCCTATATCAGGTAAAAAGGAAAAAAATTATGGTTTTCAATTATTTTCACTTTATTTCCTTCCAATTGGGTAGATATGAGAAGTGTTGGTTTTGGAAAAATTAGATTGAATTAATTTCTTCTCTACTTCCTCTCTCTCAGATACATTTAATCCATGCAAACAGTGGAAAAATTATATTTCTGTTTATCTCAGTAACTTATTTCCATCCTACTTCCACCAAGGGGTGACTAGTGAATACCCAACAAGGAGGGTATTGATAGGTTGCTAAACATGAAACCTTCTGCCCCACTGGCAACTACTTAAAAGCTTGCCACTGATAAAAAAATTCTTTTGTCGAACATCTTGTTTGTCTTTCTAGTAAGAGGCTATTTTAAAGGCTGTACTAATATGGGCTGGTAATCTCTTCTGGAGTAAAGACCAAATTGTTATTAATAGGCACTGGATAGTTGGTTTTTGTACGAATGGTAAATTCTAGTTGTGGTATTCGTTTCCACGTGCTCAAGTGGTTTATGTTTTTAAGTTTAATACCTAAAGTACTAGAACAAATTTGTTTAGATGTAGATAAATATTTTGCATCTGATTAGAACTGGAGATGGTGACATAATGGGATTGGTGAAGTGAACTTAAGGCCTAAATTAAATAAGGATGCTAACTTTGGGCACTCAAAGATGAGTTTTGGTAATGAAAAAGTTTGGGGTTGGGGTGGGATTGGTGGTTGTCTTATTTCCAAAGAGCGAAAAATATCTGGTCACACAAATCCACAAATCATCATGGTTGATGTGGAAAACATTCAGGAGTAATACACAAACAACAGTTTAAGAAAGGGTTGAAGATAGAAGAATGATTGCAAGAGCAGAGTTCCATTTTTTTTGGTGAAAATTCAGGCAGATTTTACTTATTGCTGCTTGTTCTGTACTAGTGTCTGAGATGGTTCATCTCTTCCCATCTAAGAGAAAACTGAAAATCGTTTTTTAACTCTCATTTATGAAAGTTTGAGAATTGTTGCAACTTGGAGTTATGGCGCTTACTCCAATGCATTGTATTTCACTTAGGGCATATGGTTGTGATCTACCTGAGTGATGCTCTAGAAACTTCTTTCTGCACTTCTTTAGGCACATTTTTAACTCCATACTTTTGATGTTAGGCTGCAGTTTTCACATAGCAGTTGACAAAATTGTTGATAGCATTTTATCCAATTTGTTTTTAAATCTTTTCTTCTTAGAGTTATGGGGTTGTTTCACAGGGAACGGATTACAGGTCTCTGTTCCAAATAGGAAACAATGCCTTCTATGGTGCCAATTATATTCAGGTGAGATTAGGTAAGGTTTTGACATGCTATATTTTTTTACAAATTTGTATTCCTTTGTTTAAATAATTTTCTTATAACAGCACTATTAGGAGGGGTTTAAGCTTATCTCTTCTGCGCTGGGGTGGGGATACCTCGTGATCAAAGACCAAACCAATAATTTTCTTGTTGATATAATTATTCATGCTTAGTAAAAGAGAAAAGTAATAGGTGAATTTCCAAATATTTTGAGAAAATTTGTTTAATCTCCCTAGGGATTCGTTCTCTGATTAGAATTGTTAAATAGCATATAAAATCAATCAAAAACCTGGGCAGTTCCCTTCTACCTGTGTCTATACTTCCCAACTTACGTTGAGATCTCCTAAAATCTCATAGCAACTTTAGTTTTAGTGATCTCTTGAAGATTGATAGCAAATCTTCCTACAGTCTACTAATTATTGAATGTACTGATCTTCTTTCATTGCACTAACTCTTTCAAAAATGACCATTTTTTTTATATTTTAATGGAAGCCTAAATGAAGGTAGTTTGCATGATATTTAATTATTGTAATTATTATTTTGGAACCTCTACGCTTGATCTGATCCACTGCATTATGTCTTTTCTTTTCTTTTTTTTTTTTGAAAGTCAATGCTTTTCCTCAATATCAAATTCCTTCCTCGTCAAAGGGCTTTCTGTTGGGAACTTGCCCAGAGTACACTGAAAGCTGCCTCAATTTCAATATAATAGGCCTTGCTTGGGGCAATCTTGAGATACCAAAATCCCTTTTGGAGATGGTTACAATGACCCTAACATTAACACTCAGAATCAAGGAGATATCTGGTTTATTTAAAGTAGTATTCAATTTGCCAACCAATCTATGATAGTGATGTGGCATAAGAAAAGCCAGTTCCTCGGCCAACAATCTCAGGAACTTAGCACTATAGCTGGATAAATCCATGTACTTCAACTGGCATTTGATGTGATCACTTTCCTCGATCTATGATCTCACATGAAAGAAGAAATAATCTCCATAATAGAAATTACATAACTGATTGAATGAAACAGTGGGATAAGGCCCCTTTTATAGGTTTGATAACAGTCAAATCTCATGAAACTAGTTATGAATATTTGCTAAAATTAGTAAAAAAAAATATTTCTTTAAAATTAGATGAGGAATCAATCTATTTGACTGAATTGATTTTTTTTTTTAAAATGTACCATTTATTTATTTTTTGATGCACCATTCTTCTATATTTATAACTTTACTCTTGATGAGTTGCTTGAGCCTTTCTATTATCAAGGGATGTTATCATCTTTTCCGTTTTGGAAAAACCAAGCATTAGCTTCATCTTCATCCTCTTCATTATCGTCCTTTTGAATGAACAGTGAACTGCTGCAAGTTACTACAAGGAGGAAACTTCTCCGTCTTATTTTTATCTGCAAGTCTTGAAATGTTAGTGCTGAAGATGAGAGTGCTAAAATTGTGACTAAATGATCACAAATTGTGAATAAGTTAATAGACAAAGATGGAGGCTCTAATGTCATTCAGGAATGTAGCAAATTTTGGTGTCAATAGTCATACTGATGTGTAAATGAGTTTGCAAATTAAATACATAAACATTAGAGTCACTTTTTTCTTCTCATAGTATGAGATAGTGGAGTGGACATGAAGGCTTTTAGGATTATCTATGTCATTGCTGAAACTTAAGTATGCAAGAACACAATCTCCTATTTATAACCTTATAGTGTTACATCAATCCAGATTTGTCATCTATTTATTTAATTTAGTTTGCTTTTTGGATCTCTTATGATACTATGAAGTATTTGACAATTGTGAGTTTAGGTCATGGTTGGTGATGTACTAAATGTTTGTTGACGTGCGCATCATTAGATCTTTTTCAGTTAATTTTGGGGCTGGCTTAAAGCCTCTTTAATCATAGGAGAAGGGTCCCTGTATGGGTGGGTCAGAAGTCTTTTTCTGTTATATGGTGAGTAAAGTTTAAAAAGGTGAGGCTAGGTGGGAGGCGGTTTCCTACTGCATAATATCTAGATGGACGCCTTCACGAGAGCTTAGATGTTCAATATTAAAATAGTATTTGAGACACAAAAGACAGACAGCGAACAGCTTTAATATCTGAGATGCAAATGCATAACAGAAACTGCTAGGATTCAAAGAGGCTTGAGGTTGCAAATATAGCTAAGAGGAGAGTTTTTCTGGAGAAGAGTGTTATGGGATAATATTTCTAATGGAGGCATAGATGTACAAGACAATTGTTCTATTTCCATCAATTTTAATTCAAGCAGTGTTTATCGCTAATTGAAATCCTCCTGCTAGTCTTGATGGAAACCGTCAACATTCTTGTAATTTGATAGAACTGCTGCTGTTGTGTCTCCAGGTAGAATTTTAAATTTTGCACCGTCCAATTTAATTTGTTAAATAGAACTTCCAATAGTTGTTTGACATGGGATTTCAAGATTCTGTGGACCAAAAATGTAATGAGATGAGCTTTTTGATTCATTGTCATTGTTTTACTACGCATTATGCTCTATGACTTTCTAACCTTTTCTTTCTGTTCATTGCAGAGTGTCTCGCCTCATCTGTCCCTTGGGGGTGAAATCTTTTGGATTGGTCACCAAAGGAAGTCTGGTATTGGTTTTGCTGCTCGATATAACACAGATAAGATGGTATATTTTCCCTCCCTACTGGAGTTCTCTGCTGTTATTGATCATGTTTTAGCTAAATCACTTATTTCTTACCTGATTTGTCATAAAACTATCATGTTTGTCTTGGTAATTTACAGTTTCCATGGTTAGGTTACCTGCTTCCAACTCATTTTTTAAAAATGACTAGGTAGTCAGTCGTGCAGTCTACAACTTGGTTATAATCATGCTCCAAGATTTTGCCATACCGTTTCTTGTTTGGCACAACCATTTCATTGGATTTTTATGGGATCTGGAATATGAGCGGATGTCTCTATCTTTATGGTTTCATTCTTAGCATACAATATCTATAAGATTTTTCTTTGTATAATACCATTCTGATGAAATTTAGGGCGATATGAATCATGCCTAGATGATTGGATTACTACGCCTGAAACTTCATTCTTAGCTTACAGTAACAAGATGATGTGGGCAGGTTGCGACGGCACAAATTGCCACCACTGGAATCGTTGGACTAAGTTATGTTCAAAAAATTTCTGAGAAGGTTAGTACGTTTACATTCAAAATAACTTGTCATGAGATTATTGTATCACCAGATTACCTGTATCTCTGTACCTTGCAGGTTAGTCTTGCATCTGATTTCATGTACAATCAGATGTCAAGAGATGTTACTTCAACATTCGGTTATGATTACATCCTTCGTCAGGTACTAATTGCTTAATATTTGTGTTGACTATTCTTCACTTGCAGAGTAGATTTGATATGTGAATTATAAAGAAGAAACATAGAAGTCTAGTTAAAGATGACCAAATAAAACTTTATCTAACATAATCATGATGATTTAAGAAATCCTAATATCTGATATAACCTCTTATAGAGTGCGCTAAGAGTTGCTAAAATTGCAATATTGTGACTGGCATATAGTTAAGAGTATGATTCTGGTAGCTGAACCCAAGTGGCGGTGGCACAAAAATGGTTGATTTTGGTATGAGTTTTGAAACCTAGAAGATATTCCCCTCCCTTCCCATCCCACTAATTGGCGGGACCTATTGGATTGGTCTGCCCCTACTTTAGAATAATAATTGTGCTCCACCCCAGAAGACAAAGTTCTTTAATTTTCGGAGCTGAATTCTGTCCCTCATGTCTGTCAACATGAACATTTAAAATTGGGTTGTTGACCACAGATACAATGTTCTTCCAATAACAGCGAAAATCACCAAAGGTTTTCATGTCAAAATCTGAGCTATATGACAAAAGAAAAATGTGGTGTTCGAAGTTCAAAATCTCAAACTGTGCTTAGTGCTTAGTTTCTGTCTTTGATCGGAATAATACTAATTTGATATTGTGTTGATATTTCAGTATATGGTACCGGGGATAAATTTAATGTGGAAGGAAATGAAGTAGATAATTATATAATTAAGTTCAAACTCTGTGTTCCGTCTGTAATAAAATAATTTTGACATTCTCTTGCATGAACATACAACAACAACAACAACAAAGCCTTATCCCACTAGGTGGGGTCGGCTATATGGATCCTTTTACGCCATTGAGTTCTATCCCCTACTATATCATCATCTAGATTTAAATAAAATTTATCTTGTTTTATTGTTGCCAACCAAGTCTTTTTTGGTCTTCCTCTCCCTCTTTTAATGTGCGTATTTATCATAGTTTCACATCGTCTAACAGGGGCATTTATTGGTCTTCTAAGTACATGTCCGTACCATCTCAAACGTGTCTCCCGAAGTTTTTCTTCAATAGATGCAACTCCGACTTTCTCTCTAATACTCTCATTCCTTATTCTATCCATCCTCGTATGTCCACACATCCACCTTAACATCCTCATCTCTGCAACTTTCATCTTTTGCTCATGTGCTCGAGTCATAGCCCAACATTCAGCACCATATAACATAGCAGGTCTAACTGCCGTTTTGTAGAACTTCCCTTTAAGTTTTAGAGGTACTTTACGATCACATAAGACACCCGATGCTAATCTCCATTTCAACCATCCTGCTTGTATTCTATGTAAGACATCTCTCTCAATTCCTCCATCACTTTGCAAGAACGATCCTAAATACTTAAAGTTCTCGATTTTAGACAACTCATCATCTCCTATCTTAACAATTGTTTCACTACGTCTAGCATTGCTAAACTTAAATTCCATATATTCAGTCTTTACTCTACTAAGCCTAAAAACTTTCATTTCTAGAGTTTCCCGCCAAGATTCTAGTTTAGCATTTACTCCTTCACGTGTCTCATCTATCAAAACAATATCATCTGCAAACAACATGCACCATGGCACTGTATCTTGAATGTGCCTAGTGAGTTCATCCATGATTAGTGTAAAAAGATAGGGACTTAAAGCTGATCCTTGATGTAACCCTATCCTTATTGGAAATGCTTCAGTCAATCCACCTGAAGTCTTCACTCTAGTCGTTACATCTTCATACATATCTTTAATTAGGTCAATATATGTTACGCTAACGCCTCTCTTTTCTAGAATTCTCCATATAATTTCTCTTGGTACCCTATCATAAGCTTTTTCTAAATCAATAAATACCATGTGTAGATCTTTCTTTTGCTCCCGATATTTTTCAATTAATTGCCTAAGAAGATGTATAGCTTCTATTGTCGACCTTCCAGGCATGAACCCAAATTGATTTTCGGTTACCGTGGTCTCCTTCCTCAATCTTTTTTCTATTACTCTTTCCCAAAGTTTCATGGTATGACTCATTAATTTAATACCCCTATAGTTTGCACAATTTTGTATGTCTCCTTTGTTCTTATATAAGGGAACTAGACTACTTACCCTCCATTGATTAGGCATTTTTTTTGTTTTCAATATTAAATTAAATAATTTTGTAAGCCATTCAATACCTTTTTTCCCTAAACATTTCCATACCTCTATTGGGATATCATCCGGTCCCACGGCCTTTCCATTTTGCATCCCTTTCAAAGCTTGTTCTACTTCTGAAGTTTGAATTCTCCGATGAAAATTAAAATTTCTATACTCATTTGAAATACTTAAATTGCCTAAGTCAAGTTGTTCCCCTAAACTTTCATTAAAAAGTTGATGAAAGTAAATCTTCCACCGCTCTTTTATTTCGCTATCATTTACTAGTACTCTATCGCATTCATCTTTAATACATCTTATTTGACTAAGGTCTCTTGTTTTCCTTTCTCTTGCTTTAGCTATTTTATAAATGTCTCTTTCCCCTTCTTTTGTATCTAAATTTTGATATAATCGTTCAAAAGTTTTATTTTTTACTTCATTCACTGCTTTCTTAGCCTCTTTCTTGGCTATTGTATATTTTTTTAAGTTTTCCTCGTTCTTACAAATATATAATTCCTTATAAGCTATTCGTTTTTCTTTCACTTTCTCTTGTACTTTCTCATTCCACCACCAAGATTCCTTCCTTGGTGGTGCATGCCCCTTTGACTCACCGAGTACATCCTTAGCTACTATTTTCAACTTTGATACCATCTTATCCCATGTCGTATTAGAGTCGCTATATATTTCATCTAATGCTTGTATTCCTACCTTCTCCTTCAATATGTTTTGCTTCCCATCCTTTAACTTCCACCACTTAATTCTAGGAGTCGTGTATATTTTTCCTCTATTGATATTATAACTAAGGCGTATATCTAACACTACTAATCTATGTTGGGTAGTTAAGCTTTCTCCAGGGATAACCTTACAATCTTTACAAATCTTCCTATCTCTCTTCCTAACCATAAAATAATCAATTTGTGATTTATTATTCCCACTTTTGAATGTGATCAAGTGTTCTTCTTTTTTCTTAAAAAATGTATTAGCTAGTATAAGGTCATATGCTATCGCAAAATCCAATATAGTTTTTCCTTCTTCATTTCTTGTTCCAAACCCATAACCCCCATGTACTCTCTCATATTCTTCATTTTTCGCTCCGACATGTCCATTTAGATCGCCTCCTATTAAAATCATTTCATTTGGCGGAATGTTTTGTAATACCTCATCTAAATCGCTCCAAAATCTTGATTTAGTTTCTTCATCTAATCCTACTTGAGGTGCATATATGCTAATTACGTTCACAACTTCTTTCGCCACTACTATCTTGAGAGCTATAATTCTATCCCCCTTTCTAACTACACCAACAACTTCATCTTTTAAAGAACTATCTACAAAAATACCCACTCCATTTCTTGTTTTACTCTTTCCTGTATACCATAACTTAAAACCCGAGTTCTCTATCATTTTTGCCTTCTCACCTACCCATTTTGTCTCTTGCACACACAAAATACTAATTTTTCTCCTAATCATTGTATCTACTACCTCCATTGTTTTACCAGTGAGAGTTCCTATATTCCATGTTCCAAATCTGAGACTATTACTTTTCTTATAATGTTTATTCTTAGTCCACCTATGGTGTGAGAACTCTTGCCTATTTAACACTACACCCAAGTTCTCATGGAGATGTAGCGGTCCTTGCCGAGACGTTACAGTCGGACCCTGCAACGCGAACCCTTGCATATTTAGCACTACACCCGGGTTCTGGAGATGTAGCGGTCTTTGTCGAGACGTTACAGTCGGACCCTGCAACGCGTTCCTTCCGGGGCACATCCTAGCATGAGTATAATACTTTAATGGATCCATTCTCTTGCATGAACATAAGTTTAGAAAATAACACATTATTTTGACTTGGGTTGTAACATGCTAAAGGGTGCTGAGTAATATTAAGTGTAAATAATTTATCGTTCACCTGATACGATAGGAGATTTGAAACCGTAGATGTTTTTATTACTCTTTTCGTTCTAAATTTTGGTTCTAGCAAAACTTCCCTATCATTTTATTCCCACTTCATATGATGAATGACATGCCATAATAATATTGATCTCAATTAATCTTGTGAACTTGTAACATTATTATCTGAGCTCTTCCATTCATTTTCTGCAGTGCCGTTTACGGGGGAAAATTGATACCAATGGCGTCGTGAGTGCCCTGTTAGAGGAGCGGCTTAACATGGGGGTTACTTTGCTTCTTTCTGCCGAGGTGCGTCACTTGTCCTTTACCCTTGTACTTCCCGTACTACACAGAACAACTGCATTTCCATTTCTCCATCTTTCCAAACATGTTTATCAACTTGTACCGACCGGATTGATTGTTGCAGATTGATCACATGAAGAAAGATAACAAATTTGGATTTGGTTTGACTGTCGGAGAGTGAGCCGCTCGCTGAACATGTAACCTGGTGCTTCTTCCACCCGGCTGTTGGATTTAGTTGCTGGTTTTAGGGGTTTTCCATGCAGGCTCTATGTATGTCGGAACTAATCCATGGCATGGAACAACTAAGCCTGATAGGAACAAGAGGTCGTCGTCTATTTTCCATTTTTATCTTCTTTTTCATCAGTCGATTAACAGCAGATTGCGGAGGGATTCAGTTGCCATTACATAATGGGGCATTAGAAGGCCATGATGTTTTTGCTCATCATTGGTGGAATCAGCCATTGGTGTTCTGATCTCGACCAAAGTGTGTATCTGGTTGTGTTTCTGTAGTGCTGATGCAACAAAATTCATTTAAGGGAATTATCAAAGATTTGTCCTTTTATTTCATGAAATTATGTTTATGAGCCTCACCTTTCCCTTAAATAATGACATGAAAGCATTACTGGAATAATGATGCAGTAACATAGCGGTTTTTTAATTTTTCAGATATTTAGGGGTTGAGTTTTAGTTTTAGGGAATTAATGGATGATTTTTTTTTTATGGGTGATTGATTTAAGAACGTTGGATTGTTTGTTGTAAGTATTTTTTTGATTTACATAGATAGTAAAAGTAAAGTTTACTTGGATGGTCGGACAAAGAGCTTGATGAATTTAACCATCTAGCTTCAAGACTTATTTAAGCTCTGGAGAATGTATTTTCATGATCTTTATTTCATTTTTACGGGATGAATTGATGATTAGTGTGTGAGTATTGTCATCTTAAAATTTAGAAGTTAAAATTTAACAAAGTTAATGTGTTCTTTTTTTTCACATGTTAGTTATAATGTCCAGATTAATAATCTTCGTGATTCATCTTCTCTGTGATGATTTTGGGACGGATTGATGGGGTGTTGAGGGCGAACAAATCTCCTTTGCCATTTTCATGATTTTTTACTTCCCTCAACTTCCAAGTTCATGGACATTTAATGCCAAATTTAATTACAAAACACACTTAAATTAAATTGTAAAATTATCCAGGTGCATTTACAAAGCACCAATTAAAATATGTCAATTGTTACCAAGTGTGGGATTATACTAACACTAATTCCTTTAAGCTTTTGCTATATCATTATAAATTAAACCTTTTTACTAATATTTATAAGTGAACAAAATTGTTTACACCTTGTTTACAAGGCTTGCTCATCGAACAATAGACACAAAGAACATCACCATTGCCCTACACACTTCGGATGATAGTACAAGAGCGACGGTACACTTGTTTGATCTCTTAAGTAGTTAATTAAATATTTAAAGATTGAATTTTAATAAAGATGTATTGTATGAATTTTCTTAGTAAGATAATAATTTTAAGAATATTGACCATTTGGATGGATCTCTATGAGTATTTTCGATTTATCCTGATAATCGATAATAAATTTTTATAGAATCAAATTTATTATCTTAATTAATCAATTTGAATATATATATATTATGGCCTCTACTCAATTTTTTTTCTTTTTCATATTTATACTTGGTGTAATAGACAACTTAGCTTTATTTAAAAAATTAGTTATATTCCACATAATATAAAAAATTCATTTTCAATTAATTTTTTTTTTGTGCTTAAAAATATGTATATGACATATTTTTTTTTATAATAGATGAATTTATTCTTTATACTTTAAGTAAAATTTTAAAATTCTAGCGTAATAAAATGATCAGTAAAAAGTAGTCATTTTATAAAATAACATTTCAAAATAATTCAAATCATTAAAAATATATAGGTGACCATATATAGTTAAATAAAATTATAAATATATATAATTGTTGTTAAAGTGATTTTTTTTATATTAATGCCTTGAAAACTAATCAATTACATATGCAATAATTTCAAATTATTTAAGAGATTATCCATCAAAATTCATCTTCGCTTTCTCATTTATTTTATTGATCGGCATGAAATTTCCATGTGATTAAGTCAATAAATTAATCGGATAGTAAGAAATATATATATATATATATATATATATATATAATATTTGATCTCCCAGTTGCCATAAATTATCAAACCATAAAAGACAAAAAAAAATTGCATATATCAAAAACTAGACAAGAAAACTACTTATCTCATCTGCCGACCTCAATTTTCTTTGCATCACCAACCCTACACCTCTCGTGCCCATCCGATCGGTCAGTTCTCGCATTACCCTAAACCCCAAATCTAAACCCCAAAGCTAAACCCCAAAAAAACCTAAATCCTAAACCCTCATAAAATACACAGATTTCCTCTAAACCCTTTTTGAAAACGTACAAGGTCCAAGACCATAGGGCAGATCCTCTGCCGAGAGGCGCCTCATCATCCATGGCCTTCGGCTGTCGGTCCGAATCAAATTATACCCTGGAGGTGGGATTCGTCGGATTCACTGTCGAATCCGACAAGATCGTAATTGTGGCGATCCAAATCAGTTCACCGTTCCCCAGGATATCGATTGATTCGGGACGACGATCAAAAAAGTGTTGATGAAATTCGATCGACGATCGGACGACTCGTCAATCATTATCGATGAATATAAAATAAATGAGATAGAGAAAAATTAGACAGAGGATCCATTCGCCAAGACCAAGCCGTGCAGCAGAACAGCGCTAACAGTTGACTGTGTCTGTCTGCAGACTCGCACTGCGTGGCATTAACTACGTGGACGTATCCGAACATAGACGCTGTGAGACACCGACCAGAGATGCTTTGGCTACCTGTCTTTCTCTAATTGACTGTGGATACTTAATCGTGCATTCATGCAAGCACCTTCCCTTGCTCCTTCGATTTGTTTAATCAGCAATGAAGATCGAGAGAAAGGAAAAATAAAAATAAAAAAATTATCCAGACGTATCTGGAATAACCAATTCTATTCTATAGAAATTTTTTATTAATCATCAGGGTAATTAGGAAGCGCTCGTAGCGAAAGGTCTAGAAGATCAACGTCTTAAGGCTCGTGTCCCATTTAAAAAAAATCTGCAAAATACATTGTAGTTGAAGTTCGAATCGTGGATATTGTGTTAAAGACTAGTCGCTACCGCTGCATCAAAATCCCAAGGGCAAAGATCAAAAGAAAGGAAAACTTTATGAATATATATCTAGATCAAAGGAAACCAAAACCTTGTAGTATCAAATTAAACATCAACTACTTCCAGATTGAAAGGCACAGCACATGGAGGGTTGGTTTCAGTAATTGGGAATCTTTGTTTTAGTTTGATGAGTGGATACACAGTGAAAATGGAAGAGTGCGTTCTCATGATTGACGAGAGCAAGGTGACAAAAGTGCCACCTACTTAATTACGTCTTGTTGTACTTAATCAAGCATCAGCTGCTGTCTCATGCATGACCTAGTTTTGTAGGTCACTTGCCCCGAGAGGCATGATACAGTGGTAAAATTATTAGTCACTATTTTATATATTCGTGATTCATGGTGTATTTATAAAAAAATTTCCTCCGAATGGGACACGAATCCTAGGATGCTAGGCTTCTAAACCGTCCACCACGAGCACTTTCCGATTTACCTTGGCGGTCGGTAGAAAATTTTTATAGGGCCGGATTGATCGTTCGAGATTGGAAAAACCTCATTAATTATTTTTTATTTTTAGTTTTGTAGGTCACTTGATTAATTAAAGGTAGGGAGCGAGTGTATAATTAAGATTTGTGGACAATTCCTTTCTGCACCGATCGGATTAACAACAAGGATGAGTTAGGCAGGTTTTTTTTTTTTAATTTTTTTGACAATGTGTAAACTAATTAAGAGACTTTGCACGTGAAGTGAAAGGATCAGATTCCAGACCGGCCGGCGCTTTGTCATCTTGCTAGATAGCTAGCTAGGTCCTCTTAATATTAATTATTTGCTATATTTATTTGTATATGTATGAATTCATTTTTGTGTTTTGTAAGTTAGAGGCGGAGCCGGAAATTATAATATATTAGAGCTGATCGAGGAATTTAATTTGGGAATTTAGAGATAATCGGTCGATGATAAGAATTGCATATAAAAAAAAAAGCCCCCGAATTGATCGTGGAATAGATAGCTAAGCAAATAGTTTAAGTTACATGAGTAAAAAAAACTCTTATAATTATTTTTTAAAAAAAATTTAAATATAAATTAATAGACAGTCTATTAGGTATTCACTCAAAAATATATCAGTTTTGATTAAAATTATTATACACTTTTGTAATTATTTTGACCAAAATTAACTCTTATGTATGTATAGCCAAAAATGACCACATAATTAATTTTGATCAAGTTTATCTTATTTTAAATTTACATTTCACTTTTTATATATATATATATATATATATATATATATATATATATATATATATATATATATATATATATATATATATATATATATGATGCGAACATGAGATAAAATTTATTTATTTTTATTTTTTTTTAAGTTTAAGGTTAATCATTTACCCCCTGTTTGGAAAGGAGGGAATTGGAATTCCTTTGGGAATTGGAATTCAATTCCCTCCTTTGGTAGCAACTTTTAGGAAGGAATTGGAAAGGAATTGAATTTCAATTCCTTCCACACCCCCTAAAACAAAGGGGTCTGATTTGGAAAAGGAATTGAATTCCAATTCCCTTCCAAATTTAAAATGACTAATTCACCCTTAACTGCACCCACATCCAGCAAGTAGCTGGCATCGTTCTGATTTACAGTCTTCTTATTGCTGCTGCACCGAACCACTGCGGATCGATCCTGCCCATTGAGAAGAGCTCGCGGCTATCATCGTCGCCGATGGCGGCACCGCTTCTGTCGAACGACGACGAGCCGACGAAGCAAGGATTGGACGTCCGGTGCACATTCGCCGGTTCATACTTGAACCTGCTCTGTCCCAAGTTGATCAGGATCGTTGCGTCGGTGTTCGATTCGATGATGGAGAACATGGGAGCTTTGTAGATGTCCGAGCGGCAGTGAATGACGTGCATAAGCTCGGAATCCACCGTGAAGAACGCCTTCTTCTTCCTCGGGTCCAAGCACATCCAAAGTTAATGATTGATCTTTATTTTACTTAAGGGTAAAATGGTAAAAGTATAACAATTGATTTCAATTCCGATTGATTCCAAACATGAGAATTCATGATTCCAAACATGAGAATTCAATTCAATTCTCTTGTTTACTAATTCATTCCAAACATTGGAATTAGAATTCAATTCCGGTCGGAATTCAATTCCGATCGGAATTCAATTCCGATCGGAATTCAATTCCAATTCCTTACTTAGAAGGTTTCCAAACAGGGTGTTAAGATTTAATAGTTATATATATATATATATATATAATTTTTTTAACTTACAATTATATCATTTAAGATTTTATCTTTAAAATTTAATATTTAGATCACAATATTAATTAAGCATAAAAAAATTTTAAACTAAAAAATATTTAGATATGCACAGGAGGTGAGGCATAGGATTAGCACATAGGAAATATATATATAATGTCCTATGTGCCTCCTGTCAACGCCCCCGACATCACTATATATATAATATTATTTAGAATATTATATATATTTGAGATTTAAAATTTTAGGATTTAGAAATTATATTTTGATGGATTTAGTTTTTCTCTAGGATTCAATATTTTCTCTTAGGTCATAATGTTTATAATAAAAATTTAGATTTTTATTGGATACGTTATATATATTTAAGATTTAAAATTTTAGAATTTAAGGATTGAGTTATTATGAGCTAAGCTAATAAAATTTTTCCTCTATAGTTGAATCTTCTCTATTAAATTATAGAAAAATGTTCAAAATAAAAAAATTTAAGTGTTGAGTTATTATGAGCTAAACTAATAAAAATTTTTCTCTATAGTTAAATCTTCTCTATTAAATTATAGAAAAATGTTTAAAATAAAAAAATTTAAATACATATGATATATTATATGTATTTAAGATTTAATATTTAAGAAATAATTTATTTTAAAAAATAAAAAAGATAGAGGTGCATGGGCATTGTTTATTTGTATTTATTTATTATTATTATTTTTTTTTACTCAAAGCGTCTCCAACGAAATCAAAGGTGCCTTAAGTCAGAACGCACATCGCCGTGAACACGAAAGTCTATAGGCTATCAGGTTTATATATAATCTAATTTTTTACACAATTTTTTTTATAAAAGATATATCAGTTTCAATAGGATAAGGTAATTCTATATTCGATCAATTTTATAATTTTACCATTAAATTAATTTGCTTGTTCTTTGTCCATAAAGGGTAATTGATCAATTTGAGGTAGAAATGCACCATACCTCATATGGTTAAATCAACCTCACATGATTTGGTTCATATTACACTAGCTAAATATTTATCTTTAACAGATAAAATAAATTATATATGTGATGGGGTTGAATATCCTTTGGCAGGACACGTGGGCTGAAGAAGCTGGACGGTAAGATGTGGCGAGTCCAAGCGACTCCCCTTTCAGAGCTCCCGGGACCCTCTCGGGAAGAGGAGCTTCTAGGGCCTTCCGCGGTAAACACGTCCTGAAAAATAGATCAGAAAATCGATCCCTCTCGGGATCTGATAGATCGATTTGTGTTGCTAGAGGGGGGAGTGAATAGCAATTCTCGAACTACTTTCTTCCTACACGGTTAGTTACACAACGGAATATACAATAAAACAATAAGAAAATCACTAACCAATGCTAACACGGATGATTTACTTGGTATCCACCCCGGACGGGTGACTAATCCAAGAATCCGTCGGTAGATCAAACCCCGGATAACCTCCGGCTAGCCCTCGTCGCTCCTTGTGGGTGGAGAAACCTCGCCACAATCACAATCAAAGCTCTGAGCACAAAGACTACTATCTTGCCTTTAACCAAGACAAGATTCGTCAAGAATCTCAGCCACCACGAAGTCCTCTTTAAATAGGATTCGGGCTGAAACCCTCGCCACCAGTTGACTGCTCCAAGGGCAGTCGACTGGTGCCACTGGATATTCGACCGTTGCACCCCAACATTCGAATTCTCAGCCAACTCACCAGCCACCTACCAGTCGACTGCTCCCAGAGCAGTCGACTGGTCCCAGCTGAACCCTTCTCGAGTACAATCACACAACACTCGTATCCTCACGACTCGACTGACTCCTCCTCCGCAGCCTCGACTATTGCCTTCGCGCCTTCTTCATCTTCGGCCCTCGTCCCTCGGATGGGCACGCAAACTTCCAGTTTGCCTCCATGCCACCCATTACGTACGCCTCGAAGTCCGCGCCCATCAGCTCTTCGTCCCTGCTCTCCAAGATCCCTCAGATGCACACGCAAGCCTCCAACTTACCTCCATGTCACCCTTCACCGTACCGAGGTCGTCCAGTCAAGTCCATATGTGTAACCTGTACAATTTGCATACTCAACATACACATATAAGAACACAAGGGTAAACCTAACTTAAACCCTTTGCCCAAACATCAAAACACTTGGTCACTCCGGACCACAGATTGCCTCAACAATCTCCCCCCTTTTTGATGTTTGACAATACATTTAAGTTAGGGAAAGCAAGACAGTAGTCAATAGCAAAAACAATGCTTAAATAAATGCATATCCAATGTATACATGGATCCTATCCCAAGGCATCCTACACACCTAACCATCCAAGTTAGGAATTTTCACACCTAGCCCTCCAAGCTAGGAATTTTCACCACCTAACCCTCCAAGTTAGGACTTTTCCCTAAAATCGGACTTTTTAAAGCTTCTCCCAAGCTCCCCCTACACTGGACTTACAAAGGCTTTTTAAGAACCTCTCCAAGGTTCCCCTTACGCCAAAAATGAAGCAAACATGCTCCCCCTTAAACTCAGCTCCCCCTAAACCTAGGGTTTCTTGCAAAGGTAAGTTTGGTTTCCCAACTTAAACTCAAACTTCTCCCCCTTTGCTATATATCAAAAAGACCACCATAATATCCCAATTATTAGTTCTTTGAATTCTTAATAATCATAAACGTGTATTAACCTCCCATACACTTGATTTCCACCATTTGGACACCAAACAGTTGTTGGATACCCAAACCAACTCAGACCAGTCGACTGCCCCTGTTGGCAGTCGACTGATACTCTGAAATTCAATTTTTCAGGCCACATTCAGAAATGCGCCAGAAATTTCACAAATCTCCAAAAATTCTCAAATTTCGTGGAGAACTTTGTGGTACCCATACTTACTTGGGAAAAATACATTCCACAATGTATCTATCACCATTCCCAAGTTTGACACAAAATTCAAAAAAATTTCTATGAATTCAAGGCAAACAAGGAGGCAACCTCCCGCTTAACCTATGCATTTTCCCAATTTTCATTTTTCCAAGGTTAAGTTCTACCCAACTTAACACCATAGACTCAAATTAGGTTCTACCCAACCTAACAACCAATTTCTTCTTCCTTTGACACCATTAAGGAATTGCCCCCAAGCAACCTTATCCCTATTGCCAACAAGAACTCAAAACAGCCTTAAACACTCTAAAGGTTTGCAAGCACATTTGCTAGGATATGCCCTATCCTAGAAAAATATGGTTTTATGAAATGTATCAAATGTGTTGACTTTGGTACAATCTCTAATTTCCTTATACATGGTCATTTTGTATCAACTTTGAAATCTAACCATAATGTCATGTGTTTGTCAATTCCATTCATTGTCATTTCACACACGAAATTATCCCCAATACTTCCCTTTTTATTTCCTAATCCTAGATACTTAGGGAAACTTATCAATCTTCCTTGATTTCCAAGATATCAACAAAACTTTATCAAATCATGGGATAACACTCCATTCAAGGAATATGACATCATAAACATGAATTTTAAATCCAAACCATAACCCATAATCCAATTTTGCAATTTCTGATCATCTAATATGTCATTTCTCACTTAACCTAATGGATCAGTCGACTGCCCCCCAGGGCAGTCGACTGCGAAAACTCACAGAAAGTTTCTGGGCTTGAGACCAGTCGACTGCCACTGGGGCAGTCGACTGATACCTGATTTTTAAGGTTTTCAGCCCAATTTCAGAAATGCCTAGATAATTCTACAAATCTCTAAAAATTATGAAATTTCGTGGGGAGATTTGTGGGGCCAATGTCTACTTGGGAAAAATACGTTTCCAAACAAATGTACTCTGGATCCCAAGATTGGCACGAAACTCAACTTATCCTAAAGTGTATCATTGAAACCCATCACAAAAGTTTCAATTTGTGGGTTCTCCTCACTGTTTCTTCCAATGCTTGATCACAATTCATTTCCATCATTGAATTATGTGGCATTCACACATTAAACCTCAATTTTCTCGAATATAACCTTATTTTCACTATTCTCTCCCTAAAACTCCATCTAATGTGCCAAAACCTAGGATTAAAACTTAGCCAAGTCTTCCAACTATTTTTGGCACAATTCACTTAATTTCCTAGGAGAGAAACTCTTGAGATCCATTTATCATGGACCCCAAAGGCTTCTAGAGCTCCCCCTTGAGCTCTTAGCCCTAGCCACCTCCCTAGGTGACTCAATCCACACTAAGCCACACCGGTGTGCCCCCGGTGACTCTTGGCCTACAAAATGGACCTTCTTAACCTTGGACACCTTGTCCTTGGTTAAGTCATCCTTTTTACCTTTTGATGGCACCCACTTGTCATCCTTGGACTTACCCTCCTTGCCATGATTATATGCTTTCCCAGCATATTTCTTTCCATCTACCTTGGAGGTCTTAGACTGGTATCCCAAACTCGATCTATCGTAGTTGAGTTTTAAGCTACCCAACACTATGTCTAAACCCTTAGATCCAGCCATGAATCTTTCTAGGGCCTTTTTCTAATGTATCAAGCCTTGCCCTCAAGACTTGATTTTCCCTTTCTAGAGTTCTAACCTTAGAACCCATATGTCCACCCTGGACATTCCCAGGACTACCCATTTTCCTAGGCACATTCCTTCCCTTTTTGGGATTAGTGTCATGATCCTTAGGTCTAGAAGTCTTGGGTTGATCATGATGCATGCTTTTCTTGGAACTATGGTCTACCTTGTTAACTCTAGTCCTATCATTGTATCTAAATCCAAAATTATGCACCATTAAACATTTTTCATGAGTTCTAGCATGCATGAATGGATACTTAACATGATTTTTAAAATGCAAGGAAGAATTTGAAATTGAATTACTTTTCAACCTAGGGTTAGGAATTACCTCCCTTACCCTTGAAGTTCCCCCTTGATGTGATCTTTGCTTCCTCCTTTCTTCTTTCTCCCATCTCCTCAAGTGTCCCATTTTCTTGAGCTCTTTCTTCCTTGGACACTTGGTGTGGTAGTGCCCTAGTTCACCACATGTGAAGCATTTAATCTTCTTCTTTTTAGCTTGAGCTTCTCCATTCCTACAATTCATGTTAGATTTAAATTGAATGGAAATAGGTTTAGAGTGTACCTCTTTTTTACCTTTCGGGCACTTGTCCTTGTAGTGCTCCTTTTCGTTGCAACCAAAGCATGTGATGTGCTCTTTCGATTTAGCTTTGGTGGAGGTGGAGGTGGAGACTAGGTTGACTTCTTCTTCAACCTTGTATGATGTTGAGGCATCTTCTTGTTCTGGCATGGATGAGGGTCTCTCCTCCCCCTCAATTCTTGAACTCGATACCTCCTCTTCTTGAGTCATGAAGTTCACTTCATCGGGATCTTCTATAAGTTGGACTATTGACCTTTCTTCTTCGGGCTCTTCAACTCTTTGAATTGATGTAGGGTTCTCATGATATCTTTTCAACTTATCCCATAATTCACATGCGTTTTGGTATTCCCCTACATCACTCAAAATTTTATTAGGCAAAATATTTTTCAAAATACTAATTACCTTCTCATTGGCCCGAAATTGTTCTTGTTGCTCTTTGTCCCAATATCTAGGACGAAGCCTCTTTCCGTGCTTGTCCTTTGGAACTTTGAAAGACTCTTCAAGTGCAATTCTACATTCCCACTCCATCACGAACCACGTTTCCATTCTCGACTTCCAATACCCGAAATCTTCATGGTCGTAGGCCGGTGGAGTGTAGATGTCGTCCCCGAGTTTGTCTTCCATGTTCTTCTTCCTCTAGTGTGTGCTCCCTCGGTGGTTAGTCCGATCAAGAGCGATCCTTGCTCTGATACCAATTGATAGATCGATTTGCGTTGCTAGAGGGGGGTGAATAGCAATTCTCGAACCCCTTTCTTCCTACACGGTTAGTTGCACAGCGGAATATACAATAAAACAATAAGAAAATCACTAACCAATGCTAACACGGACGATTTACTTGGTATCCACCCCGGACGGGTGACTAATCCAAGAATCCGTCAGTGGATCAATTCCCGGATAACCTCCGGCTAGCCCTCGTCGCTCCTTGTAGGTGGAGAAACTCGCCACAATCACAATCAAAGCTCTGAGCACAAAGACTACTATCTTGCCTTTAACCAAGACAAGATTCGTCAAGAATCTCAGCTACCACGAAGTCCTCTTTAAATAGGATTCGGGCTGAAACCCTCGCCACCAGTCGACTGCTCCAAGGGCAGTCGACTGGTGCCACTGGAATTCGACCGTTGCACCCCAACGTTCGAATTCTCAGCCAACTCACCAGCCACCTACCAGTCGACTGCTCTGAGCAGTCGACTGGTCCCCAGCTGAACCCTTCCCGAGTACAATCACACAATACTCGTATCCTCACGACTCGACTGACTCCTCCTCCGCAGCCTCGACTATTGCCTTCGCGTCTTCTTCATCTTCGGCCCTCGTCCCTCGGATGCGCACGCAAACTTCCAGTTTGCCTCCATGCCACCCTTCACGTACACCTCGAAGTCCGTGCCCATCAGCTCATCGTCCCTGCTCTCCAAGGTCCCTCGGATGTGCACACAAGCCTCCAGCTTGCCTCCATACCACCCTTCACCATGCCGAGGTCGTCCAGTCAAGTCCATATGTGTAACATGTACAACCTGCACACTCAACATACACATATAAGAACACAAGGGTAAACCTAACTTAAACCCTTTGCCCAAACATCAAAACACTTGGTCACTCCGAACCACAGATTGCCTCAACAGGATCACCCCAGGAAGTCGAGTCCCGAGACCACCTCAGGGAAGCGAAGCGCCCGCGACCTCCCGGGCCAAAAGATCCCGAGATCATCTCGGGGAAGTGGAGCCCCAGAAGCATTCGACCTCAAGTAACGGCCCCCCCTTTTTTCTCGGATCTGTGGATAAGCATCCCCACTATCGCGGAGTCATCATGACCCTTAAATATCGCAATGGGTCACACTTAATGATGGCGTGGACCGTTTCAAAGACTATCCTGTAACTGGCAAAGGAGGGACGTGGCATAGATCACGGGACGCACCAAGGCAGCCGCCGCAGGTATAAAAGGTATTCCAACCCCTCCGGTAAAGGGGTTATGCATTCACTGCTACTCATACATCTTTCTGCCTTATACTTTTCCTCTCCATCGAGGCATTGACTTGAGCGTCGGAGTAGGCTTCGCCAGACAACCTCTAACGTGTTCCCCTAACGCTCGTATTGATCTCGCAGGGCACGGAGTTTCTCCCCTAACGTCAGCATCCGCGTGGGCTGAACCCTAGTGACTGGTTGTCGACGATGATTCCTTCCGGAACAAGTTTGGCGCTGTCTGTGGGAAACCAGTAAAGCACCAGAAGGAGCACCGATGGCAGGGCCGGAGGGACAATCCATTGTCCTGACAAGGGAGGAACTGGATCTCTTGGTGGCCAACGCCATCAAAGAAGTGCTCGAGCAGCACCAAGTCGAGCAAGCCACCTCATAGCAAGGGGCTCCTGCACGAGAGGAGATCCCCAGAGTCTCCATCTCACACTCGTGAAGATCTGTCACACCATTGGGGTGACGGGATGGAGCAGCCCCAGACCCCCGGAGAGACTCTCCCGGAGATATAGAGAATGCCAACTCAGTGGCCTCCAGTGCACAAAGGCATGAGAAAAGGGAGGAACCTAAGGCCTCTCATAAGGTTCCCTCTACTCCCTTTTCATTTGAGATTGTAGAAGACCTCATGTCGAAGCAGTTTTGCGGACTTGGGATCGCTGATTATGATGGGAAGACGGAACTGGAGGATCATGTCTGCAAATTTGAGAATGCGGCACTCCTGCACCAGTATATTGACGGTGTAAAGTGCCGGGTGTTCCTGAACACCCTGTCTGGAGCAGCCCAACGATGGTTCCAGAGGCTGCCACAAGGTTCTATCAACTCCTTCGCGGAATTTAGAACCGCCTTCCTCCACCACTTCGCCAGTAGCCGTCGCTATCAGAAGATGACACTTAATCTGTTCGCTCTCAAGCAGAAGCCAAAACAGCCGCTCAAGGAGTACATCCAGCGGTTCAACAGGGTGGCACAAGACGTGTCTAGTGCAATGTCGGAAATCCTCGTCAGTGCCTGTACCCAAGGGCTCGCGGAAGGGGATTTTTTTCGATCCCTGGTGAAGAAGCTCCCCATCAGCTTCGATGATTTGCTGGAGCATTCTGTCAAGCACGGTTACGTGGGGGAGGTGCAATATGCCCGTCGCAAGGAACCTGCCAAAGTCCTCCCTCAAGTTGTTCCCCGGTCTGAAAGGAGGGAGCCCCTTGCTCCAACCCGAGGAAAAGACCTTCACCTCGGGAAGGACCAGTGGGCTGGTAGGCGAAGGCTGATTGAGACGGTGGATACCGAGCAGCGGGAGTCATTGCCGAAGTACTGCGGTTTTCAGGCAGTACCACACACTCCATCGAGGAGTGTCACGCCTTAAAGAAGAAATTTAGTGAGGAGGCAGACACCAAACCTCGGAGAAAGTGGAATAAAGTGGGGTATCGCCGATCTCCACGGTGAAGCCTTTCTCCTCAACGGCAGCAGGCCGAGGAAAATGAGACCTGACATCGGTCTCGGTTACGGTCGCGAGGAAGGAGTCGGGGGCCTGCACCCCGCAGATCTCCCTCCTTAGAAAGAGATCCCTAGAAGGGTAAGGCCCCTGTGCGTGGTTGAATATCCCTTGGCAGGACGCGTGGGCTGAAGAAGCTGGATGACAAGATGTGGCGAGTCCAAGCGAGTCCAAGCGACTCCTCTTTCAGAGCTCCCGGGACCCTCTCGGGAAGAGGAACCTCCAGGGCCCCTCGCGGCAAACACGCTCTGAAAAAAGATCAAAAAATCTCTCCCAGGATCACCCCGGGAAGTCGGGTCCCGAGACCACCTCGGGGAAGCTGAGCACCTGTGACCTCCCTGACCAGAAGACCCCGAGATCACCTCGGGGAAGTGGAGCCCCAGCAGCATTCGACCTCAAGTAACGACCCCCCCCCTTTTTTCTCGGATTTGTGGATAAGCATACCCACTATCGCGGAGTCATCATGACCCTTAAATATCGCAACGAGTCACACTTAATAACGGCGTGGACCGTTTCAAAGACTATCCTGTAACCGACAAAGGGGGGGACGTGGCATAGATCATGGGATGCACTAAGGCAGCCGTCGCAGGTATAAAAGGTATTCCAACGCCTCCGGTAAATGGAGTTATGCATTCTCTGCTACTCATACATCTTTCTGCCTTATACTTTTCCTCTCCATCGAGGCACTGACATGAGTGTCAGAGTGGGCTCCGCCGGACAACCTCCGGCGTGTTCCCCCAACGCTCGTGTTGATATCGCAGGGCGCGGAGTTCCTCCCCTAACGTCAGCATGTGTTGAACCCTGGTGACTAGCCGTCTACGCTGATTCCTTCCGGAACAATATATTTTTTATAATCCTTCTCTTTTCTTCTTTCTCTCTTCCCTTCCTTGATTTGTCCATTCATTAGATAACATTGCCTCTTGTTGTTGTTTTGTTATTATTTCTCTTAATGAATCCCTAGGTGGCCTACATATATATTTATTTCTTGTCGCTTGACTAACTTACAATTCCTTGTGGCATATATATAATCACATAGGGCTTACTTGTTTTAAAGTGCATAAACAAACAATTGGGGGGATTATACATGATAGAAAGACATTGAGATAAATGATGTTTGTCGTGTCAATCATTATGCATTTCGAAATAATATTTAAGCTCTAACATAGTTAACACTAGATTGTATAATAAAATTTTTTTATGAAGTTTAGTTTAGGTGAAAAGAATATATACTAAAATTTGAATTCAATCATGCATTTAAGAAATATAGACTATATGCAAAGACGGAGCTATATTAGGCCCATATAGTCCATCCTTTTTTTTAAAAAAAATTATTATTAGCTATATAAATTTTATTAAGTATTGGTCTGGGGTGGTTGTCCACCCTAATTTTTTAATTATTATTATATATACAAATTTTATTAAGTATTGGATATTTTTAACAAAATAAATATATAAATAATCCGAATAATCAACCCTGGAGTGAAAGTGCTTATTTAAAATCGAATTTGAGTCGAGCAAAATTTACCAGATAAGCGTGAAGATATGAATATGTTGGTCTAAATTAAAATTGATTTGGTTTTGATTTTATAAGATTATGATTGAACCAAATTTAATTGGATTAAATCGGTTCAATTAATTTAAAATAAGTTAAGAAATTTTTGAGAAAACCTAATTTCTCTTTTTTTTTATTATTCTTTTCCACATGTGTAACCTTACAAAGTCTCCATGTGTCGGCTCTCCTTATTTCTTTTTCATCCCAACCGTAACGTAATTGTTTTCTCTTCTCCTTCTCTGACCATAATTCTCTTTATTGTTTCCAACCGACTAATAGCAACCCTAGTTCTTCCTCTTCAACCAGAATAACTCTTATTTTATCTTTCTTACTGTTGGAACTAATCGAGACCTCCAACAAAGAAGGTAGGATTTTTGTTCTTTTTCTTTCATATTTGTGGGTGTTTTGTTGAAAAGTATAATACAATGTAATGTTTATATATATTTATATAATTTAATATATTTTTATAATAATATAAAAAGGTTGCAAAAGACAATTCGCTCGCTCCAGCACCCCATCAATCCGTTCTAGGAACAACACGGAGGAGGTAAATCACGGAGGTTATTAGCTGAGCTCGGATGCTGTGGCTAGCACATGGGGAGGGGAGCGAGACACACTGGTTTTGTCGGGTTTTGATCCTCAAATCTCAAAGTGATAACACTCATATTCTAACCATCAGTCCATCTCGTGAGGACTATAATAACATAAAAGGGAGCTTTAGAGCAATGCTAAAATCGTTGAAATATGATCAAAAAGTTATAGACACAAGTCTTGAAAATAATCTTGTGTAAAGCAGAATAAGATTGCGTACAAGATTCTTTCTCGAAATCTCATATTAGCAGGAGCTTAATGTACCGGATTATTATTTTAAGTTTAAGTCCACTCAAATTTTAATTCTTAGATTCGTCCTTGACTATATATTTGAACAATTTTCAACGTAGATATATATTAGCTTAGCTCCCGAACCAATTTCCCAAGCCCATTCGACTTATCATTAAGTTCGACTATGGTCAAGCAAATTAAATGTATTATTTGAAAAATGAAATGAACAAGGAATAAGTATTCTTCGAATATATCGAATTCGACAACGAATCTCAATTTCTTATGAATTTAAAATAGTTATCGATTAATCATGAAAATAAGTATATATTCTAAAATTATTTTAACGGCTAAACATAGAAATAACTAACCATTCGATCGAATCCAAAAGAACACCAGTCATTCTCGTGAACCAAACCCATCGTAGAAGCTTATTCAATTACTTTTATAGCCGTTCAAATTAACCGAATTAAATTAATAGATCAAAGAAAAAGAAAGGTCCATCTCCTTTAATTTAATTAACTTCCCTTCACAATCAAGCTCGTTTTATTATTCATTTATAACACATTATGCACCTTTTTTTAATGCACTCTTAATTAAAAGTTAAGTTATTGATTTTAACATCTTTGTTTGCATTGTGAGACTTTTAATTCCCTCTAATATTAATATTGGAGTTAAGCTTAAAATTATATATATGATATATATTTGAATCATGCTATAAATGACTACTCAAATTTAAGTTTGAATTATTCATTTATTTGAATTGAAGTGTATTTGAATTAAAGCTGAGTACAAATAGAAAGAAAAAGTTTCGTGAGTAATTCATGAACAATTAAACAAAATATTAGCATTCAAATTCAATATAAAATTTATTAAACAATTCCAATTCAATAATTTTAAATAAGAATTAAATATTTTTGGAGCCAAATGAGCCGACATAAGTACTTTAATAAATCAATTCAAATAACTGAATACCCGGTGCTAATTAAAAAAACAAAGCCCTCAACCTGATCGCACACCTTCAAGATTAATCGGGATGAAAGCTTGAATACCTAAATTAAAAAAAAATAAAATAAAACAGAGGATTTTCCATCTATAAATAAATATGGAGTCTCAGTCGATCTAGGCCCAACTTGTGTCTGTCCATTTGCCCATCCTCTTGCCACAATTACAATTATGTCCATGGATGGCCGGAGCAACAGCAGCGGCCCCGGCGAGGCGGCCGCCGGGCCGGCAGCTGTCCGCTCCCGGTGGACCCCCAAACCGGAACAGATCCTGATCCTGGAGTCCATCTTCAACAGCGGGGCAGTGAACCCGGCCAAAGACGAGACCGTCCGCATCCGCAAGCTGCTCGAGAAGTTCGGCGCCGTCAGCGACGCCAACGTCTTCTACTGGTTCCAGAACCGCCGCTCCCGCTCCCGCCGCCGCCAGCGGGAGCTGCAGGCCGCCTCAGCCCTCGCCTCCTCCTCCTCCTGCCCGACAGCCGACGAGGACCTCTTGCCGATCTACAATTACCACCAGCAGCCCAACACGATCACGGTGTTCGTCAACGGGATGCGATGGGAAGCGCCGAGAGGGCCTTTGGACATGAGAGCCATGTTCGGCCAAAGCTCGGTGCTGGTGCATTCCTCCGGAGAGCTGCTTCCGGTGGACGAACATGGAATTCTGCTGCAGAGCCTGCAGATGGGTGAGAACTACTTCCTGGTAAGATCACTATATACCTACTCTAGTCTTCCATCCATCAATTAATAATCTAATTAATTCTAATCCAAGACAAGCAGGTACATATCGTCTGATTAGGGATCAATTTCCAGTACTGGACGTGCACATGTAAAAACTCCTTCCACTTCCTAGTCATTTGGCTACCCTGTGATTTAGAGACGAACTACAAGAGGAGACGCTTGAGATATAACGTTATTTTCAGTTTGATGCTACATGATCGCACCGCAGTAGTTTCGATTTTCTTCTATTATAGCTAGTGCAGAAGGCATAATTAATGGATTTTCTTCCAGTCTGAATAGACAAAGTTGTCATATATGTTAAGTTTTTTTGGCCCAACTAGATGTCTTTTGTGCGTATAGTCATTGATGCGGCGGGTAGTGGAGATATATATCAATGTGACAGGGTCGAGGTAAAAGTTAAGCGGAGTTGTACGTGAGGAGGAATAGAAGATCATAACCTTGGTTGAGGTGAGACATCTGACTCACTCAGCTTGGACATCTGACTTCCCCGGCACGGTCACTTGATTCCCTTAGCTCAGCCACCTGATTGACATTCCTAGTCTGGTCAACCGACTTCCCCAACTCAACCAATCGATTCTTGCATCCATTACTCTCGTAGGTCGGCACAATTGGACTTCCTTAGAATATAGCTCTTCAACTCGGTCTCTTAGGTTTCTACAACCCTATAGGGCTCGACTGTCCCCCATCGTACGTGGTTCGTTAAAGACATGGAAGCTAAGGGGGCATAACGACTTCATTCACAGGACCGTTTCTTACGGAAAAAGTAGAAAACGTCAATGTATATCTCCGAGAACGTAAAAAATAAATGCGTATATATCAAAACAACCAGAGACGAAGTCATTTAAGGGTTGTCTTGGGTTATAGCCCATGAGTGGCTCCATTCCTAATACCAAGCAAGGAGGGAATAAAAAAATAATAAAGACATTGTCAATCATAAATAAATACCAACTCAAAGAAGGAAAAAAAAAAGCATATGTTGCCTTGTTTCCAAATATTTTCTTAATAATTAAAAATTTTTAATTTACAAGTAAGTTGTAAATATGGTTATACAAATTTATCGTATCTATGCATTGTTGACAAATCTTTTTTGCGCCTTATTTTATTTTTAATTCAACTATGTATTTATTTAATTATTTTTAAATTTTATTATAATTATAAATACGGATCATCTTCTTTCTCCTATCCATTCAGATTAACCTTACAATATGTCTGCTGGCTATTTCCTTAATTACCGGCCAACTTTAGTCATGGACGACAACCCTTCTACTCTCCATCTTTAACTCTGAGACCACGCTCTAATTCTCCGTCTCTCTCGCCCCACTTCTTCCATCGTCATCCTCTGCTGGTCCTCCCTTGATAACATTGTCTCCCTCATTCACCTCATTTACTCATTCTCATGCTCTTTCCCTGTAACCACTTATGACCAAGCTGTTGGGATCTCCCGGCACCAAAACACAAAACGTAGCGGAAATAAGATCCCTCGAGCGATCCATGCGAAAGAAAAACTCGTACAAAGTTCGTCTATCTAATAGATTTATCTACAGTGTATACCTTTGGAGCGTGCCCTTTCGCTTATCCCGATCGTCCAAGATGCGTCGGATCTCTTGCACGTTCAAGTGTCCGTGCCTCTATTCGTATCCACACGGACACGATCTCTCAACTTCGGGAAGAACTACCTTAGTTGTGGTAGCAACTTGAGGTAGTTCACAAGACAGCCAAGAACCCAAAAGGGTTTCGGCCAAGAGGGAGAAGAGGAAGAAGAGAGGAAGGGATAACTCTCACTTGTCATTCAAAATGACTAGTCAAAATGACTAGACTCTCTTTTATACTCATCCCATGAATATGAAGAGTCATTTGTCTCTTTGACTTCTCTTCATTAAAGCAAATAAAGAGTACATCTTTTCATGTGACTTTTCACTTTCTCTTCATCCAATGAAGAGAGACTTTTCTCTTTCCTTCATTAAACACTTTAATGAATTTCCCCTGCAATTCTGACCGGGCCTCTCGGGCTCCCGACCAAGTTTGCTGAGCTCTCGACCCAATCTGTCGAGTTCCCGACCCAGTCTGCCGAGTGCCGACCCAGTCTGCCGAGCGCCGACCCAATCTGCCGAGCGTCGAGCTCCCGACCAAGTCCCTGAGCTCCCGACCCGAGTCTCCCGAGCTCCTGTCCCAAGCTCCCGAGCTCCCGAGCTCTCGAACTAGTCTCCCGAGTTCCAACTCGAGCTCCCGATCAGATCTCCTGAGTTCCCAACTCGTGCTCCCGATCAGATTTCTTGAAGCATCATGTCTTTAGTGTGTGACCCAATAGGTTCTCGTGACGTTGGCAATGCGCCTAAAGCTTTAGACACATAAGCAATGAGTGACATCTAGCAATGCATCATTGCTACCCAAGTAACAAGAAAAGTCGAGATCTGACTAAACATCCGTAACTATGATAATGTATGACATTGTCCTTCTATCCTTGATATCTAGATTGATCAATGAGGAATATACCGTGTCATCCTCGATCAATCTATGTGTTTCTTGATCCCCGAGTTGACTCACTCAAACAAATGAGCTCAATATCTCATTTTGACTCATTTGAGCATGATCATGCGTTTTAGTAGTCCTACTCGATCAAGGGGCCCACAGATATTACTCCCGTCATATGGGAGGGATAGATCTCATCTACATCACTCACATCCCTCCGCATAATTCATTACATATCCAGTGATTGCCTTTATAGTCCACCCTGTTACGGGTGACGTTTGATGATACCAAAGTACATAACTCCTTATGTAGGGAACCGTAGTGACTTCAGGTCTAAAGACTATTCATACTAATAGTCACATGAGAAAGTTTATGATACTCATATGACAATCTATGAAACTTTCTCATGGCGGGTCAATTCAGTATACATTCTCTAATGTATATCCATGTGTCAACTTGATATCACATATTCATGACTTGTGAGCTCAAGTCATCAATTGACATACATGCTAGTCTCCATATATTAATATTGTCCCTGAATATTAATGCTTGACTAGGAATAATTTAGTGTAGTGTTCTCTACATTATCTCACTATCGATACAACCAATCGATATAATGAAGATAAGAACCTACTACACAAGGACATTATTATACTTAGTTATTTGACACAAATAATAAAGTAAGTATAATAACCAAACATGCCTTTATTAATGATAGAATATGATACAAAAAGTCCCTAGTCAATCATCACATAATTGGCTCTAGGGCTCCTACTAACACAAACTCTCTTCCTCGGAGGCGAAGTCGTCAACATGACCACCATCAACCGAGGTTGTCATGATCAGATTGATGTGTCCTCCATGTCGACATACCATTACATCGACACCGAAAGCAGACAGCTATAGTTTGAGATTTTGCGTGAGACGCTCGAGCATGATCTCGCACCGCACTCATGTACAGACTACTTAAATGAGAATAAGGAGAACCAAGAAGCACTTAAAAGGAGAAAGTTGCACATATGTTGAGGAAGTTTTTGTTGATTGTGTATGATTGAACAAAATCCAAAGGTGGGGTATGAGAGATTTAGCTAGTGGAGAAATTGAATCATTTGAGAATTAGTAATGTTTAGTAAATTTATCCTAAAATTGACTCTTATGTGAATTTCATGTTAATGAGTATTTCAAAGTATCAATTTTTGGCAAATTCATAAACGTTGATGGAGTATGAGAGAAAGTCTAATTTTAAACCTTGTGTGACAATAGAAAGTAATTTGCCGTACACTCACTCACTTCATGTTGCCCTCAAATGGCGCACTCATCCACTCATTAACATCGATTGTCCAAGGGAGAGGAAGATTGTGTATATACTCGAATAGAGTTTAGGTGCCCCCGGGGCTATGGTGCAGCGGTAAGGTCACTAGTTGTTAATCAAGATATCCGTAGTTTGATCCCCAGCTACGGTGCATTTTGCAGGAATTTTTCCTCCAAATGAGACGTGAACCCTGAGACGCTGGGCTTCTAGACTGGCCACCGCGAGCGCTTCCCGATTTACCCTGGTAACCGGTGGGAAACTTCCGTGGGGCCGGGCCGGTCACCCCAGGTTTAATTTGTCTGCTACCTGGTTCATCATTTTTTTTTTCGAATAGAGTTTAGGTGATATTGGGTCAGGGCTATAAATGAATTGAACGTTCGTGAATAAGTTTGATGTTCAACTTGATAAAAACTTATTTATGTTCGTTTCATACATACAAGATCAATTAAATAAACAAGATTGAACAACTCGTAAACTAAACAAATAAACTTAAATATATGTGTGTTCAATTTGTTAATATTTGTGAATAATATTCTAGAATAATATTCATGAATAATATTCATTAACCATGTTCATTAATAAAACTCAAATCAACATGCTAAATAAATAAATAAACTTTTACAATGAATAAATAATTTTAAATTATCAAACTCTATGACTAATCAAATAACAAAATGTTTCAAACAATCAAATGCACTTGAATTTAGTGCTCAATAACATCTAAAATGAACAAATCTCAAGTTAAGTTCGAATCAAACTCAAGTTTATAAAAATAAATCAAGCTAAGCTTGAACAATCAAGTCAATGATTTGGTTCATTTAATGCTCGACTCGGCTTGATTACATTATTAAACTAGTTTGAACATCCCAAAGCTTGACTTGACTTGACTGGTTTACGACCCTAATATAAATTGGGTGATCAAAGAAACTCAAACTAGATGTTTGATTAGTGTACATTGTCCTGGGCAGAAGAGATTAGGTAGCATCAATTGCAATCAACACGAAGGAGGATATTGGACAATGTCGAGTGGCCAAGAGATATTTACAAAAATTGAGCAGCTTTAAAAAAATAAATTATTGGACCAGATAGCAGATGAATCTGGATGATCGATCTGGTCTCATGAAAAGTTCTCATCGATTACTAAGATAAATCGGGAAGCGCTCGCAATGGATGGTCTAAAAGCCCAACGTCCCAGGGTTCGCGTCCCATTTGGAGAAAAAATTCTTGTAAAATACATCGTAGCTAGAGATC
>JAGFNQ010000683.1:567030-612953 GCA_024364735.1 Boesenbergia rotunda | reverse complement strand
CTTAATCTTTTAACTGCTTTTGTCCACTATCTGTGTCGGTCTGCTCTCATAGCTAAGATCTTCTTGGATCTGCACTGACTGAGGCTGAATCACTTGATTGGGACCGTGAATACACTTCTTTAGCATGGAGACATGAAATGTACTGTGGATAGTTGACATATCCTCTGGCAAGTCCAGCTCATAGGATACCTTCCCAACTCTCTTTATAATCTTGTAGGGTCCTATGTAGCGAGGACTCAGCTTGCCCTTTTTGCCAAATCTCATCACTCCCTTCATAGGGGCGACCTTGAGAAATACTGAATCTCCAACTTGGAATTCAAGTGGCCTACGGCGTGTATCAGCATAACTTTTCTGTCTACTCTGGGCAGTCTCAATCCTCTGGCGGATCCTCTGGATAGCCTGAGTGGTCTCATCTATAAGCTCAGTCTGGCTGCCTAGTCCTGACTCCATCTCTTTCTTCTCACCAGCTTCTTGCCAGCATATGGGTGATCTGCATTTCCTGCCATATAATGCTTCATAAGGTGCCATCCTGATGGTGGCCTGATAGCTATTGTTGTAGGCAAACTCAGCTAAGCACAGAAATTTGCACCAACTACCTTTAAAGTCCAACGCACAAGCCCTGAGCATGTCTTCTAAATCTGATTTACTCTCTCTGTTTGTCCATCCTGTCTGGGGATGGAAAGCTGTGTGAACTGAAGTCTGGTGCCTAGGGCATCCTGAACACACCTCCAAAAATGGGAGATGAACCGCCCATCTCTGTCAGAAACGATCGACTTCGGAACTCCGTGAAGCCTGATCACTTCTTTCACATACAGCTGTGCTAACTGCTCTACCGAATGGCGATAACTTGATGGCTAGGAAGTGGGCAGACTTGGTCAATCTGTCCACTATCACCCATATTGCATCGTGTCCATGGGTGGTTCTTGGAAGACCTGTGATAAAGTCCATGGATATTTCTTCCCACTTCCACTCTGGAATGGGAAGTGGCTGTAGAACTCCTCCTGGTCTCTGGTGCTCTGCCTTGACTCTCTGGCAGGTCAAGCAGGTACTGATATATCTGGCCACGTCTCGCTTGAGTCCAGACCACCAGAACCTTTGCTTTAAATCTTGGTACATCTTGGTAGAACCAGGATGCATAGAGTACGGGGTACTGTGGGCTTCTCCTAAAATATTCTTTCTTAGTTCCTCATCATTGGGGACGCAAAGGCGGTCTCCAAGATAGAGGATGCCACTATCTGATACTCGAAACTCTGAATTTTCTGCCTCTTGGATCGCCTGCTTGATCTTCTGGATCTCTGGGTCTTGACTTTGCTTTCTTTGTATATCCACAAGCAGGGTTGACTCTAGAGTCAATGCAGAAAGTTGCCCAATTATTACCTCGACTCCAAAAT
Organism: Boesenbergia rotunda; assembly: GCA_024364735.1. NCBI lineage: Eukaryota > Viridiplantae > Streptophyta > Magnoliopsida > Zingiberales > Zingiberaceae > Boesenbergia > Boesenbergia rotunda. The sequence goes on along the minus strand of JAGFNQ010000683.1, from coordinate 611,562 downwards.
CCTTTATTTCTTTCTGAAGTGGTAGAGACAGTGATGATAGGGACATCAGTGCTGCACAGGATTTTCTGCTCAGTGCATCTGCCACTTTATTAGCTTTACCTGGGTGGTAGAGGATTTCACAGTCATAATCTTTGACCAACTATAGCCACCTGCGCTGCCTCATATTCAGATCCTTTTGAGTGAAGAAGTACTTCAAACTCTGATGGTCTGTGAAGATTCTGCACTGCACTCCATACAGGTAGTGTCTCCAGAGCTTCAGTGCAAAAACCATAGCTGCTAGCTCAAGGTCATGAGTAGGGTAATTCTTCTCATAGTCCTTGAGCTGTCTAGAGGCATATGCTATTACTTTACCGTCTTGCATGAGGACAGCTCCAAGGCCCATCTTGGATGCATCACTGTAGATGTCAAAGCCCTTGTCACTCTCTGGAACAGTCAGGATGGGAGCACTAGTCAATCTTTTCTTCAGTTCGAGGAAGCTGTGCTCGCATTTATCTGACCACTCAAACTTCTAATTCTTTCTGGTCAGGACTGTGAGAGGAGAGGCTATTCTAGAAAAGTCCTCCACAAATTTTCTGTAATATCCTGCCAGGCCTAAGAAGCTTCTGATTTCACTGGCATTCTTGGGTCTACACCAGTTGCTGACTGCTTCTGTCTTGGTTGGATCAACTTGAATGCCTTCTTTGGATACAATGTGTCCTAGGAAGGTCACCTGATCTAGCCAAAACTCACACTTTGAGAACTTTGCATAGAGCTTCTCCTGCTGAAGGATCTGCAGTACTATCCTCAAGTGTGTAGCATGGTCCTCTGGAGTTTGTGAGTATATGAGAATATCATCAATAAATACAATGACGAATTTATCGAGATACTCCCTGAAGATGTGGTTCATCAGCTCCATGAAGACTGCTGGAGCATTGGTTACTCCAAAAGGCATCACTACAAATTCGTAGTGGCCGTATCTTGTCCTGAAGGTCGTCTTGGGGATGTCACTTTCTTTAACCTTTAGCTGATGATACCCAGAACGCAAGTCTATTTTGGAGAACACTGTGGCACCTCTCAACTGATCGAATAGGTCATCAATTCTGGGAAGAGGGTACTTGTTCTTGATAGTTACCTTGTTTAAAGCTCTGTAGTCTATGCACAGATGCATAGACCCGTCCTTCTTCTTGACGAAAAGTACAGGAGCTCCCCAGGGTGAATGACTCGGGCGGATGAAGCCCTTGTCTAGTAGCTCCTGGAGTTGCTCTTGTAATTCTTTCAGCTCTGCAGGAGACATACGATATGGGGCTTTTGAGACCGGACCGGTACCTGGCACCAGCTCAATCTCAAATTCCACTTCTCTGTTGGGAGGTAGTCCAGGCAGTTCTTCTGGAAATACTTCTGGATATTCGCAGACTACCCGTACATCCTCCTGCTTGAGTTCTTTCTTTGCTTCTGAGTCCACTACGTGTGCAAGAAAACCAGCACACCCTTGCTCTAGCATCTGGTGGGCTGCCAAGGCTGAGAGGAATTTCTGAGTCTTCCTCTTTGGGGCTCCTTGAAACTCGAATGGTGGTTCTCCTTCTGGGCTGAAAACCACCTTCCTTCTACGGCAGTCCACTGAAGCGCTGTACTTACTGAGGAAATCCATGCCCAGTATGATGTCGAAGTCTTGCATCGCAAGGACTATCAGATCGACATATAGCTCTCGGTCTGAAATCTTGATTGGCACAGCCCGGAGTCGCTGGGTGGATTCCATGATTTCCCCTGAAGGGAGAGTTGTCAGGAATCTGGACTCCCAACTCTCTGCAGGCACCTGTAACTTACTAGCAAAAGGTACTGATACGAAAGAATGGGTCGCCCCAGTGTCAAACAGTGTAGTAGCTAAATGCTGAAAAATAACTATTTGACCTGTTACGACCGTGGAGGCGCTGGCAGCTTCTTCCTTCGTGAGGGAAAAGACTCTGGCATTGGTTGGAACTGGTGCTGCTTCCAACCCTCCTTGACTGATCTGAGGTCCCTCCAGTATAGTAGGCATGTAATGTAACTGAGGCTTGCCTCCATACTGTACGGACTGCTGAGGAAGTACCTTAAACTTGTTTGTGCAGTCTCTGGATCTGTGTCCCTCTTGTCCACATGAGTAGCATCCAGTTACACCCAAAAGGCATGCTCCTGGATGGGTCCTCCCACACTTAGGACAAGGTGGATACCTAGCTTGCTTGTTCTCTGGGTTTCCTTTTTGGCTGCCAGGCCACTGCTTCCTTTTGTGGTTCTTGTTCTTCCAGTTCTGGTTATTTGGCTGAGGCTTCTGGCCTCCTGTTGTCTTGTTCTCAATCAGGACTGGCTTCTGCTGTGTTTGCTGTGCCTTGATGCTATTCAGATAGTGCTCTGAGATTAGAGCACTACTGACCAACTCCTCGCTGGTCTGGGGTCGGTGCGTCCCGCTGTTCACGTTGAGTGCTATTTCAGGGTTCAGCATGCGGAGCATCAGTCTGACTCGCTCCTTCTCTGTGCTGACTAGCTCTGGGCAGAGGCGAGCTAGTCTATTGAACTTCGCGACTGCTTCTCCCACTGGTCGGTTACCTTGTCTGAACTCCATGAAGTCCTCGTAGTGCTTGTTGGTAACCCGCATGTGGAAGAACTCCTCATAGAACTCTTGCTCGAAATCTGTCCAGTTCATCTGGTTGACTATCCTCTTACTCTTGACCCGCTCCCACCACATACGAGCATCTCCAGTTAGGCAGAAGGAGGCACATTTGACCTTCTCGACTTTTGGCCAGTCAAGAAGCTCCATTGTGCTCTCTAAAGTCTTGAACCAAGCCTGGGCATCCCAGGGCTCAGTCGTGCCTGAGAAGCTTTCAGGTTTCAGCCTCTGCCACTGGACGAGGTATGCTTCTTGTCTTCGGTTCACGGCAGGGGTCTCCTGTGTGACTGGTGGAACTTCAGCCACCACTGGAGTTCCCACTCCTGCTGTGGGTGGTGTAGGGGGCACTGAGTGCTGATTTGCCATCAGTGTGGCGATGGTCTTCTGTTGTTCTGTAATCTGAGCTTGCATTTGAGCAATGACTGCCATCAGGTTTGGCTGTTCTGTGCCAAGCTCATTGTTATCTTGAACTGGGGTTCCGTTCCTCGCATTAGGAGCTCGGCCTCTTCTTGCCATCTAGTAATGCATAAGGGAACAAGAAATCACTACTACCTCTCTAGGTATAAACTTGTCTTCTTACTTAGTAACCTAATATCCATTCTAGGGATTAAACATGATTCCGTGATACTAAGGTATTAAACATGCTTCCTTGTTCTATGCACATATGAGTAAGTACTTAAGCATTTCTCTATACTGCAATTAAGTAAAGGAGCAATAGAAAAACTGAAACTTAAAGCTTTCTTACTTGAAGGCGGCAAGGTTGATGCTGATGTGTGTGTGATGCTGGAGAATGGGAACTACTCTGATACCAACTTGTAGGGACCCGCCTTCTCTACCTTAGACGGACCGTTACTTGTCTACTTCTTGACTCTAACGCACGACTAAAAATGCGGAACTTTTTTTTTTCCTATTTAAATCCATCTAAGGATGATATTCTAACTTTAATAGTCATGCATGATACAATGACACACTTCCTTCTGCAATGGTACCAGTCGACTGCGATCTGACCAGTCGACTGGTATCGGCCACAGAAAGTTTCTGGGCGCGGCACCAGTCGACTGGCCTCTTGGCAGTCGACTGATGCATCGAACAGAAGCTACTGTTCGATAGGGCAGTCGACTGATACTGAACCAGTCGACTGGCACGCCTGAAAATCTGAAATTCAGATTCGAAACCTTGTATCAAAAGTCCACCAAACATATGGTTTCAAGCCATACAAAGACACAACACCATTTCTATACTCTATACTAGTTTCCTAAACATTTTAGCCAATCAAAACAACTTCATAAACTCGAAATTAGGACTTTTGCGAAAGTAAATAAGTTATGAAAATCTATATGAACTTTAAACTAGAGTTTTGTACCAAACTTAACTCCTATGCATTCATAACACCAAAACACATGTTCTATAACATTACTAAAGCATTATGGAATGGGAATGTAACTTTTCCAAGCATATTTAAAGCAATAAAAACTTGATTCAAGGGAAACTCACAATATCTTGGCACATGCATCAAATAGCTCCATCAAGTATCAATATTCAAAACTACTCACACTCATACTCATCCAATGCAATCATAAGGATATGTATGCTAAATAAAATGACATGGAATCTTTACTCATGGTTTTAAGACATGCAAAATATCTAAAACGCAAATACTTGGATAAATGTTATATGATCTAACTTAAACTAAGACTTTATAATAAATGCACTTTAAGTCCTTCATTCATCTTGTCCCAAGGACCTCTCCAAGGTCAGCCACCACACACACGTCACTCAGCACCGCCTTGTCGCCTTCCTTCAGAATTGCTTGCCTTTACCTTTACCTGCAGCAAGAGGAAATGCAACTAATAAGCAAAAAGCTTAGTAAGTACTATCTAGCTCACAAAATCTCGAAATGTGCAAGCCTGTTTTTTTTAAACAATGTGAAATCACATGAGATACTTTTATGCTTAAAAGAAACACTAAAACATGTATAACTCAAAACATGCATACTCAAGCATTAATAAGTCTTAACTCACTTTTTCTTGGCTTAATTTGAAACTTTAGCAATTCTTTAACTTTAAATCTTTCTTTAACTTTTAGAAAACTTCTTTAAACTTTAGAAAAGCTTTGCTAAAGCATATACTTGAAAATAATAACTCACTTGGATCCACTTAAGACGTAAGTACCATCTTATGCGCGTTCCCTAAAAGGTTGGGGTAGCGAGCCACCAATCCTAATAGAGCAGACCTTGGTCTACCAGGGCCAAGACCTTGGAATTGGACACCTGGATTTCTTTAACGACGCCCTTGGACGCCGGGTACTGGCCTTAGAAAGTAAAATACTTACTTTTTCTTATCTTGAATGCCTTGGCTTTTTAACGAGCACCTTGTGTGCCCAAATCCCTAAGTCTTGACTTTTGGGATTTCTTAAGGCCTTGGCCTTTTCTTTTCTTATCTTTATCTTCTCTTTTCTTTTCTCATAACTTTTCTTAGACCCTAACCTCATATAGGGTGCTTAATCAAACTTATACAAGCATGGATTAAACTAGAGTTACATGCAAAATCATAAACTAAAGGAAAATTGCACGTTTAACTTTCTAACGGGGAAAACTTACGGAAAACCGCCTCTTACTGCAGGTGAGCAGTACTTACATCGATATCTTGGACTTACAACCAAGATTGACATCTAGGGCTCAGGAGAAACTTGAGATCTCGATGAACCGTTCGCGCCTACGCGTTCCTCTCGTCGAGACGAACGAAACGCTCCGCCCTCCTTGCTTCTTCCTTGGCCGGCCACCGGAGGAAATCCCTAGGCTTGATGTGTGTGTGCGCACAAGAGAGGGAGAGGGGGCGGCGTGCGTGGGTGTTGGGCGAGGGAGTGGGTTTAGTTGAGAGAAAAATAAAATTTCTCTTCTTAATTATCTATTTATACTTAGGGTATTTAAGTCCAACTTATAACTTAACTTAATATCTCTCTATTTTCTTTCAGCACACCCCTGCTGGGGCTCCTGGTTAACCCGATCAACTTAAGTCGTTGATCACATGGGAGGTCTCGGGTTCAAAACTCATCCAGGCAACTTTTTGCCAAAAACTCTATTTCTTTTAGTAAAAATACTAAACGGACTCAGAAAAATCCGTAAAAATATTCTAAAAATTTCTAAAAATCCAAAGAATATCTCTAAAGTATTTTTAACTAATTTCAAGGACTTTAAGGACTTAAAATGGAAATTTTGGGGCGTTACATAGAGGACCTTTGTTGGCTTTGTTTCTTGGAGAATCGTCGCCCCCACGACGTCCAAGAAGAGGATGGGAATACAATAGAAGATCAAGGGGTAATGTAAAGCCCAAAAATTTCCTCAAATAATTTTAGAAATATCCTAGGATTTTTCTGGAATTTTTAGATATTTTTATGAAATTTTTCCATAAAAAGAAGTGCCAAAAATAAAAAAGATGAGTTAGTGGCCTTAAGTAAATTTTGAACCCGCAACCTTTAACTAGAGCAAACCCTTGCATGGCTCGACGAACCACCAGGCCAATGGGAGTTTCTTTAAGGAAATAATCGAGTATTCTAGATATGTATTTAACTTAGGATTTTTTTTACAGCTTAATATAAATAACGAATTAAAGAATTAGAGGAGGAGATTTTAGGTTTTCGTGAGCCAAGGGTGCAGCGCCGACGCCCCTCCTCCTCTCCTCTTCCTCTCTTACGTTTTCTTCCTCTTCTCCTCTTCTCTTACCGCCCAAGACAAAGGAGAAGCCAAGGGAAGGTCTCAAGAGGCCCTATTCTCTACGGGGACCCTCGTAGACGCGAGGAGAACGCCAAGAAGCAAGAAGAACGTTGTAGTTCGACGTTTCCTCAGGAATTTCAGAGTTTATTCGTAAGAAAAACCTAGCACAGGAAGTAAGTATCCCTCACCTGCAGTATAAGTAGTTTCGGTTGATTTTTCATATGCTTTATTTCCTTGTATTTATGCTTTACGATTAGAAATCGTAAATTATGAACAAGCACACACATTAGGTGTTTGTTAAAATGTTCAGTTCAGTTCAGTTAACGCTATAGAAAGCATTAAAGAATAGAAATTCTTGCTCCAGTTATGATGGGGACCAAGGTCCAACGGGATGGGCTCCTAGTTGCCCCTAGGTTTAGATAACCTAGTAAAAGCAAGAATCAGAAAAGGAAAGAAAAGTATAAAAGACAATTTGATTTTCAGTTGGCATTGTACCGGACTTCGGTCCAGGGATAGGCTCCAAGTTGCCTCTAGGTTTAGATAACCTAGTATGGGATGGGCTCCTAGTTGCCCCTAGGTTTAGATAACCTAATAGAACCCTAATGGATTCAGGATTTGCTACCTCGGGTTTATTAGGGATGCGCGCACAGTTGGTACATTGCCGGGCCAACAACAGTTGATTATTACTTTCACCTACTCTATGTATTTAGTTTTCAGAAATTCATATTAGCATGTGGTGAATTTAATAACTAGTTTTATGTTAGTTAGTTTCAGTTCCAGTTCAGATATGTATGTCATGCTATAGCTTAGTTTTCAGTTTTAGTTCAGTATGTGTCATGTCTCAGTTATATGCCATGATATTCTATGATATGTATTTTAGCATGATTATTTATGGACATGAGTGTGTATTTGCATAGCATGTTTTACAAAAGCATAATTCGAGTTTTATAGTTTTGTGAGGCTAGATGGTACTTACTAAGTTTTATGTTTATTAGTTTGCATTTCCTTATACTGCAGATACAGGTAAAGGAAAGCACTAGTAGCGGAGGCGGCGGGCTTGATGCAAAGTGTGTGTGATGGTGGAGTTGGAATAAAAGTCTTCGGAACTTGCAAAGTATAGAAATAATCATTTTTATGCTTCTTTAGTCATTCCACAATATATTATGAGAACTATGTATGAACTTAATTAGACTCGTTATTTGTGGTGCCTAGTATATTAAAGTAGTTTATTTACCTGTGTTAATACTTGCTTAGCGAATGTTGAATGATATGAGTTACTACTTGCAATATGGTAATTTAGATCCATGCTTAAGCTTTAGAGATAAGAACTTGATACTTTTGATTTACATGCTAAATACATAGGATATGCTTGTTTTAAGATATATGCACCATATAGAATGACATGTAGTAGCTAAGAATGCCCTTAGATATGAATAATGAATGGTTTCAATAAGAAGTTGATACGAACTTGGCACATTCATGTTTATGCTTCTACATGTCGTTTTTATGATTTCTAAGTTGCTATACATGCTAGAAACCCTCCAAAAACATGTAATAAATACCTTAGAATAGTCGTGGAACTTTATTTATGCCATTATGTTTGTTAGATATGATTTTGGTACATTGTGGCTCAAGGTTGATACATTCTAGAAATATGAAAACTGAAATTTCAGAACTACCAGTCAACTGGGAAAACACCAGTCGACTGGTATCGGGCACAGAACCATTCTGTGGCCCGACCAGTCGACTGGCATATAGCAGTCGACTGGTATTGTGTAAAACAAAGGTGGTGTAGAGCAGTTGGTTAGTGCTTTAGCCATGCAACCCAGAGGTTGGGGGATCGAATCCTGCCAAGATAATAAAATAAAAGTTTTGCTTTATTTTGGGCAAATTAGTACTTTCAGCATGTTTATGAATTTCTAGTTCAGTAAATAGCGAAATAAGAATTTTTGAAATTCTCCCAATTGGTTTAGCATTATTAGAAATCATTAATTAGTCAGTTAATCAGTTAGTTAGTAGCGATCCGCCTTGAAGCTTAGTACCAGAAGGCGGGTCGTTACAGAGTGGTATCAAAGCAAGTTCCATCTTTCCTCCTCACACACATCAGCATCAGACCTGCAGCTTCTAAGTAAGAGTATCTCTCACATTACTATATTTTCTTGCTTTCAGATTTATAGTATTTTCATGTTATGCATGCTATCTGTTTTCTAGCCAGTTCTTGTTTATAGTTAACGGAAGCATGTTTAATACCTTAGTTTATATCTGATAGCATGTTTTTAGGATTAGAATATGAACTGTATGTCCTCTGTTATTTAGATAATGACTAGAGGACGCCCAACTAGAAGGGCACCAGCTACTGAGCCTCAATAGGAGGCAACTGACATAGTGACACCACCTAATCTCGTGGAGATAGTGGCTCAACTCCAGAGATAGATAGTTGAGCAACAGCAAGAGATAGCCACTTTAAGGGCTAATCAGTAAGCCACACCTATTGGTACGCCAGGGCCAGATGTGGAAACCCTAATAGTGATAGAGGTTCCACCTAGAACACCAATCCCATCAATAGCACCAGAAGCCCCAGCAGTAGGGGCTAGAAGAGAAGCATATCTGGTTCAGTGGCAGAAACCCAAACCAGAGAACTCTTCAGGCACTAGTGAACCATGGGATGCACAAGCCTAGTTCAAAACCCTGGAGAGTACCATGGAGCTTCTGGACTGTCCAGAACATGAGAAAGTAAAGTGCGCCTCCTTCTGCCTAGCATGAGATGCTAGAATGTGGTGGGAAAGGGTGAAGGCCAAGCGAGACATAAATCAGATGATGTGGGCCAACTTCGAAGTTGAGTTCTTCAAAGAATTCTTTCATATGCGGGTTACTAACCAACATTATGATGAATTCACTGAATTTCGTCAAGGTAACCTATCAGTAGAGGAAGCCGTGAAGAGATTCAACAGACTGGCTCGCCTGAGCCTTGAACTGGTCAGCACTAAACGAGAGCGAGTCAGGTTAATGCTCAAGGTGCTAAGGCCAGAAATAGCATTGAATGTGGCCAGCGGCGTCCATAGGCCGCAAACCTCAGAAGAACTAGTTAGTAGTGCTCTGATCACCGAGCACTACCTGAACAGCATGCAACAGCAGAAGTTAGTCATGATAAAAAGTAAAGGTCAAGGCAGTTCAGGAACTCAGAAACCCCTAGGCGTTCGCAGAGTAGTTAACTATACCTCCAGATGTACTCAGTGGCCAATTCTTAACCACCCTACCTTCAGGAGAGATTATGGCGTCCACGCACTGGCTCCGTGCAGTGCCAATCAGTATAGCAGGCACAGAGCTTTATGGTGATCTGATAGTACTAGATATGACAGATTATGATGCCATTTTTTGGAATGGACTTCCTAATCAAGTACGGTGCCTCCATAGAATGCCGTAAAAGGAAAGTCATATTCCAACCTGAAGAAGGAGTGCAGTTTGAATACATCGGACACTACCAGAAAAGTGATGCTTAGCGGCGATTTTTTAGCGGCGGTTTGCTAAACCGCCATTATATAATGTGTTTTCCGGCGGTTTACAATAACCGTCGCAAATTAAATTATTTAGCGGCGGCTAAATTTTGAATCGGTGGGTTTAATGATTTGCGGCGATTCAAGATCAATATCTTCCTTATCACTTAAATCAGATGGCTCAGATCAAAAGTGAACCGATCCAACGGCTAAATCTTCATCCCAATTCAACGGCTCAGATCTTAATAAAAAAAACCCTTAATTACTTCGATCTCCTCTCCTCTCCTAACCCACGCACGAAGGAACGCCGAACCCTAAACGTATCTGCTCACCTTCATCGCCTCTTCTAATTCATCGCCGAACCAGGAACGCCGAACCCTAGCTGCGCACCTTCCCTCCCTCTCTCAAGCACTCCCTCGGCGACGGCGAGGAGCTCTCTCTGGTTCTCTCTCGGTTTCTCTCAGTTCTCTCGCGCCTTCCCTCCCTCTCTCAAGCACTCCCTCGGCGACGGCGAGGAGCTCTCCCTGTTCTCTCGCGAATTTGGTTTTCCGGCCCTCTCTCGTCAGTCGCCACACCCTCCCTGCTCGACGCGACGAAAAGCTCCTTCTTCCCATAACGTATCTGCTCTTCCTAGCTCTTTTTGATATTATGTGTCATTTTTGATTTTTCTCTATGTTAAAATTGATAATGATTTCTGGCTTGGATGAAGTTGAAGTAACCTTTACAAGTTTGATTGTTTCCTTTATACCTGAACTTTGATTATATTTTGAGAACGGATATATGTTTCTGTCAAAATAAAACCATATGTTCTCCCAGGTAGATGCAGCTATTAGTTGTATTGCATAGGCAATATGCTCTTTACGTGGTTCAAACACTCACTTAAATGACAAATTGTGCAGGCAAAGTAGAACATATGTACACATATGTATACTTGTATATTGTAGTCTTAAATTGGCTCACTTAAACCATAACAATTTAACTTATTTGAGTGAAATAATTGCTATAGAATCCCCAACTAAAAGAAAAGTTCACACAATTGTTCAGTCAGGGAAAATGTAACTTTTGATGAATAATGTCTTTACTTTGTTGACAAAAAGTAGGTTTCACCTCTCTAGTTTAGTGCATTTACTGTTGTATGTAGTAACTGAATAAAGATGTCTGGGCCCCTATTGAATAAATCTTAATCGTTAAGGGAGACGTGAAGAACTCAAAGACTATACTAGAGAGCATGAGCACGCAATGGCATAGTTGTTTGAAAAGAAAACTGATTTTGGAGTTTAAAGAGGTTATTCGGTTTTGAATAACATTCCTACAAACAAAACCCAGGATAGAATTTTGATTTTGTTTCCTAAGTTGCCAGTCAATTACACATGTTATTTTCTTTTCTATCCATGTTTTCTAAGTCATCTCTCTTACTCTATAATCATGGTACACTTTCATCCATTTAGAGTTTAAAAGCAACACCAGCTCTATACAGAACAATAATTTGTCCAACACAAATGATCCTGTCTATGGCAGAAGTAAGTTTCCTTCACCTCAGTATTTGGATTCCGAATGAGCAAATTAGTTTTTCAAAATTAAAATTAATAATATCACTTGAATTATAGAGATAAGCTAATTAGATTGTATTTCTTTATTATTTCCTAGTTTGGTGTTAGAATTTTTTGTTATATTACTCTGCATTTCTTTACATTCTTGAGTTAATATTTTTTCTCAGTCATTATTATTTTTTGTTAAGAATTTAAGTGATAATTTTTTCATAAACACCTCTTAGTAGTTGGGCAGCTTTGAGTTTATAGATAAAAAAACTCCATATTTGGTAGATTTTCTGACTTGAGTTCATGTGCTTGTGATTTTTTATGCCTTATGTGTTGTTTGTGAAATGTCTTATACACTTTCAAGTTCTTATATGTCTTAGTTTATATTTGAGCCCCCACTTTAGTGTGCTTTTAATTTAATTATCTACTATTGAATTAGATATGGACAAAACTTGGATTTTGAAGCCGCGAGACTCTCCCGAATATATGGATGGATTATTGAAATTTTTGGACTTTGCATTTGCTAATGCATCATCCGATAATAGGATAAAGTGTCCTTGTTCTCGTTGTGGATTTAGACTATTTCAGACTAGAGAAGAGGTGTATGATCATTTGTTGTTAAGACCCTTTCCATCGGGGTATACAGTTTGGCTATTACATGGTGAGAGAGGTGAAGGAGAGACTTCTAGTTATAGGCACGATGCACAACATACTAAATCTTCTGAAGATCCAATGCGTGACATGATACAAGATGCTTTCATATTCCCTAGACCACATGCCAGTGAAGATTCCACAATGCATGATCCGATAAATGAAGGTGAAGGAAGAATGCCGCATGTACAGGAAGGTCCGAGTGGTAAAGCTAAAGAGTTTTATGATTTGCTTAAAGATGGGGAACAAGAATTATATGAAGGATGCTCAAAATACTCAAAGCTATCTTTTTTAGTAAAGTTGTATCACATCAAGTGCATTTGTGGGATGAGTGACAAGGCCTTGTCAATGATAATAGAGTTGTTGCATGATGCCTTTGAGCATGCAAAGATCCCAGAATCATTATACGAGGCCAAAAAGACTATAAAAAAACTTGGCCTTAATTATAAGAAGATAGATGCATGTCCAAATGATTGCATGCTATATTGGGGACCTGATAAAAGTTTGAATGACTGCAAGCGATGTGGCACATCTAGGTGGAAAAATTCTTCTACTGGACATCAACTTGATATTACTAAAAAGAAAAAACAACAACCAGCAAAGTTTCTTCGTTATTTTCCTCTAATTCCTCGGTTGCAAAGATTGTTCATGTGTAGTAAGACATCTGATGATATGAAATGGCATGTTGTGGACAGTAATAAGGAGGCTTCTTGAGGCATCCGAGAGATGCTGAGGCATGGAAAAGTTTTGACTCTAAATTTGTTGAATTTGCTTCGGATGCACGTAATGTTCACCTAGCCTTAGCTAGTGATGGGTTTAATCTTTTGGAAATATGAGCACTAATTATAGCATTTGGCCTGTGATTCTCATTCCATACAATACCCCTCCTTGGACATGCATGAAACAAACTAACTTCATTCTCTCGACGATCATTCCAGGTAAGAAAATGCCAGGGAATGACACAGACATTTACTTGCAACCTTTAGTTGATGAGTTGAAAGTGTTGTGGGATGGTGTTGAAACATTTGATGCTTCATCGAATGAAAGCTTTAAAATGCGTGCAGCATTAATGTGGACAATTAGTGATTTTCCTGGTTTAGGTACATTGTCAGGGTGGAACACATATGGTAAGCTAGCTTGTCCTACATGCAATATTGATACTGAACCTTGCCGACTTCATCATAGTAGAAAATGGTGTTTTATGGGTCATCGTCGTTTCCTACATGCTGGTCACAAATTTAGATTGGATAAGATTCGATTTGATGGTAAATTTGATAAAAGAAATCCACCTGTTAAATTATCTGGCTCAGCTATTTTCAGTCAGGTTGAGAATATCCAAGTTTCATTTGGGAAGACACTGGAGGTGAAAGGGAAAAGAGGACGTGGGCAGCGAAATGCCAATGAAGATGAATCACATTGGAGAAAAAAGAGTATATTCTTTGAACTTCCATATTGGGAGTTTAATGGATTGCGTCATAATCTTGATGTAATGCATATTGAGAAAAATGTGTGTGATAATATTCTGTACACTTTGCTCAATGAAAGTGGAAAGACAAAAGATCATCTTAATGCCCGAAAAGACCTACAATCAATGGGCATAAGATCTGGACTTTGGCCAAATGAGAATGGGAAATATCCTTCTGCTATTTTTACTATGTCAAATAAACAAAAGGGTATTTTTCTTAAGACCTTGAAGAATGTGGTTGTTCCAGATGGTTACTCAAGCAACATTTCAAGGTGTGTTGATTTGAAACAGCGTAAGTTGTTTGGGTTGAAAAGTCATGATTGTCATATTCTAATGGGACAATTGTTACCAATTGCTTTGAGGAATGCAATGTCGGGGGTAGTGTTTGCGGTTTTAGCCGATCTTTGTTCGTTCTTTCGACAAATATGTATGAAGGTGTTGAACCCCATTGATTTTGTTACACTTCAAGATCAAATTGTTCACACTCTTTGTCATTTGGAGATGATTTTTCCTCCATCATTTTTCACAGTCATGGTTCACTTAATTGTTCATCTAGTTGATGAAGTAAAAGAGGGAGGCCCAGTGCATTATCGATGGATGTATCCAATAGAAAGGTAAACTTAACATGGCAAATTTCTTTTGTTCACTTTCTTTAAATAAGTAGTACATTGTTTTAGCTGAGTCCATAAACTTTTTAATGTGAAGGTACTTAGGTCGTTTGAAGTCTTATGTACGTAACAAGGCACAACCAGAAGGCTCTATTGTTCAAGGTTACTTGGCTGAAGAAATTCTTACCTTTTGTTCAAGATATTTGGATGACACAGAGTCAAGAATCAATCGACCAAGGCGTGTTGATGATCAACCTGATGGTCTTGAACACAATGAAAGCGATACTATGTTCCCAAAAGTTGGTAGATCAGTTGGGGGGTTCTCATATTTTAAATTAACACCAATAGAGAAGTTGCAAGCACATCGTCACGTGTTGGTCAACTGTGTAGCAGTAGACCCTTTTCTTGAGTAAGTAATACATAAAGTTTTACACAAACCTTTTGCAAATCAATTGTCTTAGTATTTTACATTAGTTTATTCTTACTTATAGGGAATTTAGGACAATAACAAAGAGGATGTTAAGGCATCGGACACGGTTGCAATCAGAGATAGATAAAGTTGTACACAAGGAATTTCCTAGCTGGTTTCAGAAGCACGTGAGTTGAAGTTATGCTATATTTTTTTATTTAATTTTAGAGGTTTAACTAATAGTTAAAACTATGTGTGACAATTCTTGATGCCAGATCTCGAATGAAGGTGCTAGACATCCAGATGAATTAAGGTGGCTTGCACTTGGACCACTTGATCAAGCCAAACGTTTTAGTGCCTACAATGTGAATGGATTTAAATTTAGAACTCTTTCTCGAGAGCATGGGTTGAAAAGTCAAAATAGTGGCGTATTTGGTATGTTTGACACTAGGAGCTACGCAAGTAATCGTGATAATAATGTAGCAGTTGGAGGTGTTCCTTATTATGGAAAATTAGTGGACATTATTGAATTGAACTATAATGGTCAATTCACTGTTACATTGTTCAAATGTCAATGGGCTAATACCACTTCTGATCGAGGTATCAAAAGAGATGACTCAGGGTTTACTAGTGTTAATTTTTCTCGTTTAATACATGTTGGAGATTGAGAAAGTGATGAACCATATATACTTGTCTCTGACGCTCAACTTGTGTTTTATGTGGATGATGAGATTGAAAAAGGATGGAGTATTGTAAAACATCTACAACCAAGAGACTTGTATGACATGGGAGAAGACAAAGAAGAAGTACCAATTTATGATCTTGCTCCTTCTCCGCCATCAAACTTGGATAGGTGGTTTCATGATGACAATGGAGATTTACAATTGGCAAGGGATGATAATATAGAAGATGGACCTGTAAATGATGTTGTTGTTGACAATAATGATGAAGCTGAATACTGAATACTGAGTGGCCTTTTTTATTTTGTCTTTTTTCCTTATCTACGAAATTGTAATAGTCATGTAGTCATGTTCATACAACATTCTTGCCTTGAATTACTTTTGATTGCTAATTTGTTTAGATAATTGGTTCATTGCCTTTCTGTAGAGTTTTTATAGTTGACATCTGAATATGAGAGATTAAAATGTTGTGAGACATTATGTGTACTTTTCCAAGACTACTCAAAACATCCATTTTTGGCTATCAGCTGCTAGTTATTCAATTTTATTTAGGTACAGAATCTCATTCCTCTGGACACTTCAGAAAGTATAAGTAATTTTGTAGGATTACCCTAACTGAGTTGATCAGAAGTCTGATACAAAAGAGAAATAAGAGAAATAAGAGAAAATTTCCTGATTTTCATTCTACAAAAGAGAAATAAGAGAAAGATCAGTTGCCTGCGACCTAATGTAATTAGTGAACAACAATTGCTGTAAGATTGTGAGATATGCCCCTAGTTGCTTGTTCCTTTTCACCAAAAGGCTATTTCATTTTCATGCGTAGGAATCATGGTGTATGCTTCATATTGACTGCAGGATCCAATTAGGACCTTTGTTGGGCGTGAAAAATACAGCAGACCTCTCTGGGCAATTGTTGCACTGGAAAATCCATCAGTGGTAAGAGCTTGCAATGCTATTTTCTTTTATCTACATCATGTTTTATGCTAGTTTATTTGCTATTTCTAAAATGCAGTGGAGATGCTGATTAATATTCAAAAAGAAAAACCCCTGACTAAGTTCTTAGTACTCCTATTATTCATTTCCTTGCTGTTTGTCATTTCCTAAAATTGTAATTTTTTCCCTCAAAATTGCAGCCATGCCTAGGAATAAACGCTTTAAAGTTGCACCAACAGTTATAGAGAAATCAACTGCAACTATGCCAGCAACTCATACTAATGTCGGCCCTGTTCCATCTCAAGAACGAGTTGACACTCATTTAGTTCCACTGGCTCATAGTGATGGTCGTTCAATACCAGATTCTACTATGGGTGTTCATTCAAGGCCACAAATTGATAGCAGAGCTCATTTGAGTGCACCAACTCAGATTGGAGCAAATTCGGTGTCATCCACTCATGGGGTATCTAGTTCTATTCCATCCCACCATTTACATGATCAAGAGGCTAATCCAGAGGATGAAGATGTTGGTTCATTTGACGAATGTGGTGACACTACTTCTAGTGGTAGTAGGAAGAAAAGTTATTGGGTTGTTAATGTTATTGGTAACAAATTTCTTTCCTCATTTTTCACATTTAATTATAATCAATTTTGAAATCATAAGAAGTAACAGATTTCTTTCTTCATTTATAATCAATTTCTTTCTTCATGTTAAGAAGTAACAGATTTATTTGTTTTAGATGAGTTGGATGGCATAACTAAAGAGGCACGATATATGGTGCAAGATGTTTGGTCAATTCCTGAGGGTAGAAAAATTATAGTTCCATGCAATGAGCTTGGGCAAGCCATAGGTGATGCAGGTGGTCTTTTGGGTGGCTTCTTGGGAGTTTTAGGAAGTGATTTTAATAAGTTTCCCATTTGTTATATCTCTTGGCGTAAGGTTCCTAAATCATATAAGGACACGGTGTATGATAGCATCATACAGGTAAACCAATTTATTTGTCCATGTTTTTTGTAATCTTTGTGACTTTGGTACTAATGGCTTTGATTTCGTATGCAAAAGAAATTTTCTATAGTGGATAATAGATTGAAGACTGATATCATGAAGCGTATTGGGAAAGTATGGAAAGACACCAGGTATAGCTTGTTTCATGAATTCTATAATAGTACTTTGAGCATGGAAGAAAATGTTGCAAAGCGACCGCCTGGAATTGATGAAAACCATTGGAGATGGTTCATTGAGTACCGCTTGAGTGAGAAAACCCAGGTATTGAGCTTCCCTTAGTGTTTGAGCTTATCTTAGTGTTTGGATCTAAGGTATTTTTTTCTCTATTTTTGATTATGCAATATAATAGGACATGTGCAAGAAAAATGCTGAAAATCGAAAGAAACAATTATACACCCACACAGGTGGTTCAAAAACAATAGCAAGGAGAAAACATGAAGAGGTGATATACCCTTTAATTGACGTATTGGTTCATTTTGTTTTGTTTAATTATTGACTAAATATCAATAATGACATATAGGAACGACAACGTGGAAGCAACATTAGTAGAGGGGAGTTATGGGTTATGTTGCATAAGAAAAAGGATGGTTCTTATATTCATGACAATGCTCAAGTTATTGGTGTAAGTTTTGTATTAATTAAAGTTGTCGTACCGTAATTTTTTCAGAAAAATGGTACTTCATTTTTAATTAATAAGTGATTAAATTTATGTATGCAGGAAAAAATTATGAATATTGAGCGTGAAGATGATTCCTCTAAGGGATTTTCAAAAAATGATTCACTTTCTCAAGCTATAGGGAAGGAACACTCTGGCCGAGTTCGAGGTGTGGGTTATGGGCCATGTCCTACTCAAGTCTTTGGTCAAACTGAATGTTCAAATGCACCTGTTGATCATGGATTGCAAACATATATGACTGAGATGAAGTCTGAATTAGAAGCTTCTCGAGTAAAGGTGCAGAATCTGGAATCAATGATAGAAGCAGAATGATCTAAAAGACAAGCAATAGAGGGAGCTGTTAAATATATGCTGCAAATGCAAGGAAACAATTTGCCACCTGAATTGGCTGCTTTGATTAATGTGATGGTATGTATGTTAGCACTTTTAAAATTAGTTAGCTGTTAGTATTTAATGTTAGAGTATTAAATAGCTTTTAAAATTAGTTAGCTGTTAATTGTATTTAATCTATATCTTCAGCTGTGATGGTACGTATGTAATGCAAGGATGCACTTTTAATCCATAGCTTCAGTTGTTAATTATATTTATTATTAAAGTATTTAATTGCACTTGTGTATTATTTAATTGTTCTTATGTATCCATAGCTTCAGTTGACAATTGAATCTTCTATTCATAATTTTAGGCCCCAGATGAAGGGAGTGCACCAATCTCAGTGGGTGTAAGACCATCTTCCTCAGCTAGTCATGATGCTCAACACTGTGATGATCGTTCCAACCGAAGTTCAAGTTAATGAATGCTTGATGCTTGATGACCAACCAAAGTTGACAATGGTATGAATCAACACTTAGAGATGCTTAAATATGGTTGAAAAATTATTTAATTAGCTAATGGAATAGTTTTCCCTGATTTTGCTGGGATTTTTAAATATGCATAATTAACATAAGAGCATCAGGATCTTTAGCTTCAAAGGTATCAGGATCTTTAAGAACGGAGTCTCAATTTCCCTTTATATGGTGTGCATTAAGCTCTACTAAACTTGATTTGCAGCCTCTGTCTTCATCTGAAATTCCCTTGAAGATTTGTCTATTTACACCTGGTACATATGATTTGTCACACTATGAATTGCATTGGGAGCTAAATCCACCTGAGAGAATTACTGGTGATTTAAAACATTGCACTTCCGGTACAGTTTCTGGGCATCCTTTCTATCTTACTGCAATCCAGTTACAGCATTAAGGAAGCCACGGCAGTGAGGATTCTCTTGCTTCACACCTTGTAAATTATGCTTTTTGTCACCAAGGCTGAATAGACAATCAAATCATCTTGTTAAGGCGAGATGTGCTTTAGCTGCTAGTGATGTATAATTTTTTCATGGCCTCTTCGGGCAGCTTCTGTTGGTTCAAGGCATTTTTTTTGAATTTTGTTTTTGATAAAAATTTCATTCCAACAGTTTTTTGCTCTTTTAGATCGTCCGCTTTTGCACACAATCTTATTCTCTCATACACATGTAACATTCCTTTATGTTGCTACTTCTATGATGTGGTGATTCATGGATGATCTATTATAATTCCTAAGGTAGGTGATTCAATGATCAGCTGTATTGTATTTTGATGTTGAAAATGACATGATTTGTTTTTTCATTTCTCTATTGAGAAGTTCTATTCTGAATTTGATCTAACAGACGTATCTCTCATACACATGTAACATTCCTTTTTCTTTGGCCTGGATTTCTTTTGCCGCTTCTTTGATTTAACAGACGTGTCTTTCAAATCCTCAAAAATTGCCATACAACTTATCAGTTTCCATACAACTCCCACGAACTAGTTTTTATGCATGCATTATCATTTCCTTGCTGATTAATTTTGAAGAGATATAACTTGGTTTTTATTTTTCATTCAGGTCAAATTTTTACTGATGTGGTTTGAAGCCAATACTATGCTACTCCTCAAGTACTTTGCAAGCATTACAGACTAGAAGCTGAAGTTTGAACTGTTGCTGCTATGTTATATATTTTTGTTGAGTGGTGTACCCCCATTTTGGTTAAGATTTCACTTCAAACATTTTTTGATGTTAGTACATTGTTTTTTGAGCATTTACTTTTGTAGACATTGATTTGAATGTATTTAACTACTAGCTATGAAAATTTTCTATCTTCTGAAGATTACACAAGTGTTTAACTTGTTTGTCCTTCATATAAAATATTAAAAAGAAAAATCAAATAAATATTTTCGGTTGAATTTGCCTTTTGCGGCAGTTTCAAAATCGCCAGTAATTATTTACAGTGGTGTTGCAGCAGTTTCAAAACAGCCGGTAATTTGATTTGTGGCAGTTTCAAAACCGCCGGTAAATGATTTACCGGCGGTTTTGACCCTTTTCTACTAGTTTTTGCGGCGGTTCAAACGACCACTAAATCAGGTAATTTGGAAACAACCATTAATTTGGCGGCGGTTTAATATTGTAAAAACTGCCGCAAAAAATTCATCAACGTAAATCGAGTGATAGTTTAATCGGCGGTTAAAACCGCCGCTATGGAACCGCCGCAAATTAACTGCCAATAGAACCGCCGGAAAACGTATTATGGCGGCGGTTATTCCAGCGGTTCAGTTAAACCGCCGCTAAATCATTTAAGGACGCCGTTATCGGCGGCGGTTTTGTAAACCGCCGGTAAAACCTTTACCATCGTTTCCAAACCGCCGTAAATCTCAAATAAAACCGCCGCAAAGTATCTTTTTTTTTGGTAGTGGGAGAACCCAAGAGAAAGGCCAAGAAATTTCTCTCAGCTCTAAAAGCGCAGAAACTGTTAGATTCAGAATGTACCGGATTTCTAGCACATGTAGTCAATACCAAACAAGAGAAGGACCAAAAGCTAGAAGAGGCCCCAGCGGTATATGACTACCCAGCAATCTTCCTGACGAGTTACCAGGCTTAGCGCCAGACAGGGAGATAGAGTTTGAGATAGATTTCATTCCAGGTACCAATCCCATTTCAAAAGCACCATACTGTATGGCTCCAGCAGAATTAAGAGAACTTCTGGAGCAACTACAAGAGCTGCTCGACAAGGGCTTCATACGCCCTAGTCATTCACCTTGGGGAGCTCCCGTATTGTTCGTGAAGAAGAAAGACGGGTCCATGCGCTTGTGTATAGATTACCGGGCTTTGAATCAAGTCACCATTAAGAACAAGTATCCCTTGCCAAGAATTGACGACTTGTGCGATCAGCTAAAGGGAGCAGCAGTGTTCTCAAAAATAGACTTGAGATTGGGATATCACCAGGTGAAAGTTAAGGTAGGTGACATCCCCAAGACAACTTTCAGAACAAGATATGGACACTATGAGTTTGTGGTTATGCCTTTTGGCGTAACGAACGCTCCAGCGACTTTCATGGACCTCATGAACAGGGTGTTCCGAGAATATTTAGATAAGTTTGTTATCGTCTTCATCGATGATATTCTGATATATTCCAGGACTCAGAAGGAACACGCAGAACACCTGAAAACAGTATTAGAAATTCTTCAGCGGAGCCAACTCTATGCAAAATTCTCCAAGTGTGAGTTTTGGCTCGATCAGGTGTCTTTTCTGGGTCACATCATCTCCAAGGATGGGGTGATGGTAGACCCCAGCAAAATAGAAGCAGTAAGTATCTGGGTTAGACCGAAGAATGTCAGTGAGATCAGAAGTTTTCTGGGTCTAGCCGGTTACTACAGGAAGTTCGTAGAGAATTTCTCCAGAATAGCCTCCCCACTGACAGCTCTTACCAGAAAGAACAGAAAGTTTCAGTGGACAGAGGACTACGAGAACAGTTTTACAGAATTAAAGAGAAGATTGACTAGTGCCCCCATCCTGACTCTTCCAGAGACCACTGACAGCTTTGACATATATAGCGATGCGTCTAAATTAGGACTTGGAGCAGTGATGATGCAGAATGACAAGGTTATTGCCTATGCCTCTAGACAACTCAAGGATTATGAGAAGAATTACCCTACCCATGACCTTGAGCTAGCTGCAGTAGTGTTCGCTCTCAAGATTTGGAGGCATTACTTATACGGAGCTCAGTGTAGGATTTTCACAGATCATCAGAGTCTAAAGTATTTCTTTACTCAGAAGGATCTGAATATGAGACAACGCAGGTGGCTTGAGCTAGTCAAGGATTATGACATTGACATCCTCTGCCATCCAGGTAAAGCTAATAAGGTGGCAGATGCACTTAGCAGAAAATCTAGTGCCACCCTACTAGCTTTGTCCACGATGTCATAGCCCCTTCGGAAAGAGTTATCAGAGTTCGGACTGGAAATTTTAGTTGGGCAGCTCTCCACTTTGACATTAGTGTCAACCCTGATTGAAGACATCCAGACAGCACAGGATCAAGATCCTGACCTTTAGGAAATCAAGCAGGGGATAGCAGAAGCCGAAAATGGAGAATTCCGCCTATCAGATAATGGGACACTGCACTACGGTGACCGCTTATGTGTTTCGAACCAAGAAGAGCTCCGAAGGAAGATCCTAGAGGACACACATAGATCTCCTTATGCAATGCATCCTGGTTCCACCAAAATGTACCAAGACCTCAGGGGACGTTTTTGGTGGCCTGGGATGAAGAGAGACATCGCCAGATATGTCAGTACCTGTCTGACATGCCAAAGAGTCAAGGCAGAACATCAGAGACCAGATGGAGTTCTGCAGCCTATCCAGATTCCAGAATGGAAATGGAAAGATATATCCATGGATTTTATAGTGGGACTACCCAGAACAACAAATGGATATGATGCGATCTGGGTAATAGTTGACAGATTGACTAAGTCTGCCCACTTTCTAGCTATCAGGATCTCCTATTCCATGGAACAGCTAGCTCAGTTATACCTCAAGGAAATCGTCAGACTACATGGAGTCCCTAGGAGTATCATCTCAGATCGGGACAGTAGGTTCACTTCACACTTCTGGGAGTGCGTACAGACAACACTAGGCACCAAACTGAAGTTTAGCACAACTTTTCATCCTCAGACAGATGGTCAGACAGAGAGAGTTAATCAACTACTAGAAGATATGCTCAGAGCTTGTGCTCTAGATTTCAAGGGAAGTTGGTGCAGATACCTGTGCTTAGCAGAATTCGCCTACAACAATAGTTATCAGGCTACTATCGGCATGGCACCCTATGAGGCTTTATTTGGGCGAAGGTGTAGATCTCCTATCTGCTGGTACGAGGGTGGTGAGACGCAAGAGTTAGGCCTACAGACAAATCTTATAGATGATACCACCGTAGTCACACAGCAGATCCGCCAGAGAATAGAAACAGCTCAGAGCCGCTAGAAGAGCTATGCTGATACACGGCGCAGACCATTGGAGTTTGAAGTTGGGGATTCAGTATTCCTCAAAGTAGCTCCCATGAAGGGAGTAATGCGTTTTGGGAAGAAGGGCAAGCTGAGTCCCAAATATGTAGGACTATACCCCATCACTAGAAGAGTTGGCAAAGTAGCTTATGAGTTGGAGCTACCTCAGGAGATGTCAGCTATCCACAATGTATTTCATGTTTCCATGCTAAGGAAGCATATCCCAGATGCCACCCAGGTGATAGAGCCACAGACGGTACAAGTTCGCGAAGATCTCAGTTATGATAGTCGGCCTATCCAGATAATAGACCGAGCAGTTAAGAAATTGCGAAACAAGGAGGTGCCATTAGTGAAAGTCATATGGCAAAATCACAGAGTAGAAGAGGCAACCTGGGAACCAGAGGACAGCATGAGACAGAAATATCCAGAGTTGTTTTAAGTTCGAGGACGAACTATTTATAAGGTATGGGGGATTGTAAAGCCCAAAAATTTCCTCAAATAATTTTAGAAATATCCTAGGATTTTTCTGGAATTTTTAGATATTTTTATGGAATTTTTCCATAAAAAGAAGTGCCAAAAATAAAAAAGATGAGTTGGTGGCCTTAGGTAAGTTTTGAACCCGCAACCTTTAACTAGAGCAAACCATTAGCATGGCTCCACGAACCACCAGGCCAATGGGAGTTTCATTGAAGGAAATAATTGAGTATTCTAGATATGTATTTAACTTAGGATTTTTTTTACAACTTAATATAAATAACGAATTAAAGAATTAGAGGAGGAGATTTTAGGTTTTCGTGAGCCAAGGGTGCAGCGCCGACGCCCCTCCTCCTCTCCTCTTCCTCTCTTGCGTTTTCTTCCTCTTCTCCTCTTCTCTTGCCGCCCAAGATAAAGGAGAAGCCAAGGGAAGGTCTCAAGAGGCCCTATTCTCTACGGGGACCCTCGTAGACGCGAGAAGAACGCCAAGAAGCAAGAAGAACGTTGTAGTTCGACGTTTCCTCAGGAATTTCAGAGTTTATTCGTAAGAAAAACCTAGCGCAGGAAGTAAGTATCCCTCACCTGCAGTATAAGTAGTTTCGGTTAATTTTTCATATGCTTTATTTCCTTGTATTTATGCTTTACGATTAGAAATCGTAAATTATGAACAAGCACGCACATTAGATGTTTGTTAAAATGTTCAGTTCAGTTCAGTTAACGCTATAGAAAGCATTAAAGAATAGAAATTCTTGCTCCAGTTATGATGGGGACCAAGGTCCAACGGGATGGGCTCCTAGTTGCCCCTAGGTTTAGATAATCTAGTAAAAGCAAGAATCAGAAAAGGAAAGTAAAGTATAAAAGACTATTTGATTTTCAGTTGGCATTGTACCGGACTTTGGTCCAGGGATAGGCTCCAAGTTGCCTCTAGGTTTAGATAACCTAGTATGGGATGAGCTCCTAGTTGCCCCTAGGTTTAGATAACCTAGTAGAACCCTAATGGATTCGGGATTTGCTACCTCGGGTTTATTAGGGATGCGCGCACAGTTGGTACATTGCCGGGCCCACAACAGTTGATTATTACTTTCACTTACTATATGTATTTAGTTTTCAAAAATTCATATTAGCATGTGGTGAATTTAATAACTAGTTTTATGTTAGTTAGTTTCAGTTCCAGTTCTGATATGTATGTCATGCTATAGCTTAGTTTTCAGTTTTAGTTCAGTATGTGCCATGTCTCAGTTATATGCCATGATATTCTATGATATGTATTTTAGCATGATTATTTATGGACATGAGTGTGTATTTGCATAGCATGTTTTACAAAAGCATAATTCGAGTTTTATAGTTTTGTGAGGCTAGATGGTACTTACTAAGCTTTATGCTTATTAGTTTGCATTTCCTTATACTGCAGATACAGGTAAAGGAAAGCACTAGTAGCGGAGGCGGCGGGCTTGATGCAAAGTGTGTGTGATGGTGGAGTTGGAATAAAAGTCTTCGGAACTTGCAAAGTATAGAAATAATCTTTTTTATGCTTCTTTAGTCATTCCGCAATATATTATGAGAACTATGTATGAACTTAATTAGACTCGTTATTTGTGGTGCCTAGTATATTAAAGTAGTTTATTTACCTGTGTTAATACTTACTTAGCGAATGTTGAATGATATGAGTTACTACTTGCAATATGGTAATTTAGATCCATGCTTAAGCTTTAGAGATAAGAACTTGATATTTTTGATTTACATGCTAAATACATAGGATATGCTTGTTTTAAAATATATGCACCATATAGAATGACATGTAGTAGCTAAGAATGCCCTTAGATATGAATAATGAATGGTTTCAATAAGAAGTTGATACGAACTTGGCACATTCATGTTTATGCTTCTACATGTCGTTTTTATGATTTTTAAGTTGCTATACATGCTAGAAACCCTCCAAAAACATGTAATAAATGCCTTAGAATAGTCGTGGAACTTTATTTATGTCATTATGTTTGTTAGATATGATTTTGGTGTAACGCCCCAAAATTCCATTTTAAGTCCTAAAAGTCCTTAGAACTATTTAAAAATGTTTTAGAAATATTCTAGATATTTTTAGGAATTTTTAGAATATTTTTATGGAATTTTCCGAGTCCGTTTAGTATTTTTATTAAAAGAAATAGAGTTTTCGGCAAAAAGTTACCTGGACGAGTTTTGAACCCGAGACCTCCCATGGGATCAACGACTTAAGTTGGTCGGGTTAACCAGGAGCCCCAGCAGGGGTGTGCTGAAAGAAAATAGAGAGATATTAAGTTAAGTTATAAGTTGGACTTAAATACCCTAAGTATAAATAGGAGAACTTAAGTGATTCTTTTATTTTTATTTTTCGGCAACTCCCTCTCCTCACCATCCGCCGACCCCTCTCCCCCTCTTGTGCGCACGCCCACACCAAGCCAAGCCTAGGGCTTTCCTCCGGTGGCCGACCAAGGCTCTCCTTCGAGAGATTTTCCGATATTTGGAATCCCCACGACGAGAGGAACGCGTGAGCGCGAAGAAATCTCTGAGACTCCGAGTTTCTCCGGAACCTCCAACGCCGTTCTTGGTTGTAAGTCCAAGATATCAAAGTAAGTACTGCTCACCTGCAGTAAGAGGCGGTTTTCCGCAAGTTTTTCCCGTTAGAAAGTTAAAAGTGCAATTTTCCTTTAGTTTATGATTTTGCATGTAACCCTAGTTTAATCCATGCTTGTATAAGTTTACTTAAGTACCCTATATGAGGTTAGGGTCTAAGAAAAGTTATGAGGAAAGAAAAGAGACGATAAAGATAAGAAAAGAAAAGGCCAAGGCCTTAAGAAATCCCCAAAAGTCAAGACTTAGGGATTTGGGCACACAAGGTGCTCGTTAAAATGCCAAGGCATTCAAGATAAGAAAAAGTAAGTATTTTATTTTCTAAGGCCAGTACCCGGCGTCCAAAGGCGTCGTTAAAGAAATCCAGGTGTCCAATTCCAAGGTCTTGGCCCTGGTAGACCAAGGTCTGCTCTATTAGGATTGGCGGCTCGCTACCCCAACCTTTTAGGGAACGCGCATAAGATGGTACTTACGTCTTAAGTGGATCCAAGTGAGTTATTATTTTCAAGTATATGCTTTAGCAAAGTTTTTATAAAGTTTAAAGAAGTTTTCTAAAAGTTAAAGAAAGATTTAAAGTTAAAGAATTGCTAAAGTTTCAAGTTAAGCCAAGAGAAAGTGAGTTAAGACTTATTAATGCTTGAGTATGCATGTCTTGAGTTATACATGTTTTAGTGTTTCTTTTAAGCATAAAAGTATCTCATGTGATTTCACATTGTTTAAGAAGCATGCTTGCACATTTCGAGATTTTTGTGAGCTAGATAGTACTTGCTAAGCTTTATGCTTATTAGTTGCATTTCCTCTTGCTGCAAGTAAAGGTAAAGGCAAGCAATTCTGAAGGAAGGCGACGAGGCGGTGCTGAGTGACGTGTGTGTGGTGGCTGACCTTGGAGAGGTCCTTGGGACAAGATGAATAAAAGACTCAAAATACATTTGTTATAGAGTCTTAGTTTAAGTTAGATCATATAGAACTTATCCAAGTAATTGCGTTTTAGATATTTTGCATGTCTTAAAACCACAAGTAAAGATTCCATGTCATTTCATTTAGCATACATATCCTTATGATTGCATTGGATGAGTAGGAGTGTGAGTAGTTTTGAATATTGATACTTTGATGGAGCTATTTGATGCATGTGCCAAGATATTGTTAGTTTCCCTTTGAATCAAGTTTTTATTGCTTTAAATATGCTTAGAAAAGTTGCATTCACATTCCAAAATGCTTTAGTAATGTTATAGAACATGTGTTTTGGTGTTATGAATGCATAGGAGTTAAGTTTGGTACAAAACTCTAGTTTAAAGTTCATTTAGATTTTCATAACTTATTTACTTCCGCAAAAGTCCTAATTTCGAGTTTATGAAGTTGTTTTGATTGGCTAAAATGTTTAGGAAATTAGTATAGAGTATAGAAATGGTGTTGTGTCTTTGTATGGCTTGAAACTATATGTTTTGTGGACTTTTGAAACAAGGTTTCGAATCTGAATTTCAGATTTTCAGGCGTGCCAGTCGACTGGTTCAGTATCAGTCGACTGCCCTATCGAACAGTAGCTTCTGTTCGATGCATCAGTCGACTGCCAAGAGGCCAGTCGACTGGTGCCGCGCCCAGAAACTTTCTGTGGTCGATACCAGTCGACTGGTTAGATAGCAGTCGACTGGTACCATTGCAGAGAAGTTTCCATTGTGTCATGCATGACTATTAAAGTTAGAATACCATCCTTAGATGGAAAAAAGAAAAAAAAGAAAGTTCCGCATTTTTAGTCGTGCATTAGAGTCAAGAAGTAGACAAGTAACGGTCCGTCTAAGGTAGAGAAGGCGGGTCGCTACAGTTGGTATCAGAGCAGTTCCCATTCTCCAGCATCACACACACATCAGCATCAACCTTGCCGTCTTCAAGTAAGAAAGTTTTAAGTTTCAGTTTTTCTATTGCTCCTTTATTTAATTGCAGTATAGAGAAATGCTTAAGTACTTACTCATATGTGCATAGAACAAGGAAGCATGTTTAATACCTTAGTATCACGGAATCATGTTTAATCCCTAGAATGGATATTAGGTTACTAAGTAAGAAGACAAGTTTATACCTAGAGATGTAGTAGTGATTTCTTGTTCCCTTATGCATTGTTAGATGGCAAGAAGAGGCCGAGCTCCTAATGCAAGGGACAGAACTCCAGTTCAAGATAACAATGAGCCTGGCACAGAACAGCCAAACCTGATGGTAGTCATTGCTCAAATGCAAGCTCAGATTTCAGAGCAACAGATGACCATCGCCACACTGATGGCAAATCAGCACCCAGTGCCCCCTACACCACCCACAGCAGGAGTGGAAACTCCAGTGGTGGCTGAAGTTCCACCAGTCACCCAGGAGACCCCTGCCGTGAACCGAAGACAAGAAGCATACCTCGTCCAGTGGCAGAGGCTGAAACCTGAAAGCTTCTCAGGCACGACTGAGCCCTGGGATGCCCAGGCTTGGTTCAAGACTTTAGAGAGCACAATGGAGCTTCTTGACTGGCCAGAAGTCGAGAAGGTCAAATGTGCCTCCTTCTGCCTAACTGGAGATGCTCGTATGTGGTGGGAGCGGGTCAAGAGTAAGAGGATAGTCAACCAGATGAGCTGGACAGATTTCGAGCAAGAGTTCTATGAGAGTTCTTCCACATGCGGGTTACCAACAAGCACTACGAGGACTTCATGGAGTTCAGACAAGGTAACCTACCAGTGGGAGAAGCAGTCGCGAAGTTCAACAGACTAGCTCGCCTCTGCCCAGAGCTAGTCAGCACAGAGAAGGAGCGAGTCAGACTGATGCTCCGCATGTTGAACCCTGAAATAGCACTCAACGTGAACAGCGGGACGCACCGACCCCAGACCAGCGAGGAGTTGGTCAGTAGTGCTCTAATCTCAGAGCACTATCTGAATAGCATCAAGGCACAACAAACACAGCAGAAGCCAGTCCTGATTGAGAACAAGACAACAGGAGGCCAGAAGCCTCAGCCAAATAACCAGAACTGGAAGAACAAGAACCACAAAAGGAAGCAGTGGCCTGGCAGCCAAAAAGGAAACCCAGAGAACAAGCAAGCTAGGTATCCACCTTGTCCTAAGTGTGGGAGGACCCATCCAGGAGCATGCCTTTTGGGTGTAACTGGATGCTACTCATGTGGACAAGGGGGACACAGATCCAGAGACTGCCCAAACAAGTTTAAGGTACTTCCTCAGCAGTCCGTACAGTATGGAGGCAAGCCTCAGTTACATTACATGCCTACTATACTGGAGGGACCTCAGATCAGTCAGGGAAGGTTGGAAGCAGCACCAGTTCCAACCAATGCCAGAGTCTTTTCCCTCACGAAGGAAGAAGCTGCCAGCGCCTCCACGGTCGTAACAGGTCAAATAATTATTTTTCAGCATTTAGCTACTACACTGTTTGACACTGGGGCGACCCATTCTTTCGTATCAGTACCTTTTGCTAGTAAGTTACATGTGCCTGCAGAGAGTTGGGAGTCCAGATTCCTGACAACTCTCCCTTCAGGGGAAATCATGGAATCCACCCAGCGGCTCCGGGCTGTGCCAATCAAGATTTCAGACCGAGAGCTATATGTCGATCTGATAGTCCTTGCGATGCAAGACTTCGACATCATACTGGGCATGGATTTCCTTAGTAAGTACAGCGCTTCAGTGGACTGCCGTAGAAGGAAGGTGGTTTTCAGCCAAGAAGGAGAACCACCATTCGAGTTTCAAGGAGCCCTAAAGAGGAAGACTCAGAAATTCCTCTCAGCCTTGGTAGCCCACCAGATGCTAGAGCAAGGGTGTGCTGGTTTTCTTGCACACGTAGTGGACTCAGAAGCAAAGAAAGAACTCAAGCAGGAGGATGTACGGGTAGTCTGCGAATATCCAGAAGTGTTCCCAGAAGAACTACCTGGACTACCGCCCAACAGGGAGGTGGAATTTGAGATTGAGCTGGTGCCAGGTACCGGTCCGGTCTCAAAAGCCCCATATCGTATGTCTCCTGCAGAGCTGAAAGAATTACAAGAGCAACTCCAGGAGCTACTAGACAAGGGCTTCATTCGCCCGAGTCATTCACCCTGGGGAGCTCCTGTACTTTTCGTCAAGAAGAAGGATGGGTCTATGCGTCTGTGCATAGACTACAGAGCTCTGAACAAGGTAACCATCAAGAACAAGTACCCCCTTCCTAGAATAGATGATTTATTTGATCAACTCAAAGGGGCTACAGTGTTCTCGAAGATAGATCTGCGTTCTGGGTATCATCAGCTAAAGGTTAAAGAAAGTGACATCCCCAGGACGGCCTTCAGGACAAGATACGGCCACTACGAATTTGTAGTGATGCCTTTTGGAGTAACCAATGCTCCAGCAGTCTTCATGGAGCTGATGAACCACATCTTCAGGGAGTATCTCGATAAATTCGTCATTGTATTTATTGATGATATTCTCATATACTCACAGACTCCAGAGGACCATGCTACACACTTGAGGATAGTGCTGCAGATCCTTCAGCAGGAGAAGCTCTATGCAAAATTCTCAAAGTGTGAGTTTTGGCTAGATCAGGTGACCTTCCTAGGTCACATTGTATCCAAAGAAGGCATTCAAGTTGATCCAGCCAAGATAGAAGCAGTCAGCAACTGGTGTAGACCCAAGAATGCCAGTGAAATCAGAAGCTTCTTAGGCCTGGCAGGATATTACAGAAAATTTGTGGAGGACTTTTCCAGAATAGCCTCGCCTCTCACAGTCCTGACCAGAAAGAATCAGAAGTTTGAGTGGTCAGATAAATGCGAGCACAGCTTCCTAGAACTGAAGAAAAGATTGACTAGTGCTCCCATCCTGACGGTTCCAGAGAGTGACAAGGCCTTTGACATCTACAGTGATGCATCCAAGATGGGCCTTGGAGCTGTCCTCATGCAAGACGGTAAAGTAATAGCATATGCCTCCAGACAGCTCAAGGACTATGAGAAGAATTACCCTACTCATGACCTTGAGCTAGCAGCTGTGGTTTTTGCACTGAAGCTCTGGAGACACTACCTGTATGGAGTGCAGTGCAGAATCTTCACAGACCATCAGAGTTTGAAGTACTTCTTCACTCAAAAGGATCTGAATATGAGGCAGCGCAGGTGGCTAGAGTTGGTCAAAGATTATGACTGTGAAATCCTCTACCACCCAGGTAAAGCTAATAAAGTGGCAGATGCACTGAGCAGAAAATCCTGTGCAGCACTGATGTCCCTATCATCACTGTCTCTACCACTTCAGAAAGAGATAAAGGATTTTGGAGTCGAGGTAATAATTGGGCAACTTTCTGCATTGACTCTAGAGTCAACCCTGCTTGTGGATATACAAAGAAAGCAAAGTCAAGACCCAGAGATCCAGAAGATCAAGCAGGAGATCCAAGAGGCAGAAAATTCAGAGTTTCGAATATCAGATAGTGGCATCCTCTATCTTGGAGACCGCCTTTGCGTCCCCAATGATGAGGAACTAAGAAAGAATATTTTAGAAGAAGCCCACAGTACCCCGTACTCTATGCATCCTGGTTCTACCAAGATGTACCAAGATTTAAAGAAAAGGTTCTGGTGGTCTGGACTCAAGCGAGATGTAGTTAAATATGTCAGCACCTGCCTGACATGCCAGAGAGTCAAGGCAGAGCACCAGAGACCAGGAGGAGTTCTACAGCCACTTCCCATTCCAGAGTGGAAGTGGGAAGAAATATCCATGGACTTTATCACAGGTCTTCCAAGAACCACCCATGGACACGATGCAATTTGGGTGATAGTGGACAGATTGACCAAGTCTGCCCACTTCCTAGCCATCAAGGTGTCGCACTCAGTAGAGCATTTGGCGCAGTTATATGTGAATGAGGTGATCAGGCTTCATGGAGTTCCGAAGTCTATCATTTCTGACAGAGACGGACGCTTTGTCTCTCACTTCTGGGAGTGTGTTCAGCACGCACTAGGCACCAGACTTAAATTCAGCACAGCCTTCCATCCCCAGACTGATGGACAGACAGAAAGAGTAAATCAAATTTTAGAAGATATGCTCAGGGCCTGTGCACTAGATTTTAAAGGCAGTTGGTGCAAGTACCTGTGTTTAGCTTAATTTGCCTACAACAATAGCTATCAGGCCACTATCAAAATGGCACCTTATGAAGCATTATATGGCAGGAAATGCAGATCACCCATATGTTGGCAAGATGCTGGTGAGAAGAAAGAGATGGAGTCAGGACTAGGCAGCCAGACTGAGCTTGTAGATGAGACCACTCAGGCTATCCAGACGATCCGCCAGAGGATTGAGACTGCCCAGAGTAGACAGAAAAGTTATGCTGACACACGCCGTAGGCCACTGGAATTCCAAGTTGGAGATTCAGTATTCCTCAAGGTCGCTCCTATGAAGGGAGTGATGAGATTTGGCAAAAAGGGCAAGCTAAGTCCTCGCTACATAGGACCCTACGAGATCATAAAGAGGGTTGGTAAGGTAGCATATGAGCTGGACTTACCAGAGGATATGTCAGCTATCCACAGTACATTTCATGTCTCTATGCTAAAGAAGTGTATTCACGATCCTAGCCAAGTGATTCAGCCTCAGTCAGTACAGATCCAAGAAGATCTTAGCTATGAGAGCAGACCGACACAGATAGTGGACAAAGCAGTTAAAAGATTAAGAAATAAAGAAGTGCCACTAGTGAAGGTCATCTGGCAGAATCAAAAGCATGAGGAAGCTACTTGGGAACGTGAAGACAGCATGAGAGAAAAATATCCAGAATTATTTTAAATTCGAGGACGAACTTTTCATAAGGTATGGGGGATTGTAACGCCCCAAAATTCCATTTTTAAGTCCTAAAAGTCCTTAGAACTATTTAAAAATGTTTTAGAAATATTCTAGATATTTTTAGGAATTTTTAGAATATTTTTATGGAATTTTCCGAGTCCGTTTAGTATTTTTATTAAAAGAAATAGAGTTTTCGGCAAAAAATTACCTGGACGAGTTTTGAACCCGAGACCTCCCATGGGATCAACGACTTAAGTTGGTCGGGTTAACCAGGAGCCCCAGCAGGGGTGTGCTGAAAGAAAATAGAGAGATATTAAGTTAAGTTATAAGTTGGACTTAAATACCCTAAGTATAAATAGGAGAACTTAAGTGATTCTTTTATTTTTATTTTTTGGCAACTCCCTCTCCTCCTCACCATCCGCCGACCCCTCTCCCCCTCTTGTGCGCACGCCCACACCAAGCCAAGCCTAGGGCTTTCCTCCGGTGGCCGGCCAAGGCTCTCCTCCGAGAGATTTTCCGATATTTGGAATCCCCACGACGAGAGGAACGCGTGAGCGCGAAGAAATCTCCGAGACTCCGAGTTTCTCCGGAACCTCCGACGCCGTTCTTGGTTGTAAGTCCAAGATATCAAAGTAAGTACTGCTCACCTGCAGTAAGAGGCGGTTTTCCGCAAGTTTTTCCCATTAGAAAGTTAAAAGTGCAATTTTCCTTTAGTTTATGATTTTGCATGTAACCCTAGTTTAATCCATGCTTGTATAAGTTTAATTAAGTACCCTATATGAGGTTAGGGTCTAAGAAAAGTTATGAGGAAAGAAAAGAGAAGATAAAGATAAGAAAAGAAAAGGCCAAGGCCTTAAGAAATCCCCAAAAGTCAAGACTTAGGGATTTGGGCACACAAGGTGCTCGTTAAAATGCCAAGGCATTCAAGATAAGAAAAAGTAAGTATTTTATTTTCTAAGGCCAGTACCCGGCGTCCAAGGACGTCGTTAAAGAAATCCAGGTGTCCAATTCCAAGGTCTTGGCCCTAGTAGACCAAGGTCTGCTCTATTAGGATTGGCGGCTCGCTACCCCAACCTTTTAGGGAACGCGCATAAGATGGTACTTACGTCTTAAGTGGATCCAAGTGAGTTATTATTTTCAAGTATATGCTTTAGCAAAGTTTTTATAAAGTTTAAAGAAGTTTTCTAAAAGTTAAAGAAAGATTTAAAGTTAAAGAATTGCTAAAGTTTCAAGTTAAGCCAAGAGAAAGTGAGTTAAGACTTATTAATGCTTGAGTATGCATGTCTTGAGTTATACATGTTTTAGTGTTTCTTTTAAGCATAAAAGTATCTCATGTGATTTCACATTGTTTAAGAACACACATAGATAGCAGTCGACTGGTACCATTGCAGAGAAGTTTCCATTGTGTCATGCATGACTATTAAAGTTAGAATACCATCCTTAGATGGAAAAAAGAAAAAAAAGAAAGTTCCGCATTTTTAGTCGTGCATTAGAGTCAAGAAGTAGACAAGTAACGGTCCGTCTAAGGTAGAGAAGGCGGGTCGCTACATTTGGTACATTGTGGCTCAAGGTTGATACATTCTAGAAATATGAAAACTGAAATTTCAGAACTACCAGTCAACTGGGAAAATACCAGTCCCCTGGTATCGGGCACAGAACCATTCTGTGGCCCGACCAGTCGACTAGCATATAGCAGTCGACTAGTATTGTGTAAAACAAAGGTGGTGTAGAGCAGTTGGTTAGTGCTTTAGCCATGCAACCTAGAGGTTGGGGGATCGAATCTTGCCAAGATAATAAAATAAAAGTTTTGCTTTATTTTGGGCAAATTAGTACTTTCAGCATGTTTATGAATTTCTAGTTCAGTAAATAGCGAAATAAGAATTTTTGAAATTCTCCCAATTGGTTTAGCATTATTAGAAATCATTAATTAGTCAGTTAATCAATTAGTTAGTAGCGATCCGCCTTGAAGCTTAGTACCAGAAGGCGGGTCGTTACAGAGTGGTATCAGAGCAAGTTCCATCTTTTCTCCTCACACACGTCAGCATCAAACCTGCAGCTTCTAAGTAAGAGTATCTCTCACATTACTATATTTTCTTGCTTTCAGATTTATAGTATTTTTATGTTATGCATGCTATCTGTTTTCTAGCCAGTTCTTGTTTATAGTTAACGGAAGCATGTTTAATACCTTAGTTTATATCTGATAGCATGTTTTTAGGATTAGAATATGAACTGTATGTCCTCTGTTATTTAGATAATGACTAGAGGACGCCCAACTAGAAGGGCACCAGCTACTGAGCCTCAATAGGAGGCAACTGACATAGTAACTCCACCTAATCTCGTGGAGATAGTGGCTCAACTCCAGAGATAGATAGTTGAGCAACAGCAAGAGATAGTAACTTTAAGGGCTAATCAGTAAGCCACACCTATTGGTACGCCAGGGCCAATGTGGAAACCCTAATAGTGACAGAGGTTCCACCTAGAACACCAATCCCACCAATAGTACCAGAAGCCCCAGCAGTAGGGGCTAGAAGAGAAGCATATCTGGTTCAGTGGCAGAAACCCAAACCAGAGAACTCTTCAGGCACTAGTGAACCGTGGGATGCACAAGTCTAGTTCAAAACCCTGGAGAGTACCATGGAGCTTCTGGACTGGCCAGAACATGAGAAAGTAAAGTGCGCCTCCTTCTGCCTAGCATGAGATGCGAGAATGTGGTGGGAAAGGGTGAAGGTCAAGCGAGACATAAATCAGATGATGTGGGCCAACTTCGAAGTTGAGTTCTTCAAAGAATTCTTTCATATGCGGGTTACTAACCGACATTATGATGAATTCACTGAATTTCGTCAAGGTAACCTATCAGTAGAGGAAGCCGTGAAGAGATTCAACAAACTGGCTCGCCTGAGCCCTGAACTGGTCAGCACTAAACGAGAGTGAGTCAGGTTAATGCTCAAGGTGCTAAGGCCAGAAATAGCATTGAATGTGGCCAGCGGCGTCCATAGGCCGCAAACCTCAGAAGAACTAGTTAGTAGTGCTCTGATCACCGAGCACTACCTGAACAACATGCAACAGTAGAAGTTAGTCATGATAGAAAGTAAAGGTCAAGGCAGTTCAGGAACTCAGAAACCCCCAGGCGTTCGCAGAGTAGTTAACTATACCTCCAGATGTACTCAGTGGCCAATTCTTAACCACCCTACCTTCAGGAGAGATTATGGCGTCCACACACTGGCTCCGGGCAGTGCCAATCAGTATAGCAGGCATAGAGCTTTATGGTGATCTGATAGTACTAGATATGACAGATTATGATGCCATTTTTTGGAATGGACTTCCTAATCAAGTACGGTGCCTCCATAGAATGCCGTAAAAGGAAAGTCATATTCTAACCTGAAGAAGGAGTGCAGTTTGAATACATCGGAGAACCCAAGAGAAAGGCCAAGAAATTTCTCTCAGCTCTAAAAGCGTAGAAACTGTTAGATTCAGGATGTACCGGATTTCTAGCACATGTAGTCAATACCAAACAAGAGAAGGACCAAAAGCTAGAAGAGGTCCCAGTGGTATATGACTACCCAGCAATCTTCCTGATGAGTTACCAGGCTTAGCGCCAGACAGGGAGATAGAGTTTGAGATAGATCTCATTCCAGGTACCAATCCCATTTCAAAAGCATCATACTGTATGGCTCCAGCAGAATTAAGAGAACTTCTGGAGCAACTACAAGAGCTACTCGACAAGGGCTTCATACGCCCTAGTCATTCACCTTGGGGAGCTCCCGTATTGTTCGTGAAGAAGAAATACGGGTCCATGCGCTTGTGTATAGATTACCGAGCTTTGAATCAAGTCACCATTAAGAACAAGTATCCCTTGCCAAGAATTGACGACTTGTGCGATCAGCTAAAGGGAGCAGCAGTGTTCTCAAAAATAGACTTGAGATTGGGATATCACCAGGTGAAAGTTAAGGAAGGTGACATCCCCAAGACAACTTTCAGAACAAGATATGGACACTATGAGTTTGTGGTTATGCCTTTTGGCGTAACGAACGCTCCAGCGACTTTCATGGACCTCATGAACAGGGTGTTCCGAGAATATTTAGATAAGTTTGTTATCGTCTTCATCGATGATATTCTGATATATTCCAGGACTCAGAAGGAACACGCAGAACACCTGAAAACAGTATTAGAAATTCTTCAGCGGAGCCAACTCTATGCGAAATTCTCCAAGTGTGAGTTTTGGCTCGATCAGGTGTCTTTTCTGGGTCACATCATCTCCAAGGATGGGGTGATGGTAGACCCCAGCAAAATAGAAGCAGTAAGTATCTGGGTTAGACCGAAGAATGCCAGTGAGATCAGAAGTTTTCTGGGTCTAGCCGGTTACTACAGGAAGTTCGTAGAGAATTTCTCCAGAATAGCCTCTCCACTGACAGCTCTTACCAGAAAGAACAGAAAGTTTCAGTGGACAGAGGACTGCGAGAACAGTTTTACAGAATTAAAGAGAAGATTGACTAGTGTCCCCATCCTGACTCTTCCAGAGACCACTGACAGCTTTGACATATATAGCGATGCGTCTAAATTAGGACTTGGAGCAGTGCTGATGTAGAATGGCAAGGTTATTGCCTATGCCTCTAGACAACTCAAGGATTATGAGAAGAATTACCCTACCCATGACCTTGAGCTAGCTGGAGTAGTGTTCGCTCTCAAGATTTGGAGGCATTACTTATACGGAGCTCAGTGTAGGATTTTCACAGATCATCAGAGTCTAAAGTATTTCTTTACTCAGAAGGATCTGAACATGAGACAACGCAGGTGGCTTGAGCTAGTCAAGGATTATGACATTGACATCCTCTACCATCCAGGTAAAGCTAATAAGGTGGCAGATGCACTTAGCAGAAAATCTAGTGCCACCCTACTAGCTTTGTCCACGATGTCATAGCCCCTTCGGAAAGAGTTATCAGAGTTCGGACTGGAAATTTTAGTTGGGCAGCTCTCCACTTTGACATTAGTGTCAACCCTGATTGAAGACATCCAGACAGCACAGGATCAAGATCCTGACCTTCAGGAAATCAAGCAGGGGATAGCAGAAGCCGAAAATGGAGAATTCCGCCTATCAGATAATGGGACACTGCACTACGGTGACCGCTTATGTGTTCCGAACCAAGAAGAGCTCCGAAGGAAGATCCTAGAGGACACACATAGATCTCCTTATGCAATGCATCCTGGTTCCACCAAAATGTACCAAGACCTCAGGGGACGTTTTTGGTGGCCTGGGATGAAGAGAGACATCGCCAGATATGTCAGTACCTGTCTTACATGCCAAAGAGTCAAGGCAGAACATCAGAGACCAGATGGAGTTCTGCAGCCTATCCAGATTCCTGAATGGAAATGGGAAGATATTTCCATGGATTTTATAGTGGGACTACCCAGAACAACAAATGGATATGATGCGATCTGGGTAATAGTTGACAGATTGACTAAGTCTGCCCACTTTCTAGCTATCAGGATCTCCTATTCCATGGAACAGCTAGCTCAGTTATACCTCAAGGAAATCGTCAGACTACATGGAGTCCCTAGGAGTATCATCTCAGATCGGGACAGTAGGTTCACTTCACACTTCTGGGAGTGCGTACAGACAACACTAGGCACCAAACTGAAGTTTAGCACAACTTTCCATCCTCAGACAAATGGTCAGATAGAGAGAGTTAATCAAGTACTAGAAGATATGCTCAGAGCTTGTGCTCTAGATTTCAAGGGAAGTTGGTGCAGATACCTGTGCTTAGCAGAATTCGCCTACAACAATAGTTATCAGGCCACTATCGGCATGGCACCCTATGAGGCTTTATTTGGGCGGAGGTGTAGATCTCCTATCTGCTGGTATGAGGGTGGTGAGACGCAAGAGTTAGGCCTACAGACAGATCTTATAGATGATACCACCGTAGTCATACAGCAGATCCGCCAGAGAATAGAAACAGCTCAGAGCCGCCAGAAGAGCTATGCTGATACACGGCGCAGACCATTGGAGTTTGAAGTTGGGGATTCAGTATTCCTCAAAGTAGCTCCCATGAAGGAGTAATGTGTTTTGGGAAGAAGGGCAAGCTGAGTCCCAGATATGTAGGACCATACCCCATCACTAGAAGAGTTGGCAAAGTAGCTTATGAGTTGGAGCTACCTCAGGAGATGTCAGCTATCCACAATGTATTTCATGTTTCCATGCTAAAGAAGCATATCCCAGATGCCACCCAGTTGATAGAGCCACAGACGGTACAAGTTCGCGAAGATCTCAGTTATGATAGTCGGCCTATCCAGATAATAGACCGAGCAGTTAAGAAATTGCGAAACAAGGAGGTGTCATTAGTGAAAGTCATATGGCAAAATCCCGTGACCGAACAACCTACAACTTCCTGGTGATGCTACAGCGGGGAGGTCAGGTCTAAAGCCCGCAAGAACCCGAAGGCTCATGAAGCTCTACAAATCAACCTCGCCAACCCTCGAGAGGAGGAAGCACCCAAAGAAGAACGGAGGGAGGTCGAGGGCGAAGAGGTCCAGATCCACCCTCAACAGACCGGGGGTGATTACAAGGATTGCTGCCGACCTCACACCGGATCTGAAAACACGTCTGATCAACTGCTTGCAGAACCATTGGGACGTGTTTGCGTGGGCTATCGAGGAGATCAAAGGAGTCCCTCCAACCTTGGTCATGCATCGCTTGCATGTGACCCCCGGTGCTCGGCTGGTGAAGCAAAGGCGAAGACATTTCACGCCCGAGTAGGACAAGGATATCAGAGAGGAGGTTACCAAGTTTCTGAAGGTCGGACACATAAGAGAAGTTCAATTCCCAACTTGGTTGTATCTGTTGGAACTTGGATGACTAGAGACGGGGGAGGGGGGGGTGAATGTAGCCAGACACTCGAACTTTAGCACTTATCAAATTTTCGTGCACTTAGATGTTTAGTAGCACAGCGGAAGCAATAGAAACAGAGTATGCAGTGTTGGGACCTGGTGCATGTCGACATGGATACGGGTTCGTAATTTTTAAATTAATTACGTGCAGCGGAAGATTTAGCATAAATAATTTCTTAAATTATTTTAACCACACATCTAGCATGCAACCTTATGTTGTGTAGACATGATTATATATTTAAAATTTTGCAGAAACGTAAACTAATTTACTTGTTACCTCGCGTAACTCGAAGAAAGGGACGAGATCCAACCGTAGCGTCCCTTGGAAGCTCCGCCTCTATTTGTGTCCACGCCGAGTTTTCTTCGGGATGACTTCGCAAAGCCACGAGTTTCGTGCCGACAAGAACTACTAGATTCTCCAAAGTCATGTCAAGAATACCAAGAGAGAGATGGGAAGACTAACCACCAAACGAAGAACGGAATCAAGATTCCGGGAGGAAGGAAGGAGTTGCGCCCGCTTCTTCTTCTTCTTCGGCAGCTTCTTTGGTGGTGGAAGCTCACGGCAACAAGGGGGAGGGGCCTCTAGGGCCGGCGGCACTAGAAGAGGGAGAGGGAGAGAAGGAGAGAGAGAGGGCTTATTTCTAGATCTCTTAGATTCTGTTTCCAAGCCTTGCCTTGGTTCCTTTATATAGTAGTCTCTCAATCGCCAAGTCTCCTTTTTGTGGAATAAATTTCCATAAGAAATTTATCATATAAATTTTTCTATGAATTATTCCATCATGCCAAGTTTTTATCATAATTTAATTTATAAGAAAAACAACCATGTCTCCCTTTTCTTATGGAAAGAAATTTCTTTATATAAATTTCTTTATACAAACTTCTTTATATAAATTTCTTTATCATGGTAAATCAATCTATTATTGATTTTATAAAATAAAATAAACCAATCCATGGTTCATTTTAATTTCCATGAAAAATAAATCCCTTTATATAAATTTCTTTATATAAATTTCTTTATCCATAATTTTATAAAACAAACCATGCTCGGTTTATTTTATAATTTGAACCAAACAATTTGGTTCTCCCCTTTTAATGTGGCCGGCCAAACAAAGAGGGTGGGGACCCTCTTTGGCCTGCCAAATCCAAACCGAAACCATACGAATTAAACTCATTTAATTCGTCCAACAAGTCTTCAAAAGACTTAGTCATTTTATGCTTCCGATGCGTCTCTGAAAATTCAGATTCGACTTATCTCTCTTGATCGGAAAATCCAATTTTCAACTCGTTTTAAATCCCTCGGATTACTCGTAGTGCGTGTGACTAAATAGGCTTTCGATTTATGTTGGCAGTCTATAATTAACCAATTATAGAACGATCATGAGTGGCACCTAGTAGTACATCATGATCCCCAATTAATCGAAAGATCAACGGTTGACCTCAGAAATAATTCTGAAACCCTTCAGCAGCTTTAATAAATCGTGCCTCATTCCCTTCACCATCTTATACCCACTTGGTTCAGGACACGGTCTATGTGTGTCAGTCCCCACTAGGCTGACTACGTCACACCTAGCCTAAGTAATGTCTTTCTCGTCCAACAGATTCTAATTACTCTCATGTATCTGAGATATTCATACTCGGAACATGTGATGCTCTGGCCAGAGGCTTCGAGCAACAATCCGACGATAGGCCTTGGGTATACGTCTCCTCGCAAGGAGTGGTGAATCCTTTGTAGGCTGTTCAAACATCTTCGGGCACTTCAGCTTATACCCAATCATCCTGGGTCCACACCTCCTTGGAGATGCTTGCTTAAGATGTCAAAGTATAAGTCTTCATGACCAAGATGACTTGAACACCGCAAGTTCAAGGAACATCGCACTTAAGCTGCAGTAAGAACTTCATTGACATATCTATATGTAGATCACCATATGAAGTTTTACAGCTAGTCACTCCAATGAACTAGTTCCCTTAACTAGCATTCATGTTTATCTCTGGACATCCCAATTTCTCCAGCCAGTGAGAATCAGCTGATTAGAGAATAACCCATGCTAGTCTCAACAGAATTGATAGTGTCCGTATTTATCAATTCATCGACTAGGGACAATTTCAATACTTCACAATTGCACATGTAGAGATAATCACTAGTTGTGAATTCATCACAA
This sequence comes from Boesenbergia rotunda, assembly GCA_024364735.1. Classification (NCBI taxonomy): domain Eukaryota; kingdom Viridiplantae; phylum Streptophyta; class Magnoliopsida; order Zingiberales; family Zingiberaceae; genus Boesenbergia; species Boesenbergia rotunda. Next base: position 569,581 of record JAGFNQ010000683.1, on the reverse strand, counting down.
ATTCTCTCATGCTGTGAATTGTATTGCGGACATCCAGTAAATGAGTTTAAGATCTCAATCAAATACACGAACATGTATACTCAAATAGTGAATATTCATTTATTAAAGTAAATTATTACAATCATAAGGCGATTGCCTTAGGACACTTCTCTCATATTACTAACAAACTCCCACTTGGCCTAATGCCAATCGCTACGGTATCCAATACCACAGGCTCTTACATGACCCTCAAACTTGCTTTGAGGCAAGACCTTAGTTAAAGGATCCGCTAAATTCCTTTCAGTGGGAATTTTCTCAATTTGTATATCATTCCTACTTATAATCTCTCTGATCAGATGATAGCGGCGAAGCACGTGTTTGGATCGCTGATGAGACCTTGGTTCCTTTGCTTGTGCAATAGCTCCATTGTTGTCGTAGTAAACCAGTATTGCTTCATCAATGGTTGGAACCACACCAAGTTCCGAGACAAACTTCTTGATCCAGACTGCTTCTTTTGCTGCTTCCGAAGCCGCAATGTATTCCGCTTCCGTGGTAGAATCCGCTACAGTGTCTTGCTTGGAACTCTTCCAACTTATTGCGCCTCCATTCAAAGTAAATACGTATCCAGACTGAGATTTGGAGTCATCCTTATCTCTCTGGAAACTGGCATCTGTATACCCACGTATTACCATATCTGCTTCTCCATATATTAGGAACACATCCTTAGTTCTTCTTAAGTACTTCAGGATTGTCTTGACAGCCGCCCAATGATCCATTCCTGGATCAGACTGGTATCTGCTTGTGACGCTCAGAGCATACGATACATCGGGCCTAGTACATAACATAGCATACATGATAGATCCTATCGCGGATGCATAAGGAATCTTATTCATGCAAATCCTCTCGTCTTCTGTGCGTGGACACATAGACTTTGAAAGGTTGATCCCATGCCTGATGGGAAGGTAACCTTTCTTGGATTCCGCATGCTAAACCTTTTTAGCACTCGGTCTATATATGTAGACTGCGAAAGACCAAGCAACCGTTTTGATCTATCTCTATAGATTCTAATCCCAAGGATATAGGTTGCTTCTCCCAGGTCTTTCATGGAGAAAGTTTTGGACAACCAAATTTTAACCGACTGTAAGACTGATATATCGTTTCCTATAAGTAATATGTCATCGACATATAACACTAGAAATACGACTGCAGTCCCACTAACCTTCTTGTACACACAAGGTTCGTCAGGATTTTATGAGAAATCAAACTCTTTGATTGTCTCATCAAAACGGATGTTCCAGCTCCTGGATGCTTGCTTTAGTCCATATATGGATCGTCGAAGCTTGCATACTTTGGTTTTATCAACCGATGTGAAACCTTCAGGATGTATCATGTATACATCCTCAAGCAGGTTTCCATTAAGGAAAGCTGTTTTCACATCCATTTGTCATATCTCATAATCATAATGAGCTGCTATGGCTAGGAGCATCCGAATGGATTTAAGCATAGCTATTGGCGAATAGGTTTCGTCATAATCAATTCCTTGTTTCTGACGATATCCTTTTGCCACTAATCTAGCCTTAAAGGTAACAACATTACCTTCCATGTCGGTTTTCTTCTTGAAAACCCACTTGTACCCTATGGGCTTAATCCCTTCAGGTGGGTTAACCAAGTTCCATACTTGATTTTCGTACATGGAATCCATTTCCGACTTCATGGCTTCAAGCCATTTGTCCCTTTTTGAACTTTTCAGAACATCATCATAACCGATAGGTTTGTCATCGCTAATGAGTAACACGTCGTTCGATTCACTAACGAGAAATCCGTATCTCTCTGGAATATTGCGTGTCCTATCAGATCTACGAAGAAGTGGTGTTGTTTTAGGTTCAACTGATAGCTCATCATTATGAGTTATTGGTTGTGGGTCTAGACTAGGTGTCTCTGTAATGTCTATTGGAGTTTCTTGAACTTCTTCAAGTTCAATACTACTCCCATTGTCTTCTTGTAAAAGAAATTCTTTTTCCAGAAATACAACATGCCTTGAAACAAACACCTTTTGTTCCAAGGGATGATAGAATTGGTAACCCTTTGTTTCCTTAGGGTATCCAATAAATAGACATTTATCAGACTTAGCATCCAATTTGTCTGATACAGTCCGCTTCACATAAGCAGGACAACCTCATATCTTAAGGTGAGTTAAGTGAGGTTTCTTACTATTCCACGTCTCATATGGAGTAGTAGAGACTACCTTGGTCGGGACTCTGTTTAGCAAGTAAACAGCTGTCTTAAGCGCATAGCCCCAAAGGATTTTGGAAGAGTTGCATGATTTATCATAGATCTAACCATGTCCATCAAGGTTCGGTTACGCCTCTCAGATACACCATTATGTTATGGTGTATACGGCGGAGTCCATTGAGACAATATCCCATTCCCTAAGATAATCTTGAAACTCTTGACTTAAGTATTCACCACCCCTATCAGATCGAAGTATCTTAATACTTTTGCCAAGCTGTTTCTCTACTTCATTTCTGAACTCTTTGAATTTCTCAAAAGCTTCAGATTTGTGTTTCATTCA
>JAGFNQ010000683.1:444075-563704 GCA_024364735.1 Boesenbergia rotunda | reverse complement strand
AAATTTTCTATGAATTATTCCATCATGCCAAGTTTTTATCATAATTTAATTTATAATAAAAATAACCATGTCTCCCTTTTCTTATGGAAAGAAATTTCTTTATATAAATTTCTTTATATAAATTTCTTTATATAAATTTCTTTATCCATAATTTTATAAAACAAACCATGCTCGGTTTATTTTACAATTTGAACCAAACAATTTGGTTCTCCCCTTTTAATGTGGCCGGCCAAACAAAGAGGGTGGGGACCCTCTTTGGCCGGCCAAACCCAAGCCGAAACCATACGAATTAAACTCATTTAATTCGTCCAATAAGTCTTCAAAAGACTTGGCCATTTTATGCTTCCGATGCGTCTCTGAAAATTCAGATTCGACTTATCTCTCTTGATCGGAAAATCTAATTTTCAACTCGTTTTAAATCCCTCGGATTACTCGTAGTGCGTGTGACTAAATAGGCTTTCAATTTATGTTGGTAGTCTATAATTAACCAATTATAGAACGATCATGAGTGGCACCTAGTAGTACATCATGATCCCCAATTAATCGAAAGATCAACGGTTGACCTCAGAAATAATTCTGAAACCCCTCAGCAGCTTTAATGAATCGTGCCTTATTCCCTTCACCATCTTATACCCACTTGGTTCAGGACACGGTCTATGTGTGTCAGTCCCCACTAGGCTGACTACGTCACACCTAGCCCAAGTAATGTCTTTCTCGTCCAACGGATTCTAATTACTCTCATGTATCTGAGATATTCATACTCGGAACATGTGATGCTCTGGCCAGAGGCTTCGAGTAACAATCCAACGATAGGCCTTGGGTATACGTCTCCTCGCAAGGAGTGGTGAATCCTTTGTAGGCTGTTCAAACATCTTCGGGCACTTCGGCTTATACCCAATCATTCTGGGTCCACACCTCCTTGGAGATGCTTGCTTAAGATGTCAAAGTATAAGTCTCCATGACCAAGATGACTTGAACACCGCAAGTCAAAGGAACATCGCACTTAAGCTGCAGTAAGAACTTCATTGACATATCTATATGTAGATCACCATATGAAGTTTTACAGCTAGTCACTCCAATGAACTAGCTACCTTAACTAGCATTCATGTTTATCTCCGGACATCCCAATGTCTCCAGCCAGTGAGAATCAGCTGATTAGAGAATAACCCATGCTAGTCTCAACAGAATTGATAGTGTCCGTATTTATCAATTCATCGACTAGGGATAATTTTAATACTTCACAATTGCACTTGTAGAGATAATCACTAGTTGTGAATTCATCACAAATTCTCTCATGCTGTGAATTGTATTGCGGACATCCAGTAAATGAGTTTAAGATATCAATCAAATACACGAACATGTATACTCAAATAGTGAATATTCATTTATTAAAGTAAATGATTACAATCATAAGGTGATTGCCTTAGGACACTTCTCTCATATTACTAACATGTAGTAAACTGAACCCTAAGTTATCTACAAGCACAAGAACGCTAACAAGAGGATTTACAAGGTTCGAGGATAACTTGCCCCTACTCCTTGGTGTGCCCTTAAGGTGGGCAATCCCTTGATCGTCGGCAGATCAAGCCCCGGTAAACACCGAATAATAAGCAACCTCCTTCTCGGTGGAGAAACCTCTCCACAGTGTTTCAACAGAGATAATGTTTTAAGCATAATGAAACACAAGAAAGTGTTGGTGCAGAATGCACCTAAGTCGAACCTGTGTTTTGATAATGGCAACATAGGTCAAAAGTTAAGTCCTTCTTGTTTTCTAACAAGTTAATCAAGTGTGCAGTGAAAGCCCTAACAAAGGACCGCTAGGCACTGGCGAAGGAATGCCAGAGTTGAAAGCCCTAGCAAAGGACCGCTAGGCACTGGCGAAGGAATGCCAGAGTTAAAAGCCCTAGCGAAGGACTGCTAGGCACCAGGCGAAGGACAGTCTGGACTGAAGACCTAGCGAAGGACTGCTAGGCACCGGGCAAAGGACAGCTCGGCATCCAAGCCCTGACAAAGGACCGTCAGGCAAAAGTCCAACCAAAGGAGCGGTTGGCAACAGGTAAATTCTCCCGAGAGGAGTAGGTGAGGACGCGTTCCCCGTCGAGGGAACAGTAGGCGTCGGTTCAACCTAGGGCTCCATTTCGGAGACCAAAGTCAGAACCAAGACAGCTAAGGCTGTATAAAATAAATAATTAATTGTGTTATTATGTTTTGGACTAACCCTGGATGCAGGACCGAAGGAACATGTGTCTGCAACTCAGAGAGCCTCAAAGGAGAGAGGCAGCAGCTGAGCAGGGCGCCCTGAGTGTCCAGGGCGCCCCCAAGGTGAACCAGAACCAATTGAAGCAAAAAGGGCTTCGGCTGTTTACTGGGCAGGGCGCCCTCAGCAGCCAAGGCGCCCTCGTCAGCCAGGGCGCCCTCAGCGCCGAAGGCGCCCTCAGGTGCCAAGGCGCTTCGCGTCTAAGCCAGCGAAGCCAAACAACTCTATCCAGCCGAGAAGACCGCGTCAACCAGGGCGCCCTCAGCGACCAGGGCGCCCCAGAGGTCAAACCTCATCCCTATTCAGGTGGGATAAAGCTTGACCGAGCTGATTGCGGATCGTGTGACACTTGGCAGGGCGCCCCCGACGTCCAGGGCGCCCTAGGTGCTATAAATAGCACCCCTCGACCCCAAGCTTCACATCAACTTGATTCAAAAGCTTCCACGCTCTTCTACGCTCGTGCATTGCTCCAGAAACGCCTCACCTCGAGCTGACGACGTCCCGCTGCCCCGAAAAGAATCGATACACTCCGGACGTCGGTAACGAAGTGCTTAATATTTTATTATTATTTTATTGCACTCTCTTTTGTAATTGAAATCATTGTAACCTATTTGCGCAACTATAGAATTGCCCAAAGTAAACGGTCAACGACCGTGGGCCTTGGAGTAGGAGTCGACACAGGCTCCGAACCAAGTAAAAATCACTGTGTCTTTGTGCTGTGTCTTGTATTTTTATTTCCGCTATGCACTTACTCTTAGTTTTCTGAAAAAGAGCGATTTCCGATATTCACCCCCCTCTATCGGCTTTTCACGATCCAACAGAAAGATCTTACTTAGCACTTGGAACCACAAGAACACAAGCAGAACTTCTCCCGAGCTCCACCCAGCGCAGATCTGACGCAAGAACTCCCTTCTTCATGTCTTCTCGCTGATGGACTCGCCAAGTCTCTTGTTTCTTCCTCCAAATGCTCAAGTAACAGATGGTTGCTTCAAAGATCACAATCGCTTTCTCAAGAGATGATTGAAGTAATCGCACAAGCACAAGAATGCAGTAAGAAGAAGTTGCAGTAAGCTCTAGCCAGAAGTCTCTTCTCCACTTCTCCGCTACGCAACTTAAGTCTTCTCCACTAACGCCAGGTCACCACCTCACTGCAGCCTCCAGTTGCTCTCCTGCAACAGCTAGCTACCACTGAGCTCTCTTGGACTCCCTGAGCTTCCCTCAGGCCAGCCCTAGTCAGCAGCTCCAGCCAGCGCCAGCGTCCGTTGCAACCTGAGATGGAAAACGGACAAACCTGCTCCAAGGAAAGGCCTCCATTGACTCTCCTTGAGTGTTTGAATCCATCCCTGTCACCTGCAATCTTGATCAGATCATTAGCATAGCATATCACACAGAGAATCAAGGATCAGATATTAATCGCAGTGAAATCAGATGTGTTCAGACGTGATCAGAGCGTCTAACAGTGCATTTTGAATTAAAGTGATCGGTCACCAGACCGATCAGGATGATCCCAGACCGATCAGGCTCCAGCCTGATCGGTCCCCAGTGAGAAACCTGGGATCGTAAGCTTGTCTGATCGGTCACCCTGACCGGTCACCAGATCGGTCACCCTGACTGGTCACCAAATCGGTCCAGAGATCAGCTTGCCACAATCTCGCCTAAAATACACTGGCTGATCGGTCACCAGACCGATCAGGATGATCCCAGACTGATCAGGCTCCAGCCTGATCGGTCAGGGTGAGAAACCTCGCAACAGTTGATCGTTCAGACTGATCAGTCAAGATTTCTCCCTGATCGGTCACCAGACCGTTCAGAAGCTGATCAGCGGGGGAACTCAACTCACTGTGTGCTCCCTGATCGGTCACCAAACCGATCAGGAGCCAAGCAGTGAGGAAACTGCCTACTCCCTGATCGGTCATCGGACCGATCAGAAGCCATGCAGTAGGTTCCAGGCTCACTGTGTGCTCCTTGATTAGTCACCGGACCGATCAGTCATTGCTGGATCGGTCACCAGACCGATCCACGAAGGAGCACCGTGCCACCTTCCCTGATCGGTCACCAAACCGATCCAGGGACTCCAACCTAGCCCTCCAAGTTAGGGTTTCACCCAACCTAGCCCTCCAAGCTAGGACCTGGCCCTCCAAGCCGGGATTTCATCAACCTAACCCTCCAAGCTAGGACCTGGCCCTCCAAGCCGGGATTTCATCATTTCACCTAACCCTCCAAGTTGGGACTTTTCACCTAACCCTCCAAGTTAGGACTTTTCACCTAGCCCTCCAAGCTAGGACTTTTCACCCAACCCTCCGAGTTAGGACTTTTCCACACCTAGCCCTCCAAGCTAAGATTTTTCACACCCATCCCTCCAGGTTAGGACTTTTCCATACCTAGCCCTCCAAGCTAGGATTTTTCACACCTAACCCTCCAGGTTAGGACTTTTCCACACCTAGTCTTCCAAGCTAGGATTTTTCACACCTAACCCTCCATGTTAGGACTTTTCAATCACTCTGTGCCTAATCCCCGATCAGGACTTAATCATAACCATAATCATCAACCTAAACTAAAATCGGTGTCAACACCAAAATAATAATCACGGTCAGACTGCATCAACAATCTCCCCCTTTTTGTTGTTTGACAACCCGATTTTAAGTTTAGGGATTCGAAATCAATATTCTCAAATCAGAATTGTAGGAGAATCAGGATACTCCCCCTACAACCATTAAACTCATAATCACCCTAAGCTTAACCAACCACACTCTCCCCCTTTGTCAAACACGGAAAAGGGCCTAGAGACGGGTTGTTATGTTTAACCATACTCCCCCTCAACCCTAGGGGTATCCCAAAACAACAAAGGTATGATTTATTCTGAAATACATATGACAACATATGATAAAGATATAGAACATGGCGAAACAATCATATGTATCATATGATCATGGCATCATAAGAACTAACATAGCAGCTCATAATACCAGGTGAATGAAGCATAAGCAAAATCTAGGCATAGAGATAAGACATAAAACATAGCCTGAAAAGGCAAGTGCATCATACAATCAATCAGATAAATAAGTAGATGCATATCAATGCATCAAGGCAGATGTGACACAAGGCCATAAAAGTCAAGTCATGAGGCATACAGCCCGAAAGTCATACAATCCAAACAGTCAAATAGGTAAATCACAGCAGATGCAGAGTATATCAACCATCGGCCGGGGGGGGGGGGGGGGGGTCATCATGCATAGGGTTACATGCATAGGGTCATCCATCGTGGCATCTTCAGGAGCAAAAGACCCAGGTGCAGCACTACCGGAGGGCGCATCTCCCCGAAATGTGTGGCGGCGCCACTCATCATACCAAGTCTGCTGTAGCGTACGGACCCCGGAGACATCAGACTCCACCGTGGTCAGCCTGCGATCGAAGGATCGGAACTGTGAGCGGACCTCCTCGCGATAGAGCTCTCTCAAGTGAAGATCATGCTGGATCGTCTGATCCAGCTCGAAAATCTGCCACTATAGGTCTGGGTCCGGCTCATAGTCGTAGTCAGCAGCAGCAGCAGCATCTACTGGTGCCTGAAAGTGTGGACCTCCCCCGGGTAACTCGCCGAGACCCCTCCCGTCCTTCCAAACCAAATCCTAATCGTGATCCCGGATGATGATGCCGGACTTGGCAAATGCCTGCCGGCCAAGTCTGCAATCCTGTCGGACCATGGGCACTGTCCTGCCCTGGGTGACATCAACACCTACTGACATAAGCCAGTCGGTGATGACATGACCAAACGGCATATAGACTGTGCGTCGGCTCGGCTCTCTGTAGGATAAGATGGACTAAAAAATGCTCTCCATGATATCAAAGTCCATGAGGCGGTGCATGCCATAGAGCATCAGACAATGATAGGGTCGGATCTCGGTCAAAGGTTTGGAAGTGATTGGCAGGATACAGTTTGTGATGATCTTGAACAGAATGTAATCGACAGGAGAGAGACGGAGTGCTGCAAAAGTCGAAAAATCAGGACCCAACTCATCAAGCCCGGCTAGGCGGGGATGGCCAAAGAAATGTTGATATATAGAGTCGGGGGTGATGTCCTCAAAAGGAGCCAACAGAGGGTCAGGGAGCTCAGGATAGATAGAATACAGGTTAGGCGATCGTCGACCGCCCAGATACTCTGCTAAAATCTCATAAGAGAAATCAAGATTTCTCTTTGCTACACGGGTAGTGAATTCGAAGCCCCCTTGAGGCCCTTGTTGAAGGTTGTTGTAGAACTCCGAGACAATATCATAGTTTATTGTCCGCTCCAGGGAGAGGAGAAAGCCAAGGTTGTAGAAGATGACTATCTCCATGATGGAGGGGCAGTGCTCGGATAGAAAGGGAACATCAATTGATCAGCAGGAGAGCAACTTGAAGGTTCTAGCCTGAAAGGCCTGCTCACAGGCAGCATTCGGGAAACGAGAACTTGAAGAAGGCTAAGGCCATCGGGAGGGCGCGGAGGAAGAAGGGGCTTTGCCCTTTGAATTGCCCTCCACCAGTTCTTTTCCCTTGGATGATTTTCTAAAGAGTTGAAATAGATCATGGCAATAGATTTGATCAAGATCAGATATTGATAGAATCATGACACAAATTGATAATCAAGCCACAGATTGAAGGATCACGTGGTCACGACATTGATCAAGTTAATCATAACAAAAAATGAGCAAATGAACATAGGTTTGATCAATGGAGTAAGATGTGATCAATAATAGAAAGATTTGATCGTATGGGTAAGGTACACACGGCACACACCAACAGAAACCCCAAAAGCAACAAAGTTAGTTCACCAAATATCATGACATTTGAAGTAATCAACAAGGTGAGGTAGGGGAATCTTACTTAGGTGCAATGTTGATTTGGTTGAGAGGAAAACACTTTCTGAACTTTACGCACGAGAGAACCGCAACACAGGGGACAAGCTTGCAGCTAGCAGTTGCCAACAGCAAGAAGAAGAACTCTCGCGCAGAAGGAGAAGATCGCACTCGCAGAGGAGATCGCAGGAGGAACTCACGCACAGCAGGTGAAAGGGAGATCGCACGTGCAAAGGAGGAAGGAAAGGGGGTTTCGGCGCTGAGGGGTTTTGGTCGGCTAGGGCTTGGGAAGTTAAGAGAATACGTGATTAAATCGGTTGGTGGATCGGTCCACCAACCAAACTTTAATGCGATTGAACGGATCACCGTTCGATCTGATAGCGCCCAGACCGATCTGGCTCCGGCCTGATCGAACTGGCCTGGTCCTGATCGGTCGGGTGACCGATCAGGCAGACTCCTAATCGATCGGCTGATCGATCAGGAAGCGAACAGTAGGGTTCGGAGAGTGTTTTGTGAGCCCCTGATCGGTCTATGGACCGGTCACCACGGGGTGCCAGATCGGTCCGGGGACCGACCCAGGGCAGCACAGAATGTTTACACAAAATTTCGCCAAGTCTCTGTGACCCCTCTGATCGGTCTGTCGACCGATCACCACAGGAAGGAGCCAGATCGGTCCGGGGACCGATCAGCCCTACTCCTGATCGGTCCAGTGACCGATCAGGGTTCCTGATTTTCCCTGATATGATCTGAAACTTCCAGTTTCAGACTTCTAAGCGGTTTCTGGAAGGATCTAATGAAGTTTATCGATCTTGGAAGTGATCCCTTGACTAAAATTGATCCCTAAACCAGGATCAAAGGTCCTTATGGGTTTACAAACACTTTGTTCCACTCAAGTGAAGTCAAACTCAATCAACAAACATTCACTCATTTCCAAACAAAATTGTACCAAATTCAAGTAGGGGTGTCAATTCGGGTGGGTCGGGTCGGGTTGGGAATTTTTTTTTAACTCCCAACCCGAACCCGACCCGAACCCGATTTCAACCCGAAACCCCCAAACCCGAACCCGACCAACCCGACCAACCCGACCCAACCCGAATAACCCGAAAAAACTGATTCAAAACGTCTTTTTTCGCCATTTTCCCTATAATTCTTCACTTTTATCTCAAAACTTCATCATGATCATACTATATTGATATTAATATACATAAAAATATCTTAATTTTTAAAATAAAATTTGATTTAACCCCAAAAAATCCGTAAAATATTAAATTCGGGTCAACCCGAACCCGACCCGAACCCAACCCGAAAATTTTCAACCCGAAACCCCCCAACCCGAACCTGACCCGAACCCGAAAATTTTCAACCCGAACCCTATTTTTTTCGGGTCGATTCGGGTTGGGTCGTCGGGTCATGTTGATTTTTGACACCTCTAAATTCAAGTCTCCAATCAAGTTTCCTTGATTGGAATGTCCAAGTATGATCATGGAGCCAAGTACGCATGTGTTATGCATTGGTTTTCCCCATACTTGGTCACTGAAGTGATTTTTATCTCGTCAACTTAATTTCTCAAGGGATGCAATGACATTTCGAGAAATTAAGTTGATCCTAATATCTCACCCCATTTCTAGCAAACAAAAGTGTTTTGGTAAACCTGATAGTTTGTGTGAGATGTTCCCAAGTTACCCAATTGTATCCTAACAATAGAAATAATTATTAAGGGTTTTGAATGCATTTTGATGTCTATGAAGCGCGACACATTCCCAACTCCCTTCTTAAGAAGCTAAACTCATTTTCGGGGAGTGGTTTAGTGAAAATGTCAGCTATGTTTGATTTGGACTCTACATGTGAAAGTACAATCTCCCCTAGCAACATGATCTCTAATGAAGTGGTGACGCACTTCAATATGCTTAGTTCTAGAGTAATGAACTGGATTCTTTTTAAGGTTGATTGTGCTAATGTTGTCACACAACACTTGCACACCTTTGTAGCTTAATCCATAGTCTTCTAAAGTATGTACTATCCACAACAATTGCGATACGCTCTCTCCCAAGGCGATATATTCTGCCTCAGTCGTGGAGAGAGCAACACAATGTTGCTTCCGACTTGACCAACTAACTAGAGATGATCCTAGGAATTGGCAACCCCTACTTGTGCTTTTCTGATCCAACTTACATCCAACATAGTCGGAATCGGTATAGCCAATTAAATCAAATGATTCGGTATGGGGGTACCAAAGACCAACTCCAATTGTGCCTTTAAGGTATCTCAAAATTCGTTTAACAGCAATTAGATGAGATTCCTTGGCACAAACTTGATACCTAGTGCACATACCCACAGTAAAGAGTATATTGTTGGAACCCGGATGACTAGAGCCAAACACTTGGATTTAGAGACTTATCGAATTTCTACACTCAAATTTATCAGTAGCACAGCGGAAGAAACAATGGAAACAAAGAAGTGCAGAAAATAAAAACAGAAAACGAAAGCAAACAAACACAACTAGCAAGATCGCTAACAAGGAGGGTTTATAAGGTTCGGGGATAACTTGCCCCTACTCCTTGGCGTGCCTTTAAGGTGGGCGATCCCTTGATCGTCGGCAGATCAAGCCCCGGTGAACACCGGATAGAAAGCAACCTCCTTCTCGGTGGAGAAACCTCTCCACAGTGTTTCAAACACAGATATAGGTTAAAGCACAATGAAACACAAGAAAGATCTTGCTTAGCACTAGCAAAGACAAGAACACAGTAGGCTTCCTTCTGAGCTCCACCCAGCGACGATCTCACGCAAGAACCCTTTCCCCGTGTCTTCTCGCTGTTGGACTCGAAGCCTCTTGTTCTTTCCTTCAAGTGCTCAAGCAAGGGATGATTGCTTCAAGATTGCAGTAGCTTGCTCAAGGTGATGGAACTTCAGAACACGCAAGCAAGTTGTGGAGAACACAAAGGCGTAGCAAGAACTCCAGCTAGAAAACTGTATTTGCGAACTCTGCTTCAACGAAGCTTTCTTGCGCCCTTTTGTTTCTCCACTCATCACCAGGTGACACCATCTCCTGCAGCCTCCAGCTGCTTACCTGCCAACGCCAGCTACCACTGAGCTCTCCCTGGACTCCCTGAGCTTCCCTCAGCCAAGCTCCAGTAAGCAGCTCCAGTCTGCATCTCCAGCCGTTGCAACCTGAGATGGAAAACGGACAAACCTGCTCCAAGGAAAGCCTCCATTGACTTCTCCTTGAGTGTTTGAATCCTTCTCTGTCACCTGCAGCTTAATCAGATCATTAGAGAAGCATATCAAACAGAAAATCAAGCATCAGAGATTAAGCGCAAAGAATCGGATACGTTCAGACGCGATCAGAGCGTCTGACAGTGCATTTTGAATTAAAGTGATCGGTCACTGGATCGATCAGAGAGTCTCCTGATCGGTCACAGGACCGATCAGGATGGGTCCAGACCGATCAGGCTTCGTCCTGATCGGTCCCCAACGCTCAATCAGAAATCGCGATTTCTTTGGGATTCTCCTGGATCGATCACCAGACTGATCCCAGGTTGTGGATTGATCACCAGACCGATCCACCCCTTTTCTGGGCGATTTCTGAGTTTCGCAGTCCAAACCTCCTGATCGGTTACCGGACCGATCAGGGAGCCTCCTGATCGGTCACCAGACCGATCAGATCATGACCAGACTGATCAGGCTCCATCCTGATCGATCTTAGTGAGGAACTCGCGAAGCTGGATCGTTCTCCAGAATGATCTGCACAATGATCCTGATCGGTCACTAGACCGATCAGGAGCATATCAGCAAGGGAACTCAACCTCACTGTGTGCTCCCTGATCGGTCATCAGACCGATCAGGAGCCGAGCAGTGGGTGAAATGCATACTCCCTGATCGATCACCAGACCGATCAGTCATCGCTGGATCGGTCACTAGACCGATCCATGAAGGAGCACCGTGCCAACTCCTTGATCGGTCACCAGACCGATCCAGGGGCTCCAACCTAGCCCTCCATGCTAGGGTTTCATCCAACCTAGCCCTCTAAGCTAGGACCTGACCCTCCAAGCCAGGGTTTTTCCACTAACTCTCCAGTTGGGACTTTTCACCTAACCCTACAAGTTAGGACTTTTCACCTAGCCCTCCAAGCTAGGACTTTTCACCCAACCTTCCGAGTTAGAACTTTCCATACCTAGCCCTCCAAGCTAGGACCTGACCCTCCAAGCCAGGACTTTTCACCTAACACTCCAAGTTGGGACTTTTCACCTAACCCTCCAAGTTAGAACTTTTCACCTAGCCCTCCAAGCTAGGACTTTGCACCCAACCCTTCCGAATTAGGACTTTTCAACACCTAGCCCTCCAAGCTAGGATTTTCCACACCTAACCCTCCAGGTTAGGATTTTCCATACCATGCCTGATCCCCGATCAGGACTTAATCATAATCATCATAATCATCAACCTAAACTAAAATCGATGTCAACACCAAAACAACAATCAGGGTCGGACCGCATCAACATATATCAGGTCGACTAGCTGTGAGGTATAGCAGACTACCTATCATGCTCCGATATTGAGTCAAATCAACAGGTATACCACTCTCATCATTGTCTAATCTTGTGTTTGTAGCCATGGGAGTGGTTACCTCTTTTGAATCACTCATATTGAATTTTCGAAGCATCTCTTGAGTGTACTTTGATTGGTGCACATGGATTCCGTCGCGAGTTTGCTTGATTTCAAGTCCAAGGAAGAAAGTCAACTCTCCCACTAGACTCATTTCAAATTCACTCTCCATGTGTCCAATGAATTCATTTAAATAGCCCTTGTTGTTTGTGCCACAAATTATGTCATTGGCATACACTTGGGCTACAAATATGTTGTCACCATCTCTCCGTAGAAATAGTGTATGGTCTATTTGGCCTCTAACAAAGCCTTTTTCAATTAGATAGGTCGACAACCGCTCATATTAAGCTCAGGGTGCCTGTTTAAGGCCATAGAGTGCCTTTTTGAGCTTGAACACGTGGTTTGGGAATTCGGTATTCTCAAACCCCGGAGGTTGTTCGACATAGACCTCTTCTCTAATCAAACCATTTAGAAAGGCTGATTTGACATCCATTTGATATAACTTAAAACCTCGATGTGCTGCAAATGCTAGCATCAATCGGATGGACGCTAATCGTGCCACGGGAGCATAGGTCTCATCATAATCAAGGCCTTCAACTTGACTATAGCCCTTGGCTACTAAGCGTGCCTTGTTTCTTATGATTTCTCCCTTATGGTTCAATTTATTTTTGAAGACCCATTTGGTTCCAATGATAGTGGTCTTCTTAGGTCTAGGGACTAAGTCCCAAACTTGACTTCTTTCGAATTGACCTAGTTCATCTTGCATCGCAATGATCCAATCGGGATCATTTAATGCTTTATCAATTTTTCTAGGTTCAATTTCAGAAATTAGGGCAACTTCATTAGCCTCATTCCTAAAGAATGATCTAGTTCTAACCCCATGATGGATGTCTCCAACAATTTGGTCTTGGGGATGACTAAAGGCTAATCTAGTTTGCCTAGGTGTTGGTGGTGCTTCTTGAATGGTTTCACTAGACACCAGCTCAGCCTCAGGATCCGGCTGATCTATGGGTTGTCTAGGCTCACCGTCATCGGATTCATCACCATCAACAACATTTGGACTTTCATTCAAACTTAGTCTCCTAAGTTTGAATTGGACTTCATCTTCTGGTTGTTCATTGACTTTTGGAATTTCTTCAAAGACAACATCGGAAGACTCTTCAACCAATCTAGATTTCTTATTGTAGACTCGATAGGCTTTGCTAACTAGGGGGTACCCGACCAGTATCCCTTCATCAGCCTTGGCTGTGAACTTTCCAAGGTGGTCCTTGGTGTTTAGGATAAACACCTTACAACCAAACACCCTAAGGTGTTTAACCGTAGGTGGTTTCCCGAACCAAAGTTCATGGGGAGTCTTCCCTAAGAATCTATGGATTAGGACTCGATTTTGCACATAGCAAGCTGTATTTACAGCTTCAACCCATAAGTAACTCGGTAATGAGTACTCATTAAGCATGCTTCGTGCAGCCACTTGTAGAACACGGTTCTTCCTCTCTACAACACCATTTTGTTGTGGTGTTCTAGGAGTAGAGAACTCGTGTCTATACCCTCTATTTTGACAAAACTCTAAAAATCGTTGGTTTTGAAATTCACCTCCATGATCACTTCTTATTGTCTTAATAGTTGATGATTTCTCATTTTCAGCTCTTCTACAAAAAGAAATGAAAACATCTAAGGTTTGGTCCTTATATTTTAGAAAATAAGTCCATGTATATCTAGTAAAATCATCAATGATAATAAAGCAATATCTACTTCCATTTAATGATATGATAGTGCTACAATCAAACAAGTCCATATAAAGTAAATCTAATGCGGTAGAAGTACTTACAGTGCTTTTACCTTTATGTGCAGATTTTGTCTGCTTACCCATTTGACATGCATCACAAATCTTTTCTTTTTCATACTTGATGCTTGGTAAGCCACGTACTAGTCCCTTGTTGGCCAACTTCCGGATATTCTTCATGTTCACGTGTGCTAGTCTCCGGTGCCAAAGGGTGGACTCCTCTTCTTTTGACATGAGTCACTTAGCAAAAGCATTAATAGCACTTTTAAAAGAAACTTGATAAATATTATCTACTCTTGTTCCTACTAGTACCGTGTCCAAGGTGTCATGTTGTCAACTAGACATTGACTTGGTTGAAAATTAATTGTGTAACCCGTGTCACACAATTGACTGACACTTAGGAGATTAAATGTCATCCCCTTGACTAGAAGGACATTTTTAATTCTAAGACATTCGGATATTTGAATGTCTCCTATTCCTATAACCTTAAGACTACCATTGTTACCAAATGAAACATTACCTCTACTTTTTCTTTGAAGGGTAGTAAACAATGATCTATCCCCGGTCATGTGTTTGGAGCACCCACTATCAATGAACCAAGTTAATAGATGCTCCCCCTCAATCATAACTTACATAATTCGAAAAATAGCAGTTTTAGGTACCCAAACCTTGGGACCTAAAGCACTTACTAAACAAGACTTAGGCACCCATGCCTTGACAACTTTCTTTTGAACCTTGGGTGTCTTAATTGGCCTAACACCAGTCCTAGACATTAAGAACACAAATGAAGGTTCTTTGAGTCGGTAGTCAATACCGGCCCTATTGTAGACTGCCCTTTGGGCATTCAAAATCATGTCTAGGGTCTTTGAGCTTGTTGAGAACTTCTCAAGAATATTCTTGAGTCTCTCAACTTCACTCTTCAATGATTTATTTTCATTTTCTAACAATTCTACATGTAAATCATCTACATCCTCATCCTTAGAGGATTTCAAATGTTTAACCTCAATTTTCGAAGATTTAGTCTCATCCTCTAACATTTCAACATGCAAGTCGTCTATGTTCTCATCCCTAGATGATTTCAATTGTTCAATTTCTAATTGTAATGATTTAACCTTATTTTTTGACTTTTTCAACATATTGGTTAAACATGCAATTGCTCTATAATATTTCTCAAGTTCGGGAGTGGTTACCTCTTCATCATCCGAAGATGATGAAGCCGCATTTGAGGAGTTGGAGGATTCATCACTGCTTTCTTCCCCTCTAAGAGCCATGAGTGCCACATGCCGTGTACTCTTCTCCTCCTTTTCTTCATCGGACGAACTTGAGGAGGATTCATCCCAAGTGGCCTTCAAGGCCTTTTTCTTCTTCTTTGATTTCTCCTCTTTCTTCTTGGATTTCTCCTCCTTCTTCTTTAGCTTTGGGCATTCACTCTTGAAGTGTCCTTTCCTCCTACACTCATAACAAGAAACATTAGACTTATCAACTTTAGCTTCACTAGGGTTACCTTTACGCTTGAAGCGTCGACCTTTCCTCATCATCCTTCGTACAAAATTTGTCATCTCAGAGGAAGAAGACCCGCTGCCATCTTCCTCGGAATCGGACTCGGATTCGGAAGAGGATGAAGATGAAGAGACTTCCTTCTTCTTCTCCTTCTTCTTCTTGTTGGATCGTTCCCCTGCAACTAAGGCAATCCCCTTCTCCTTCGGGCCTTTGTTAGCCATTTCATGCAATTCCATTTCACAAAACAAAGCATCTAATTTGACAATTGATAAGTCCTTGGAAACTTTGTAGGCATCCACCATGGATGACCACAAAGTATTCCTTGGTAAGGCTTTTAACACATACCTCACAAGGTCGCGATTCTTGACCTTTTCATCAATAGAGTGGAGACCATTGAGGACTTCCTTGAACCGGCTATGAAGTTCACTCACCGTTTCATTTTCCTTCATGGTAAGGTTTTGGAGTTGGTTGAGGAACATATCCCTCTTGGCGATTCTTGAATCTCGGGTACCCTCATGAAGTTCAATGAGCTTGTTCCACAAATCTTTTGCACTTGTGAATGGACCAACCTTGATGAGTTGATCCTTATTCATGCCACATTGTAGGGTCACTACCGCCTTCGTGTCGGCTTCACTCTTCTGAGTTTGTTCGGCCGTCCAATGCCAAGATTCTAGTTCTTTGCCTTCATTATCCTTTGGAGGGGTAAAACCCTCCTTCACCGCGAACCAAGTGTTGATGTCCATCTTAAGATAGTACTCCATCTTCGATCTCCAATATTGGAAATCTGCTCCATCGAAGAAAGGAGGTCGGGTGGTGGAGAAGCATTCTCTCAAAGCCATTGTAGTTAACTCTCGATTGTTAATCCGCTTGTACAGAGCCCCAAGCTCTGATACCACTTGTTGGAACTTGGATGGCTAGAGAGGGGGGGTGAATGTAGCCAAACACTCGAACTTTAGCACTTATCAAATTTTCCTGCACTTAGATGTTTAGTAGCACAGCGGAAGCAATAGAAACAGAGTATGCAGTAAACTAAACCCTAAGTTAAGCACAAGCACAAGAACGCTAACAAGAGGATTTACAAGGTTCGGGGATAACTTGCCCCTACTCCTTGGTGTGCCCTTAAGGTGGGCGATCCCTTGAACGTCGGCAGATCAAGCCCCGGTAAACACCAGATAATAAGCAACCTCCTTCTCGGTGGAGAAACCTCTCCACAGCGTTTCAACAGAGATAATGTTTTAAGCACAATGAAACACAAGAAAGATCTTACTTAGCACTTGGAACCACAAGAACACAAGCAGAACTTCTCCCGAGCTCCACCCAGCACAGATCTCACGCAAGAACTCCCTTCTTCGTGTCTTCTCGCTGATGGACTCACCAAGTCTCTTGTTTCTTCCTCCAAATGCTCAAGTAACAGATGATTGCTTCAAAGATCACAATCGCTTGCTCAAGAGATGATTGAAGTAATCGCACAAGCACAAGAATGCAGTAAGAAGAAGTTGCAGTAAGCTCTAGCCAGAAGTCTCTTCTCCACTTCTCTGCTACGCAACTTAAGTCTTCTCCACTAGCGCCAGGTCACCACCTCATTGCAGCCTCCAGCTGCTCTCCTGCAACAGCTAGCTACCACTGAGCTCTCCTGGACTCCCTGAGCTTCCCTCAGACCAGCCCCGGTCAGCAGCTCCAGCCAACGCCAGCGTCCGTTGCAACCTGAGATGGAAAACGAAAAAACCTGCTCCAAGGAAAGGCCTCCATGACTCTCCTTGAGTGTTTGAATCCATCCCTGTCACCTGCAATCTTGATTAGATCATTAGCATAGCATATCACACAGAGAATCAAGGATCAGATATTAAGCGCAGTGAAATTAGATGTTTTCAGACGTGATCAGAGCGTCTGACAGTGCATTTTGAATTAAAGTGATCGGTCACCGGACTGATCAGGATGATCCCAGACCGATCAGGCTCCAGCCTGATCGGTCCCCAGTTAGAAACCTGGGATCGTAAGCTTGTCTGATCGGTCACCCTGACCGGTCACCAGATCAGTCACCAAATCGGTCCAGAGATTAGCTTGCCACAATCCCGCCTAAAATACACTGGCTGATCGGTCACCAGATCGATCAGGATGATCCCAGACCGATCAGGCTCCAGCCTGATCGGTCAGGGTGAGAAACCTCGCGACAGTTGATCGTTCAGACTGATCGATCAAGCTTTCTCCCTGATCGATCACCAGACCGTTCAGAAGCTGATCAGCGGGGGAACTCAACTCACTGTGTGCTCCCTGATCGGTCACCAGACCGATCAGGAGCCAAGCAGTGAGGAAACTGCCTGCTCCCTGATCGGTCACCGGACCGATCAGGTGTTGGGTTCTCCCGGCACAAAACAATAAAAACACAGCGGAAACAAGAACCCATGAGCGATCCAAGTGAAAGAAAACTCGTACAAAGTTATCTATCTAATAGATTAATCTACTGTTTATACCTTTGAAGTGTGCCCTTCGATTATCCCGCTCGTCCAAGATGCGCCGGATCTCTTGCATGTTTAAGCGTCCGTGCCTCTATTCGTATCCACACGGACACAATCTCTCAACTTCGGGAGAACTACCTTAGTTGTGCTAGCAACTTGAGGTAGCTCGAAAACACCAAGAACTCTACAGTAGAGTTTCGGCTAAGAGTGGAGGAGAGGAAGAAGAGAGGAAGGGAAGAAGAAAGCACACACTTAGTTATTTCGAAATTGACTTGACCCCTTTTATATTCAACCCATGAATACCAAGAGTCATTTGTCTCTTTGCCTTCCCTTCATTAAAGCCAATAAAGAGCACATCTTTCCATGTGTCTCTTCATCTTCTCTGCATCCAATGAAGAGAGACTTTTCTCTTTCCTGCATGCAAATCCGACCGGGCCTCTCGGGCTTCCGACTCGGTCTCCCGACCAAGTCTCCCGAGTGGTGAGCCCCGACTGCCGAGTGTCGAGCCCCGACTGCCGAGTGCCGACCCAGTCTGCTGAGTGCCGATCCAGTCTGCCGAGCTCCGACTCAGTCTGTCGAGCTCCGACTCAGTCTGCCGAGCTTCGACTCATTCTACCGAGCTCCGACTCAGTCTGCCGAGCTTCGACTCAGTCTACCCAGCTCTGACTTAGTCTGCCGAGTGCTGAGCTCCTGACCTGCGCTCCCAAGTTCCCAATCTCGAGCTCAAATCTCCCGAGTTCCCAACTTGGGCTCGGTCTCCAACTCGGGCTCGGACTCCCGAGTTCTCCAACTCGGGATCCTTACAGCCGAACAGAATTCCCGAAGTATTGTGTCCTTTGTGTGTGACCCAATAGGTTCTCGTGGCATTGGCAATGCGCCTAACACCTTAGACACATAAGCAATGAGCGGCATCTAGCAATGCATCACTGCTACCCAAGTAACAAGAAAAGTCGAGATCCGACTAAACCTCAGTGACTATGATAATGTATGACCTTGCCCTTCTATCCTTGATATCTAGATTGACCAATGAGGCATAGACCGTGTCATCCTTAATCAATCTTGAGTTTCTTGATCCCCGAGTAGACTCACTCAAACAAATGAGCTCAATATCCCATATTGACTCATTTGAGCATGGTCATGCGTTTCAGTAGTCCTACTCGATCAAGGGGCCCACAGATATCACTCCCGTCATATAGGAGGGATAGATCCCATCTACATCACTCACATCCCTCCGCATAATTCATTACATACCCAGTGATGGCCTTTATAGTCCACCCTGTTACGGGTGACGTTTGACGATACCAAAGTATATAACTCCTTATGTAGGGAACCATGGTGACTTCAGGTCTAAAGACTATTCATACCAATAGTCACATGAGAAAGTCTATGACACTCATATGACAATCTATGAAACTTTCTCATGGCGGGTCATTCAGTACACATTCTCCAATGTATACCCATGTGTCAACTTGATATCACATATCCATGACTTGTGAGCTCAAGTCATCAGTTGACCTACATGCTAGTCTCCATGCATTAATATTGTCCCTGAATATTAATGCTCGACTAGGAATAATTTAGTGTAGTGTTCTCTACATTATCTCACTATCGATTCAACCAATCGATATAATGTAGATAAGAACCTACTACACAAGGACATTATTATACTTAGTCATTCGGCACAGAATACGAAGTAAGTATAATAACCAAACACGCCTTTATTAATAATAGAATATGATACAAAATGCCTCTAGTCAATCACCACATAATTGGCTCTAGGGCTCCTACTAACATCAGGAGCCGGGCAGTAGGCTCCCAGGCTCACTGTGTGCTCCCTGATCGGTCACCAAATCGATCAGTCATTGCTGGATCGGTCACCAGACCGATCCACGAAGGAGCACCGTGCTACCTTCCCTGATCGATCACCAAACCCGATCCAGAGACTCCAACCTAGCCCTCCAAGCTAGGGTTTCACCCAACCTAGCCCTCCAAGCTAGGACCTGGACCTCCAAGCCGGGATTTCATCAACCTAGCCCTCCAAGCTAGGACCTGGCCCTCCAAGCCGGGATTTCATCATTTCACCTAACCCTCCAAGTTGGGACTTTTCACCTAACCCTCCAAGTTGGGACTTTTCACCTAACCCTCCAAGTTAGGACTTTTCACCTAGCCCTCCAAGCTATGACTTTTCACCCAACCCTCCGAGTTAGGACTTTTCCACACCTAGCCCTCCAAGCTAGGATTTTTCACACCTAACCCTCCAGGTTAGGACTTTTCCACACCTAGCCCTCCAAGCTAGGATTTTTCACACTTAACCCTCCAGGTTAGAACTTTTCCACACCTAGCCTTCCAAGCTAAGATTTTTCACACCTAACTCTCTAGGTTAGGACTTTTCAATCACTCCGTGCCTAATCCCCGATCAGGACTTAATCATAACCATAATCATCAACCTAAACTAAAATCGGTGTCAACACCAAAACAACAATCTGGGTCAGACTACATCAACAGTATTGACTTGTCCCTAAGCCCGAGGGTAAATGGCGGGTTTGTATTGACTTTAGAAATTTAAATAAATCTTATCCTAAAGACTGATACCCCTTGCCTCGGATAGATAGGTTAGTAGATTCCACCTCTGGTTGCGAGTTTATTTTGATGCTCGATGTCTACCAAGGATATCACTAAGTTCCTCTCGCCCCTGAAGACCAAGAAAAGGTCAGTTTTGTGATAGCAGATGACACTTACTACTACAACGTTATGCCGTTTGGGTTACGTAATGCAGGGGTAGCCTATCAACGAATGATAGACAAGGTCTTCAGACACCAGATCAAGACGAACATTGAAGTCTATGTAGATGTCATCTTGGTTAAGACAGACAAAGGAAAAGATATGATAACCGACCTGGAGGAGACCTTCGCTACCCTGAGGGCCAACAAGCTGAAGTTGAACCCGGCCAAGTGTCTGTTCGGGGGAAGAGTGGACGGTTCTTAGGGTATATGGTGACAGAGAGGAGGATTGAGGTTAATTCAAGAATGTGAAGGTCATCCTCGACATTGTTGAGGCAATATGTGGTCCGGAGTGACCAAGTGTTTTGATGTTTGGGCAAAGGGTTTAAGTTAGGTTTACCTTGTGTTCTTATATGTGTATGTTGAGTGTGCAGGATGTACAGGTTACACATATGGACCTGACTGGACGGCCTCGGTACGGTGAAGGGTGGCATGGAGACAAGCTGGAGGCTTGTGTGCACCTGAGGGACCTTGAAGAGCAGGGACGATGAGCTGATGGGTGCGGACTTCGAGGCATGTGTGAAGGATGGCATGGAGTCAAGCTAGAGGTTTGCGTGCATCTGAGGGATGGGAGCTGAAGATGAAGAGGGCGCGAAGGCAACAGTCGAGGCTGCGGAGGAGGAGTCAGTCGAGTCGTGAGGGTACGAGTGCAGTGTGATTGTACTCGAGAAATCCTAGGGTTTGAGTGTGGAGTGTAATGTACTCAGGAAGGGTAACCTTAGGTGGGTGAGTAGACCAGTCGACTGATGGAACTCACAGAAGGGTCTCAGCCTGGGACCAATCGACTGCCCTGGGGGCAGTCGACTGGTAGGTGGCTGGTGAGTTGGCTGAGAATTCGAACGTTGGGGTACAACGGTCGAATTTCAGTGGCACCAGTCGACTGCCCTAGGGGTAGTCGACTGGTAGCGAGGGTTTCAGCCTGAGTCATATTTAAAGAGGACTTCGTGGTGGCTGAGATTCTTGACGAAACTCGCTTGGGTAAAGTGAGTTAGTAGTCTCTTGTGATCAGATAGCGTCCGAAGTGTTGTGGCGAGGTTTCTCCACCCACAAGGAGCAACAGATCTAGCCGGAGGTTATCCGGGAGTTGATCCACCGACGGATTCTTCGATTAGTCACCCGTCCGGGGTGGATACCAAGTAAAATCAGGTTGCTAGCATTGTTCTTATTTTTCTTTACATATTATGGTTTCCGCTGCGCTAACAAACTTGTAGAGAAACGACCGAAAAAGTGATATCCACCCCCCCTCTAGCACGCCAAGCGATCTATCAGTTGGTATCAGAGCGAAGGACCGCTCTTGATCGGACTAACCGCCGGGGGAGTACCCACTAGAGAAGAAGAACATGGAAGATAAGTTGGGGGAAGACATCAACATACCACCATCCTACAATTATGAAGAATTCGGCCATTGGAAGGCAATGATGGAAAATTGGCTAGTGATGGATTGGGAGTGTAGAATGACAATTGAAGACCCCTTTGAAATTCTGAGAGACAAGCACGGGAAGAGACTCCGACCTAGGTATTGGACCAAGGAGCAACAAGAGCAAGCAAGGGCTAATGAAAAGGTAATCAATATTTTGGTTAATATTTTGCCTAATAAAATTTTGAGTGATGTAGGGGAATACCAAAGCGCATGTGAATTATGGGATAAGTTGAAAAGATATCATGAGAACCCTACATCAATTCAAAGAGTTGAAGAGCCCGGAGAAGTACAGTCAATAGTCCAAGAAGACCAAGAGGAGGAAGAAGAGTCATCTACCTCGTCAAGTGAAATGCCCACATCCTCAAGTAAAGGAGAAGAAGAGAGTGAGAGAGCATCCACCTCAAGAGAAGAAGTGGAAGCATCAACTTCAAGAATTGAGGGGGAGGAGAGACCCTCATCCATACAAGAGCAAGAAGAAACCTCAACCTCTACCAAAGCCAAGAGAAAGGAGCACATCACATACTTTGGTTGCAACGAAAAGGGGCACTACAAGGACAAGTGCCCGAAAGGTAAAATGGAGATAAAATCTAAACTCATTTCAAATTCTTTTAAGTCTAACGTGGGGTGTAGGAATGAAGAGGCCCAAGCTAAAAAGAAGAAGATCCGATGTTTTACGTGTGGTGAGCTAGGGCACTACCACACTAAGTGCTCAAGGAGTAAAGAGTTCAAGAAAATGGAGCACTTGAGGAGATGGGAGAAGGAGAAAAGAAAGAAGAGAAGAAGATCACATCAAGGGGGAACTTCAAGGGTAAGGGAGGTAATTCCTAATCCTAGGGTAAAATGTAATTCAAATTCAAGTTCTTCCTTGCATTTTAAGAATCATGTTAATTACCCACCCATACATGCTAGAATACATGAAAATTGCCTACTTGTGCATAATCATGGTTTTAAATATAATGTTAGGAATAGGGATAACAAGGTAGGTCAAAACATTAACAAAAGCATGAATCATGAGAGACCTAGGACTCTTGTATCTAAGAATCAAGGCACTAATCCCAAGAAGGGAAGAAATGTGCCTAGGAAAATGGGTAGCTCTAGGAATGTCCAAAGTGGACCAATGGAATCAA
This sequence comes from Boesenbergia rotunda, assembly GCA_024364735.1. Classification (NCBI taxonomy): domain Eukaryota; kingdom Viridiplantae; phylum Streptophyta; class Magnoliopsida; order Zingiberales; family Zingiberaceae; genus Boesenbergia; species Boesenbergia rotunda. The sequence continues at coordinate 540,953 of JAGFNQ010000683.1, read as the reverse complement.
GGGTTAAAGGGCTAGAAAGGGAAAATCAAGCCTTGAGGGCAAGGCTTGATAAATTAGAAAAGACCCTAGAAAGATTCACGGTTGGATCAAAGGGTCTAGACATGGTGTTGGGTAGTATAAAACTCAACTATGATAGATCGGGGTTGGGCTACCGATCTAAGGCCTCTAAGGCCAAGGAAAAGAGAAATGCTAGGGTAGCATATGGTTATGGCAAGGAGGGAAAGTCCAAGGATGGCAAGGGAGTGTCATCCAAAGGGAAAAAGAATCACTTAACCAAAGATAAGGTGTCCAAGATTAAGAAGGTCCATTTTGCAGGCCAAGAATTATCGGTGGCACATCGGTGTGGTCTAGTATGGGTTGAGTCACCTAGGGAGGTGGCTAAGGCTCAGAGCTCAAGGGGGATCTCTATGAGCCTTTGGGGTCCATGGTAAATAGATCTCAAAAGTTTATCTCCTAGGAAATTAGGTGAATTATGCCAAAAAGGGTTGGAAGACTTGGGTAAGTCTTAATCTTATGTTTTGGCACATTAGAAGGGAGTTTAGGGAGAAAATGAGGAAATAGGATTATAATGGGTAAAATTGGATTTTAATGTGTGAATACCATGTAATCCAATGATCGAAATGAACTATAATCAAGGGTAACAAGAAACAGTGAGGAGAAATCACAATTGAGACTTTTGGGATGAGTTTCAATAATACATTTTAGGATAAGTTGAGTTTCGTGCCAATCTTAGGATCCGGAGTACATTTGTGTGGAAACGTATTTTTCCCAAGTAGACATTGGCCCCAAAAATCTCCCCACAAAATTTCATAATTTTTGGAGATTTGTAGAATTATTTAGGGATTTCTGAAGTTTGGCTGAAAAACCTAAAAATCAGGTATCAGTCGACTGCCCCTAGGGCAGTCGACTGATCTCAAGCTCAGAAACTCTCTGTAAGTTTTCTCAGTCGACTGATCCAGTAGGGGTAGAGAAGAATGGCTATTGGGTGATAGAACGTAATGTCTAAATTAAGATCCTTGATTATATTCCTTGAATAATGGATTGCCTCATGGTTTAACAGTAATTAAATGAGGGTAAAATGATATCATTGAATTCAAGAAAAACTAATGAGTGATTAAGATTCAATGGGCGACTTTGAATGATAAGTTCTTGATAAATGAAAGGAAGAATTGAGGATAATTCCTTGTGTAGATTGATCATGGTTAGAATTGACAAACACAAGGACTCATGAATTGAGGTCAAAATTAATACAAAGTGTTTATCCTTGGGAAAATTAGAGAATTAAACCAAAGTCAAGCACAGTTGATAATCTTAATCAAAACATATTTTTCTAGGATAGGGTATATCCTAGCAAGTGTGCTTGCAAATCTTTAGGTTTTTGTTAGGTATTGTTGAGTTCTTTTTGGCACTAAGAATAAGGTTGCTTGAGGGCAATCCTTTAATGGTGGCCAAGGGAGAAGAACTTGGTTGTTAGGTTGGGTAGAATCTAACTTAGTGTCAGGGTGTTAAGTTGGGTAGAACTTCACCTAGGAAAATCAAAAAATTTGGAGAAGGCATAGGTTAAGGGGGAGGTTGCCTCCTAGTTGCCTTAATTTTCATAGAAAACTTTTTGGGTTTTGTGTCAAACTTGGGAACGGTGATAGATACATTATCAAATATATTTTTCTCAAGTAGGTATGTGTACCACAAAGTTCTCCATGAAATTTAGGAATTTTTAGAGATTTGTAAAATTTCTGGCGCAATTCTGAAATTGGTCAGAAAACTGATAAATCAGAGTATCAGTCGACTGCCAACAGGGGCAGTCGACTAGCCATGGTTGACTTGTGTGTCAGCAGCTAGTTTTGTGTCTAAATGATAAGAAACAAGTGTACGGGGGGGCTTAGTACACGTTGTTTATGATGATTAGGGATTAAAAGAACCGATAATTGTGATATTATTGGGGTCTTTTTGATGTATGGCAAAGGGGGAGAAATTTGGGTTTAAGTTGGGAAACCAAACTTACCTTTGCATAAAACCCTAGGTTTAGGGGGAGCTGAGTTTAGGGGGAGCATGGTTGCTCCATTCTTGGCGTAAGGGGAACCTTGGAGAGATTCTTAAAAAGCCTTTGTATGTCCAATGTAGGGGGAGCTTGGGAGAAGCTTTAAAAAGCCTATTTTGGTTAAAATTCCTAACTTTAGGAAGTTAAGTGTGTGAAAAATCCTAACTTGGAGGGTTAGGTGTTGAAAAGTCCTAACTTGGAGAGTTAGGTGTGGGGAGCCTTGGGATAGTTTTTAAAAAGCCCGTTTCAAAAATTCCAAACTTGGAGGGTTAGGTGTGGGATGCCTTGGGATAGGATCCATATTTGCATTGCATATGCATTGTTTTTGCTATTGACTACTATTTTGCTTTCCCTAACTTAAACGTATTGCTAAACATCAAAAAGGGGGAGATTATTGAGACAATCTGTAGTCCGGAGTGACCAAGTGTTTTAATGTTTGGGCAAAGAGTTTAAGTTATGTTTACCCTTGTGTTCTTATATGTGTATGTTGAGTGTGCAGGATGTACAGGTTACACATATGGACCTGACTGGACGACCTCGGTACGGTGAAGGGTGGCATGGAGACAAGCTGGAGACTTGTGTGCACCTGAGGGACCTTGGAGAGCAGGGATGATGAGCTGATGGGCACGGACTTCGAGGCATACATGAAGGATGGCATGGAGGCAAGCTGGAGGCTTGCGTGCATCCGAGGGACGGGAGCCGAAGATGAAGAGGGCGCGAAGGCAACAGTCGAGGCTGCGGAGGAGGAGTCAGTCGAGTCATGAGGGTACGAGTGCAGTGTGATTGTACTCGGGAAATCCTAGGGTTTGAGTGCGGAGTGGAATGTACTCAGGAAGGGTAACCTTAGGTGGGTGAGTAGACCAGTCGACTAGCCTGAGGGCAGTCGACTGATGGAACTCACAAAAGGGTCTCAGCCTGGGACCAATCGACGGCCTTGGGGGCAGTCGACTGGTAGGTGGCTGGTGAGTTGGCTGAGAATTCGAACGTTGTGGTGCAACGGTCGAATTTCAGTGGCACCAGTCGACTGCCCTGGGGGCAGTCGACTGGTAGCGAGGGTTTCAGCCCGAGTCCTATTTAAAGAGGACTTCGTAGTGGTTGAAATTCTTAACGAAACTCGCTTGGGTAAAGTGAGTTAGTAGTCTCTTGTGATCAGATAGTGTCCGAAGTGTTGTGGCGAGGTTTCTCCACCCACAAGGAGCGACAGATCTAGCCAGAGGTTATCCGGGGGTTGATCCACCGACGGATTCTTGGATTAGTCACCCGTCCGGGGTGGATACCAAGTAAAATCAGGTTATTAGCATTGTTCTTATTTTTCTTTACATATTATGGTTTCCGCTGCGCTAACAAACTTGTAGAGAAACGATCGAAAAAGTACTATTCACCCCCCCCCTCTAGCACGCCAAGAGATTTATCAGTTGTCATCTCCTCGCAACTTCAAGGATGTACAACGGTTGAATGATAAAATTACAGTCTTATCCATGTTCATCTCTAGGTCTGCCGATAGGTAGGGGTGTCAATTCGGGTGGGTCGGGTCGGGTCGGGAAAAAAAAATTTTAACTCCCAACCCGAACCCGACCCGAACCCGATTTCAACCCGAAACCCCCAAACCTGAACCCGAACCCGTCCAACCCGACCAACCCGACCCGACCCGAATAACTCGAAAAAATCGATTCAAAACGTCTTTTTTCGCCATTTTCCCTATAATTCTTCACTTTTATCTCAATACTTCATCATAACCATACTATATTGATATTAATATACATAAAAATATCTTAATTTTCAAAATAAAATTTGATTTAACCCCAAAAAATCCACAAAATATTAAATTCGGGTCAACCCGAACCCGACCCGAACCCAACCCGAAATTTTTCAACCCGAAACCCCCCAACCCGAACCCGAAAATTTTCAACCCGAACCCAATTTTTTTCTGGTCGATTCGGGTTGGGTCGTCGGGTCGTGTTGATTTTTGACACCCCTACCGATAGGGCCATGCCATTTTTCAAGATTCTGAGAAAGACAATCAAGTTTGACTGGGACGACCAGTGTAAGAAGGTGTTTACTGATCTGAAAGCCTACATTGCTGAGCTCCCCATCCTTTACAAGCCAGTGGAAGGGAAGACATTGTTCGTCTACCTGACCGCAGCTGAACAAGCGTTGGGCTCTGCACTCATCTGAGAAGAAGACACTGTGCAGTACCCGGTCTACTTCTTCGGAAACCTCCTGAAGACGCAGAGACACGATACACTATGATGGAAAAGTTGGCCTATGCTTTAGTTTTAATGGCCTGGAGACTCAGGCCATATTTCTTAGCACATCCTATCATGGTTCTGACCAACATCTCGCTTGGATGAGTTCTCACCAATCCGAAAGCTTCGGGTCGGCTGATCAAATGGACAACAGAGCTGAGCGAGTATGAAATTGAGTACCAGCCTCATACTACCATCAAGGCATAAGCTCTTTCGGATTTTATGCTTGAAGCTGTTCCTGAGCCTGAGGCCGAGGGAGTTTGGAAGATCTATGTCGATGGGTCATCCAATAGCAACACAACGAAGTCGGAGTGCTAATGGTTTCCCCCCGGGGAGATACGCTGTATTTATCTATCCGACTCCACTTCCAAGCCACCAACAATGAAGCCGAGTACGAGACGATCCTAGTAGGGTTACAAGCAGCCAAGCACGTGGGAGTTGCTCGAGTCATCCTGCATTCGTACTCCCATCTCGTTGCCCAACAAACAAAGGGCGACTTCGAGATAAAAAGTGGGCGCCTACGGAGGTATGTAGTCATCTATGAGCAGCTGAGATCCTCCTTCACGAAGGTCATTTTGCAGAAGATCTCCTGGGCAGACAATGTCAAGGCAGACGAGCTAGCCAAGTTGGCTAGCTCCCTTACCTTGTGGATGTTGGATGAGCCCAGTACTCCAGAAGGAACGGTAGCTCAAATTGAGGAAGAGACCGGGGGCACTACCTTTTCTGATTGGAGACAACCTTATGTGGAGTTTCTATACAGCAGGAGCACGCTGGCTGATGATAAAGGGATCCGGCTATTTCGCCACCGGGCTTCTAGATTTACGCTAGTCGGAGACCAACTACACAAGAGAGCCTTCGCCCGACCATTACTCAAGTGTGTCAGACCAGAGGAAGCCGACTACATCATGCGAGAAGTCCACAACGGCATTTGCGGGAGCCATATTGGGGAAGATCCCTAGCTAGGAAAATCATCCTGGCCGGATACTTTTGTCCAACGTTGTAAGCCGATGCCCTCAAGTTTATCGCTAGATGGAGACCTGTCAAAGGCACCAGCATATCACTCACCGCCCGACTGAGCTGCTGCGAGTCTCCACAGTCTTTTGCCCATTTGATCAGTGGGGAATGGACATTGTGGGGACATTTCCAATTGGGCCCCAACAGAAGAAGTTATTGCTAGTTCTGGTCGACTATTTTTCCAAATGGGTGGAAGCTAAGCCTCTTGCACACATCACAGAGGGCGCAGTGATGAAGATCCTGTGGAAGGACATCGTCTGTAGGTACGACATGTTAGTAGGAGCCCTAGAGCCAATTATGTGATGATTGACTGTGTCATTTTTGTATCATATTCTATCATTAATAAAGACATGTTTGGTTATTATACTTACTTTGTATTTATGCCAAATAACTAAGTATAATAATGTCCTTGGGTAGTAGGTTCTTATCTACATTATATCGATTGATTGAATCGATAGTGAGATAATGTAGAGAACACTACTCTAAACCATTCCTAGTCAAGTATTAATATTCAAGGACAATATTAATACATGGAGACTAGCATGTAGGTCAACTGATGACTTGAGCTCACAAGTCATGGATATGTGATATCAAGTTGACACATGGGTATACATTGGAGAATGTGTACTGAATAACCCGCCAAGAGAAAGTTTCATAGATTGTCATATGAGTGTCATATACTTTCTTATGTAACTATTGGTATGAATAGTCCTTAGACCTGAATTCACTACGGTTCCCTACATAAGGAGTTATGTACTTTGGTATCGTCAAACGTCACCCGTAACAAGGTGGACTATAAAGGCGATTACTGGGTATGTAATGAATTATGCGGAGGGATGTGAGTGATGTAGATGGGATCTATCCCTCCCATACGACGGGAGTGATATCTGTGGGCCCCTTGATTGAGTAGGACTGCTAAAACGCATGGTCATGCTCAAATGAGTCAATATGAGATATTGAGCTCATTTGTTTGAGTGAGTCTACTCGGGGATCAAGAAACACAAGATTTATTGAGGATGACACGGTCTATGCCTCATTGGTCAATCTAGATATCAAGGATAGAAGGACAAGGTGCCATAGTCACGGAGGTTAAGTCGGATCTCGACTTTCTTGTTACTTAGGTAGCATTGATGCATTGCTAGATGCCGCTCATTGCTTTTGTGTCTAAATTATTTTAGACACATTGCCAATGTTACGAGAGCCTATTGGGTCACACACTAAGGATATGATGCTTCGGAGATTAATTGATCTTGATTTGGCTAAGATTTAATTGGAATTGGATTAATTGAGTTAGACTCAAGTGAATCCAATTGGATTATGGATTGAGATCTAATTTAAGTTAAACTCATTTAGATTAGACTCAACCACATTTGGATGAAATATTAATTCATTAAAATGTTTAATGAATTAATAAGAGAGGAAGATGGAGAGTTTCTCACCATTAGAGTGTTACATGAAAAGTTAGAGAGTTACATTAAAATGTTTAATGAAGGGAAGTTTAAAAGGCAAAAACTCCTGATGATATGAGTATAAAAGAGTTTTTCCCTTGTCATTTGGATGACAACTTCTCATTTTCTTTCCCCTCTTCCTTCTCTTCTCCATCTTGGCCGAAACCCACATCTTGGGTTCTTGGTGTTTTGTGAACTACCTCAAGTTGCTAGCACAACTAAGGTAGTTCTTCTCCGAAGTAGAGATATCGTGTTCGTGTGGATACGAATAGAGGCACATATACTTGAATGTGCAAGAGATCCGACGACGCTTGGACGAGCGGGATAAACGTAAGGGCACGCTCCAAAGGTATACGCTTTAGATAGATCTATTAGATAGATGATTTCGTACGAGTTTTTCTTTCGCATGGATCGCTCGAGGGATCTTGTTTCCGCTGCGTTTTTGTGTTTATGTCGCCTGAAGATCCCAACACGACATCCCTCACAAATTGGTGTCGGATAATAGTAGACAGTTTGCAGGGCGCAAACTCAAAAAATGGTAGAATTTTTCCTCCAAATGGGGCGTGAAGCATGGGAAGTTGAGCTTTTAGACCACCCACTGCAAACACTTCCCGATTTACCCTGACGGCCGAAGGAAAACTACCGTGTGGCTGGACCGGTCACCCGAGGTTGGTTGGGAAAACCTCATTAATCATTTTCGAATCGTCAGAGGTTGCAGAATAAAAGTTTCATACCAATATTTTAGTTTATTTTTGGATCAACACTTGTTTTTTTGCTAGGTTTAAAAGAAAAATTAATATTCGGATGAACAGTATCCAAAACATCTCGATTCATATTAGAGACGTCTAGATGACTAAAGGCGCCTTCGCAAGGATATTGTTGGAATTGGATAGGTGAAAGGGCATCCCTTCATCTTCATCTTCCTTAATTAATGGTGGATGGGAATAGATACTGTAGGACCGGTGCCGTCAATAGAGGGGGGGTGAATATCGACCGTTCGAAATCTTCGTAAAACTTCGTGGAAAACTCGTTCGTTCTAGACTTAAAATATTAGTAGCGCAGCGGAAAAGTAAAAACAGAAAAATATTAGTAGCGCACCGAAGTGTCGCGCACTTTCTCCTGGAGCCTCCCGGTCGTAGAGCCTTGTTTCTAGCGCGTTGTCGTCGGTCGGAATGATCAGAATCGATCTGGAATGTTGTTTTTGAAGCTGAGGGGTCGAGGCCCCTTATATAGGCCTCCTGGGGGCGCCCCGGACGCTGGGGGTGCCCCGGAAGACTCGGTCAACACTTATCCTTGCGCCTACCTCGCCGCAGGGGATAAGATCTTTGACCAGGGCGCCCCGGATGCTCCGAGCGCCCCCGTGGAGGCTTATCCTGTGTTCTGGCTTTGAAACAGCAAAACAGCTACTAATCCGGGCGCCCCGGACGCTCCGGGCGCCCCGGTTGACACCTGTCACCCTGCTTACGAAAACAACCTATTTGGTACTACCTGGGGGCGCCCCCACTGCTGGGGGCGCCCTGGATGGCTGGGGGCGCCCCCAACACTGGGGGCGCCCTGCTTAGGGCCTCCAGCAGCCTATTCTTTCTTCCACTTTTGGTACCTGCAAGATACAAAACCACATAGCACATATACATATAATGTTAGCCTTAAGGACTTGGTTCGGACTTTGGATTTGCACGAAACCCTAGGTCGAACCGGCACGAGTTCCCATCCCCTAGAACTCGCCCTTCACCTACTCCTTTTAGGAGACGGTTGCCACCCAGCCCTTTGGGTGGACTTTTACTTAGCTTCCGATTACTCCGGATCTCGAGACGCCCAAACCCTGACCCGTCTCTACTCCTGTCCTTAGTCATCGCTCAGCTAAGTTACTTAGTCCCTCGGACCAAGTCTTCATTTCCTAGCAGTCCTTCGCCAGGTGCCTAGCAGCCCTTCGCTAGGTCTTTGTTACCAAGCGGTCCTTCGCCTGGTGCCTAGCAATCCTTCGCTAGGTCTTCTATGCCTAGCAGCCCTTCGCTAGGTGCCTAGCAGCCCTTCGCTAGGTCTTAGGGTTACGATACCTAGCAGCCCTTCGCTAGGTGCCTAGCAGCCCTTCGCTAGGTCTTGGGGTTTCGATACCTAGCATCCCTTCGCTAGGTGCCCAGCAGCCCGTCGCTGGGACTTAGGGTTTTGATGCCTAGATTAACTAGGACTTTTCTTCAGCTAAGGTTACATCACTTTTGCTCCCCTTTGTCTATTCATTGTATCACTGACTTAAGTGTATTGTAAAACATTAAAACACTTCAAGAGGAACATCATTGATGCAACTTGCACCAACAATCTCCCCCTTTTTGATGTTTGACAATAACTTAAGTTAGATTGGTTTAAAGGGGCTAAATCACTATCCTTGGGGAAAAATAAAAAAAAGTTTTGAAACTACATTTTTTATCTTTTGGGAGAAAATTTTTTCTAACTTAAGCACACCTCTCCCCCTTTGTCATACATCAAAAATAAACAGAAATACTTGCGCCAACAATGAGAACTTTTGGTTCTTTTTGAAAATACTTAGTATAAATTTTTAAAGGCATAGCATAAAACTAAGTATTTACGTATTTTGATTTTTAGAAAACTTAAACAATATTGCATTTGTTGAGAGAATATGAGTTTCGAAAGATGTAAGTACTTTGAAAGATGCATTTTTGAAAGATATTTTGAAAAATACATTGAATATATATTTTTAAATTAAGTACTTTTGGTTTGAAAGACGTAAGTACTTTTGAGAACATAATAGTTGACTTGACTTATTTTATTTTCCAGTCTGACACCATCCTAGGAAACCTCATTGACTACAAGGACATTTCCTAAGTGTCCTGGAAATTTTCCAACCCAAGTAAATATTATTTAAAAAATTTCATAAGTCACAGAATAATAGGATGTAATTTAATTTTGAAAAATGAAAAAACATTTTAAGGTTATAATACTTGATTTGGTTTATCTTCCAGTCTGACACAATCATAGGAAACCTTGTTGACTACAAGGACATTTTCCTAAGTGTCCTGAAGATTTTTCAAACTCAAGATATTATTTCACATTGATCAAAATCAGATGAATAAATATATATATATATATTTTTAAATTGATAGCTTTTAAAAATAATACTTATGTTTTCAACAGGATTTGAAAATACCGCGCATGAAAACATTTGAAATATGTAATAATTCTTTTAATTTGACCTCCCCCTAAACTTGACCCAGTCCCGAGAAGCTTGTTGACCACAAGTACTCTTCCTCTGAGTCTTAAGGTTTGATTCAGATCAAAAGAATAATAATTTTCAAAATGATTTAAAACTTGTTAGACTCCCCCTAAATTTGACACGTCCTAGGAGTCCTTGAAGATCATAAGGTGGACCTTTCCTCTGTGTCTTTAGGGTTTATCAAAGTCAAAGAAGCGATAATTTTTAAGTAGATAAATTTTGAAGCTACAATTTGGAGAGAAGATAATTTTGAAAACATATGTAATGCAAATTAAGGTGCAGTTTTCAAAAAAATATATTTTTTTTAATAAAAGGAACAAAACACTCCCCCTGCATCCAACACCGTTTGACTCTATCTAAGTGTCTTAAGGAACTTTAGTGTTGTCCTAAGAGGCTTGTGTCTAATTGCGTGAGTCAAACAATTTTTGAAAAAGATATAATTTTGAAAAACATATAATATGTATATTCAACCAGACAAGCATGAATTCCATAAAAACATTATGATGTTGAAGCACTATTTTGAAAATATATTTTTAGAAAAATATTCTAATGATTTTGAAAAACAATTTTGAAAAACATTTTTCAATTTATTAGTCCTTAACATCTCACCCATTTTAGATGTATCAATTGATGCAAACCCAAAGAGAATAAGTCTCAAGAACACACAACAAATGGAGGAAAGAGGAAAAGATAGTCTAAATCGAAAAGATGGAGAATGGAAGAAAGAAACCTCATGATGCGAACCCAAAGAGAATAAGTCTCAAGAACACACAACAAATGGAGGAAAGAGGGAAAGATAGTCTAAATCGAAAAGATGGAGAATGGAAGAAAGAAACCTCAACCCAATGCTTAGGAAGCACGAACCTTGGTATAGAAGAAGAAGAAGATAGACGCCACAACCTTGGGATGGAGGTTGATAAGTCTTGAACGCCACAAGGGGATGCCTTGATAAGTTCTAGTTCAATGAAGAACCAACAAGTGAGAGCCTCACCATGTAGTAGATTGAATAAGCCAAAAGTTACATGTTGTGGCCGCCACCCCATATATTTATAGCTATAGGGTGACCTAAAAACCCTAAAAGGCCAAAAGGAAGCCCATTTAGTAGAGGCCTATATAGACTACATAGGCCTATTGAGCTCTTGGCACCATTACAACCCAAATAAAGCTAGAAATTGGGTCTAAATTGATCCCACAAAATTAACATATCCTTCTTACATAGACAAGAGACTAAGGATACTAGTTAAGCTCATCTAAGGCTTGAATTAGGTTGACTAAGCCGTAAGACTTGCTCTTAGTCAAACCTTCTTCAATGGTCGCTTTAGCTTTCACATCTTCAATTAGCACATAAAGTGCTTCTTTCATCTTTTTAGCCTTAGCCCTTGTAATTGGGCCCCCTTTGATGCATAATGGATCATCAACATCTTCTAAAGTGGGTTGAGCATGATCCATATCGTTAGCTTGTTGGGCAACTTGTTCACGTCCTTTGTCTCCATCATTCCCCCTCTCCTCAAAAGGATTCGTCCTCGAATCTTGATTACCTACATCAAAGGGAGAGAGATCAGAAACATTAAATGTGGAACTCACATTATACTCACCCGGCAAGTCAAGCTTGTAGGCATTATCATTGATTCGCGCCACCACTTGAAATGGTCCATCTCCTCTTGGATGCAACTTAGTACGACGTTTAGCAGGAAATCTCTCCTTCCTCATATGAACCCAAACCCAATCACCGGGTTCAAAGATTATTTTCTTTCGTCCCTTGTTGGCTTGCGTAGCATATTGTTCAGTCTTCTTTTCAATTTGCCTCCTTACCTTCTCGTGCATTTGTCTCACAAATTCAGCTTTCTTAGTACCATCCAAACTAGCATGCTCAGAGATAGGCAAAGGTGATAAATCCAAAGGAGTTAGCGGATTGAAACCATATACTACTTCAAAAGGTGAACACTTAGTAGCAGAATGTATAGATCTATTATATGCAAATTCAACATGTGGTAAGCAATCTTCTCAGCCCTTTAAATTCTTTTGAATGATAGCTCTTAATAAAGTAGCTAAGGTACGATTTACTACCTCAGTTTGTCCATCTGTCTGTGGATGACACGTTGTAGAAAACAACAACTTTGTTCCCAACTTGCCCCATAGTGTCTTCCAAAAGTAGCTTAGAAACTTTGCATCACGATCTGAAACTATGCTTTTTGGCACTCCATGAAGTCGCACAATGTCCCTAAAAAAGAGATCAGCAATATGGTTAGCATCATCTGTTTTCCTACAAGGAATAAAATGAGCCATTTTGGAAAATCTGTCTACGACCACGAAAATAGAATCCATACCACGTTTTGACCTTGGTAATCCTACAATAAAGTCCATAGAAATATCAACCCAAGGTTCACTAGGAATTGGTAGAGGTGTATACAACCCATGAGGTAAAGATTTAGATTTTGCTTGCCTACATGTGATACACTTCTCACAAAATTTTACAACATCTCCTTTCATATGTGGCCAAAAGAAATGCTCCAACAAAACATCAAGTGTTTTCCTCACTCCAAAATGCCCCATTAGTCCCCCACCATGGGCTTCTTGGACTAATAATTCCCACAACGAACAGTTAGGCACACATAACCGATTAACTCTAAATAAAAATCCCTCATGCCTATAAAACTTCCCAAATGCAGCATGCTCACAAACTTCAAATACATTTCCAAAGTCAGGATCTTTAGAATATAAATCTTTAATGTATTCAAATCCTAACAATTTAGTATTCAAAGTAGAGAGCAAGGTATACCTTCGAGATAAAGCATCTGCAACAGTATTTTCCATACCTCGTTTGTACTTGATCACATAAGGAAATGATTCAATGAACTCCACCCATTTCGCATGACGTCGATTCAACTTACTTTGACTCTTCAAGTGCTTCAATGATTCATGATCAGTGTGAATGACAAACTCTTTGGGCCACAAGTAATGCTGCCAAGTCTCTAAGGCCCTCACCAAAGCATACATCTCTTTGTCATAAGTGGGATAGTTCAAAGCTGCTCCACTCAATTTTCACTAAAATAAGCAAGGGGTCGACCTTCTTGTATTAGCACAGCTCCAATACCTATTCCTGATGCATCACACTCAATTTCAAAAGTTTTAGCAAAGTTAGGTAATGCAAGTAATGGTGCAGAACTTAATTTTTCCTTAAGTGAGTTGAATGCTGAATCCTGTTCACTATCCCAATGAAATCCAACATTCTTTTTAACAATTTCAGTCAAGGGTGCAGCTAAAGTGCTAAAATTCTTTACAAACCTTCTGTAGAAACTTGCCAAACCATAGAAGCTTCGTACCTCAGTTATTGTTTTTGGTGTTGGCCATTCACGAATAGCCTTAACCTTCTTCTCATCAACTGCTATTCCTTTAGCACTAACAATATAACCAAGAAACTCAACTTGATTAGTGCAAAAAGAACATTTTTGAAGGTTAGCATACAACTTTTCATTTCGCAAAACAATTAGAACATTTTGTAAATGTTGTAGGTGTTCCTCTAAATTTTTGCTATAAACCAAGATGTCATCAAAATATACTACAACAAAAATTCCAATAAAAGCACGCAAAATATGGTTCATTAACCTCATGAAGGTACTAGGTGCATTAGTAAGCCCAAATGGCATTACTAGCCATTCGTACAAACCATACCTAGTCTTAAATGCAGTTTTCCATTCGTCTCCCTCACGCATACGAATTTGATGATAGCCCGACTTCAAATCAATTTTAGAGAAAATGCAAGAGCCATGTAATTCATCTAGCATATCATCTAATCTAGGAATAGGATGACGATACTTTACCGTAATCTTGTTGATGGCTCTACAATCAACGCACATTCTCCAAGTTCCATCCTTCTTAGGTACTAGCAAAACGGGGACGGCACATGGACTCAAACTTTCTCGGACATACCCTTTTCTCATCAGCTCTTCAACTTGCCTTTGAAGTTCTTTTATCTCAGCAGGGTTACACCTATAGGCTGGCCGGTTAGGAATTGTGGCTCCGGGGATGAAATCAATTTGGTGCTCTATTCCTCTAAGTGGTGGCAATCCATCAGGAACCTCATTAGGAAATACATCATCAAATTCCTGCAAAAGAGATTTAACAACACTAGGCAAAGTAGGGTTAAGATCGTTAGTGTTAAAATCGGCCTCCTTGTACAAAAGTACAATCATCGGCTGTGAAGCATAAAACGCTCTCTTAACCTCTCTTTCTTTTGCATAAAAGCTCCCTTTTTTACTCTCTTGCTCTTGAATTTCTTTTCCCCTTTCATTCTTTTTTCCACTCATCTCATCCTCGCCTTTTCTTTTCTCACACTCTTTTTCTTTTCCATTCTTTTTCTTTTTCTCATTTTCTTTTTTCTCACACTCTTTTCTTTTTTCACTCTCATTTTTGATCCTCAATTGATCTTCATATACTTGCTTAGGAGTCAATGGTACAAGAGTTACATGTTTACCATGCATCATAAAAGAATACTTATTTTTAAACCCATCATGCATGACCTTCCTATCAAATTGCCATGGTCTTCCTAAAAGTATATGACTTGCATGCATTGATACTACGTCACAAAGTATCTCATCATGATATCTACCAATGGAAAATGAAACCAACACTTGCTTGTTGACCTTGACTTCCCCGCAATCATTTAACCATTGTAGTTTGTAAGGTCTAGGATGCTTAGTGGTAGGTAAGCATAATTTCTCTACCAAAATAGTACTAGCTACATTAGTGCAACTTCCCCCATCTATAATCATACTGCATACCTTGTCTTTGATGTGACAACGGGTATGAAATATGTTGTCTCGTTGTTCTTCATTATCTTCTTTCACTTGCACATTTAGAGCACGCCTAGTCACAAGGGCTTCACCTTCAACGGGATACTCTTCATCACTTTCCAACAATGCGGGCAAGACACTATCATCTTCGGACTCACTTTCAGTCTCGATGTCACCATTTTCTTTCAAAATCATGATTCTTTTGTTTGGGCATTGTGATGCGATATGTCCCCTTCCCAAGCACTTAAAGCATTTAATATCTCTATTTCTTGATGGTTGGAGGGGTTCCTTTCCCTTGACCAATGGAGAGCTTGCATCTTTATTCTTTGGAAAATCGGGCTTTTTCTTTGATTCAACTTTATCATCTCTTTTGTTCCAACTAGATTTCCAATTTGACGAATGCGAACTTTGCCCCCCATGCTTGTTTGATCCCTTCTTTTTGAGTTGTCTTTCAACTTTCATGGACATATGCACCATGTCTTCAAGCTCCACATAATGTTGTAACTCCACTACATTTGCAATTTCTTGATTTAAACCTTGTAAAAATCGTGCCATGGTTGCTTCTCGGTCCTCCTCCACATTGGCTCGAATCATGGCAATTTCCATCTCTTTGTGGTATTCCTCCACAGTCTTGGATCCTTGTATGAGACTTTGTAACCGTTGATACAAATCCCGATAGTAATGTGTTGGGATGAATCTCTTTCTCATAATAGTCTTCATCTCCTCCCAACTACCAACGGGTCTCTCTTTGTTTCTTCTCCTGCTTAGAATAATTTGATCCCACCAAATAATTGCATAATCAACAAATTCAACGGCAGCGAGTTTTACCTTCTTTTCTTCAGAATAGTTGTGACAATCAAATACTAATTCCACTTTCTTTTCCCACTCCAAATAGGCTTCAGGATCACTTTTGCCTTGAAATGAAGGAATCCTCATCTTGATATTTCCCAAGTTTCTATCCACATGATCATTCATCCTTCCTCTTCTACCACTGACTCGAGCATGATCCGATCTGCCACTTGAAGCTCTATCATCAATGTCCTCAGATACGCCATCATCATCATCATCATGGTCAACACGGTTATATTGTCTATCACTTCGTGAAGGAACTCTACCAACTTGTCTATGTCGTAATCCTACAATTACAGCATCTTGTTTCTCTAATCTATCCATAATCTGACTAAAACGGATTTCCATGCGTTCCAAGTGTTGCCTCAAAGCACGTTGATCAAGGGATTCTCTAGGTCTTCCTTCTTCTCCACTTGTCGCCATTGAACAACCTGTTTCACTCAAACACTCGAACTCACGAATGTTAGCTTTTTAAAGAACTTGAACTTAGAATTTGAGGCAAATACCTTGTAAGCGTTCGTGGACTATCAATATTCCCAAGGGTGTTAGGACAAAAGGTAGGAATTCAAGACAAAAAGTGAAAATTGCAGAATTGAAAACTTGAAATAAGTGCTGAAAGGAAATTTGCCAGAATTGAATCTAGGCAAAATTGAGGATAATGCGGAAATGAAAGATAGCAAAACGTGAATTAAAGAGCTGAAAGGAAAGTTGCCAGAACTTAATCTAGGCTGCCAGAATTGAATCTAGGCAACTTAAAGGAAAATGAAAGTACTTGAAATAAGAGCTGAAATGAAAGTTGCCAGAACTTAATCTAGGCTAACTTGAAATGAAATGAGAATACTTGAAATAAGAGCTGAAATAAAAGTCGCCAGAACTTAATCTAGGCTAACTTGAAATGAAATGAGAATACTAGAAATAAGAGCTGAAATAAAAGTCGCCAGAACTTAATCTAGGCTAACTTGAAAGGAAATGACAAAAATAAATTTGCAAATAAAGTCTCAACTTCCTTTTTTTTTCAGCCTCTTTTGCTTTTTTTTTTTTTGGCTTTTCTCTTTTTTTTTTCTTTCTACCTTCCTTTGCTTCTTTTTTTTTTTGCAGAATTTTTTTCCCTCTTTTTTTTTTGCCGAATTTTTTTTTCCTTTCTCTTTTTTTTTTTGAGCAACAAAGCAAGTAAGGCTTGCTAAGCAAAAGAAAGAAACAAAAATAAAATAGAGACTCAAGAACACAAAGAAAAGGATAACCAAATCGATTTAGAGCAACTAAGGCTCTGATACCAAATGATGCGAACCCAAAGAGAATAAGTCTCAAGAACACACAACAAATGGAGGAAAGAGGGAAAGATAGTCTAAATCGAAAAGATGGAGAATGGAAGAAAGAAACCTCATGATGCGAACCCAAAGAGAATAAGTCTCAAGAACACACAACAAATGGAGGAAAGAGGGAAAGATAGTCTAAATCGAAAAGATGGAGAATGGAAGAAAGAAACCTCAACCCAATGCTTAGGAAGCACGAACCTTGGTATAGAGGAAGAAGAAGATAGACGCCACAACCTTGGGATGGAGGTTGATAAGTCTTGAACGCCACAAGGGGATGCCTTGATAAGTTCTAGTTCAATGAAGAACCAACAAGTGAGAGCCTCACCATGTAGTAGATTGAATAAGCCAAAAGTTACATGTTGTGGCCGCCACCCCATATATTTATAGCTATAGGGTGACCTAAAAACCCTAAAAGGCCAAAAGGAAGCCCATTTAGTAGAGGCCTATATAGACTACATAGGCCTATTGAGCTCTTGGCACCATTACAACCCAAATAAAGCTAGAAATTGGGTCTAAATTGATCCCACAAAATTAACATATCCTTCTTACATAGACAAGAGACTAAGGATACTAGTTAAGCTCATCTAAGGCTTGAATTAGGTTGACTAAGCCGTAAGACTTGCTCTTAGTCAAATCTTCTTCAATGGTCGCTTTGGCTTTCACATCTTCAATTAGCACATAAAGTGCTTCTTTCATCTTTTTAGCCTTAGCCCTTGTAATTGGGCCCCCTTTGATGCATAATGGATCATCAACATCTTCTAAAGTGGGTTGAGCATGATCCATATCGTTAGCTTGTTGGGCAACTTGTTCACGTCCTTTGTCTAATGATTTTGAAAAACAATTTTGAAAAACATTTTTCAATTTATTAGTCCTTAACATCTCACCCATTTTAGATGTATCAATACAACAAGCATGATTGCCTTATAAGTGTATTGTGAGATGCTTGAATCATTTTTTTTTTAATTTATTTTTCAATTCTAAGATTTAATTGAAGCTTGTGTTAGATTTGAATTTGACAAGAAGTAACTTGAATTTGAATTTCAAAAATTAGCTTCCAGGTCTTAGCGAGGCACTAGGCCTTCTTTGGCCGTAGCCTTATGGGATCATCCACCCTTTCCTTGACAAAGCCTTTTAATGAAATTTCATTTTCAAAATCACTTTTTGTAAAATTCTGGTCTAACTAGTTTGGGTCTTGGATCGGTAGCTTCGGCTAGTTCTGCCAAGATGGCTTCCCTAACGTACTATCATCTCACCGCCACCCAATACTAGGTTGATCAAGTTTCAATTATTCTTTTTCCTATAGCCGTTCTAATATATGCATAAAATTTAAATATGAATGACATGTCATATATTTTAAAAGAATAGCAAATGCATGTCATGGCAGTTATGCATGAGTCAAACAAGTCAAATAATTTTATTTTAGTTTCTAAAATATATCAAATTCCCGATTTGATACGTGTCGAGTGAACCCGCGAATATGTCAACCCACTTTGACATATTTAATGTTATTAATTTTAATTGTTACACTTTGGGTAAAATTTTATTTTAGTTTGAGTTTAAGTTATTTAAGATTTTAGTTGGATTCAGGTTAATTACGAATTAATTGAGGTTGAATTAATTAGAAATATTTAGACATATTTAATATTTAATTGATTGGATTTGAATTATTAAGAATTAATTAATTTGAATTAGAATTATTAAGAATTAATTAACTCGAATTAGAATTATTAAGATTTGATTTGAATTTATTTAATATTTAATTAAGATTTAATTTCATTCGAATTTAATTTGAATTTAAATAATTAAGATTTAATTAATTCGAATTTAATTTGAATTTAATTAATTAAGATTTAATTAATTCGAATTTAATTTTAATTTAAATAATTAAGATTAATTAATTCGAACTTAATTTGAATTATTTGAATTAATTTGAATTTAATTAAGATTTAATTTGAATTTAATTAAGGTTTAATTTGAATTTAATTTGAATTTAATTAAGATTTAATTTGAATTTAATTAAGATTTAATTTGAATTTAATTTGAATTTAATTAAGATTTAATTTGAATTTAATTAAGATTTAATTTGAATTTAATTAATATTTAATTTGAATTTAATTAAGATTTAATTTGAATTTAATTTGAATTTAATTAAGATTTAATTTGAATTTAATTAATATTTAATTTGAATTTAATTAAGATTTAATTTGAATTTAATTAATATTTAATTTGAATTTAATTAATATTAATTTGAATTTAATTTGAATTTAATTAAGATTTAATTTGAATTTAATTAAGATTTAATTTGAATTTAATTAAGATTTAATTTGAATTTAATTAATATTTAATTTGAATTTGATTTGAATTTAATTAAGATTTAATTTGAATTTAATTAAGATTTAATTTGAATTTAATTAAGATTTAATTTGAATTTAATTAATATTTAATTTGAATTTGATTAATATTTAATTTGAATTTGATTAATATTTAATTTGAATTTGATTAATATTTAATTTGAATTTGATTAAGGTTATAATGATTAATTAATAATTGTGGGTTTAAATTCATCATTTTCATTATTTCAAAATTTTCTTCTTCATCTTTATCTTTCTTTTCAAGTTTTTCTAATAATTTTAATTTATTTGAATTTTTGTAATTTTTATTAACTATGGCCTTTATCTTAGATAGTTCTATATCCTCCTCAAGATTAGATTTTTCAATATTCTCACAGTAGGTGAAGTAAAATGGGCCACTAGTTAAGGTTTTATAATAATATTCAATATTATCTATAATTAAATTATTATCTAGGAGAAAATTATCTTCAGATATATTTTCAACATTAATCTCTAGATTATCTTTAAGATTTTCAGAATTAATTTCTGAATTATCCTTAAGATATTCAAATTTGAATTCAGATTTATCCTTAGGATTTATTTTGTCTGAATTAAGATTATCAGAATTACTTTCATCAGAAAAATTATTAGAATTAATTTCATCAGAAAAATTATTAGAATTAATTTCATCAGAAAAATTATTAGAATTAATTTCATCAAAAAAATTATTAGAATTAATTTCATCAAAAAAATTATTAGAATTAATTTCATCAGAAAAATTATTAGAATTAATTTTATCAATTTCTGAGTTGATATTTTGAATTAAACAATTAATTTCTAATGTTTTGGTCATATTCACATTTTGTAAATTAACATGCAAAAAGTTAATTTTACTATATAGTAAGTTTACTTTATCATAAAAATAAACTACTTTATCACATGGCAGTGCAGGAACTTGTAAACATTTTGGAATATAAATCTTGTGTACCTTTGCCGGACACTTATTTTTGTAATGTCCGTATTTCTTGCATTTGAAGCATTGCACGTGATCCTTGTTTTTCCGGACTCCTGGCGCTGGTATCTCCTTTGCCGCCGGTGACGAACGATTCTTACGAGTAGGGCACTGGTTTTTGTAGTGCCCTCTCTCCCTGCATGTGAAACAGATAATATGGAATTTAAAATTGGACATTTTAAAATTAAAATATACCTGATTCACCCCTGGGCTCCCCCTCAACTCCTGGCGTCTTTGCTCCGTCGGCGGTTAGTCCGGTGAAGAGCGGCTCGGCTCTGATACCAATTGTAGGACCGGTGCCGTCGATAGAGGGGGGGTGAATATCGACCGTTCGAAATCTTCGTAAAACTTCGTGGAAAACTCGTTCGTTCTAGACTTAGAATATTAGTAGCGCAGCGGAAAAGTAAAAACAGAAAAATAAATGCAGAACAGAAGGACACGCGGGATTTATTTACTTGGTTCCCGACCCCCCTGGGTCAGTACGTCCAAGGCCTATGTACTCGGCGTGAGTCCACTATTGGTCTCCTTTCCGGAATTTCCGGAGGCGGAGAAAACCCGTCTTACAGTTTGCAATTACAATCAAAAGATATTGAAAGTTAAAGTGCGGAATAATTAAAAGCAAACCGAACACAAATATGAAACTTGGCCGATCTGGACCTCCGAAGTGTCGCGCACTTTCTCCTGGAGCCTCCCGGTCGTAGAGCCTTGTTTCTAGCGCGTTGTCGTCGGTCGGAATGATCAGAATCGATCTGGAATGTTGTTTTTGAAGCTGAGGGGTCGAGGCCCCTTATATAGGCCTCCTGGGGGCGCCCCGGACGCTGGGGGCGCCCCGGAAGACTCGGTCAACACTTATCCTTGCGCCTACCTCGCCGCAGGGGATAAGATCTTTGACCAGGGCGCCCCGGATGCTCCGGGCGCCCCCGTGGAGGCTTATCCTGTGTTCTGGCTTCGAAACAGCAAAACAGCTACTAATCCGGGCGCCCCGGACGCTCCGGGCGCCCCGGTTGACACCTGTCACCCTGCTTACGAAAACAACCTATTTGGTACTACCTGGGGGCGCCCCCACTGCTGGGGGCGCCCTGGATGGCTGGGGGCGCCCCCAACACTGGGGGCGCCCTGCTTAGGGCCTCCAGCAACCTATTCTTTCTTCCACTTTTGGTACCTGCAAGATACAAAACCACATAGCACATATACATATAATGTTAGCCTTAAGGACTTGGTTCGGACTTCGGATTTGCACGAAACCCTAGGTCGAACCGGCACGAGTTCCCATCCCCTAGAACTCGCCCTTCACCTACTCCTTTCAGGAGACGATTGCCACCCAGCCTTTTGGGTGGACTTTTACTTAGCTTCCGATTACTCCGGATCTCGAGACGCCCAAACCCTGACCCGTCTCTACTCCTGTCCTTAGTCATCACTCAGCTAAGTTACTTAGTCCCTCGGACCAAGTCTTCATTTCCTAGCAGTCCTTCGCCAGGTGCCTAGCAGCCCTTCGCTAGGTCTTTGTTACCAAGCGGTCCTTCGCCTGGTGCCTAGCAATCCTTCGCTAGGTCTTCTATGCCTAGCAGCCCTTCGCTAGGTGCCTAGCAACCCTTCGCTAGGTCTTAGGGTTACGATACCTAGCAGCCCTTCGCTAGGTGCCTAGCAGCCCTTCGCTAGGTCTTGGGGTTTCAATACCTAGCATCCCTTCGCTAGGTGCCCAGCAGCCCGTCGCTGGGACTTAGGGTTTTGATGCCTAGATTAACTAGGACTTTTCTTCAGCTAAGGTTACATCACTTTTGCTCCCCTTTGTCTATTCATTGTATCACTGACTTAAGTGTATTGTAAAACATTAAAACACTTCAAGAGGAACATCATTGATGCAACTTGCACCAACAGATACCCATTCACCTTTCTCCAGTGATGGAGGTAGAGAAAAAGACTCCCTCCTCTTATAAATAGCGTCCAAGTACAAGATGATAAGTTCATCGCAAGCAACGAGGGAAGGATTCATCGCGAGAAGAGAACAAAGGGATTTGGTTCGTGGAATCGCCGAGAAGTGTTTGTACCGTAACCTTCCTACCGATGACAACTTCTCCACTTTTCTTCCCTGCCGATCACTGTAAGTGTTTACTGTTTGTTTTTGTATTTCATGCTAGAGATCTAACAATGGTATCAGAGCACGTTAGATTTTTAAAAGCATGAAATTTTCGAAATCATATCTGTTCACTCGATCGCGCGACTGTTCTTTTCGGCGGTTTCTCTCTGTTCACCTCACTGGCCCAGCGACCGTGTAAGTCACGGAGAAGAAATCACGGCGATGGTTATTGCTGGGGTTGGCTATTGCGACAAGTGACTTCTGTTGCTGGAAAGCACCAACGATCAAACTGAATCTACCGACAACTCGCATTCATTGCGACCACAGAGAAGTTTTTAATCGATTAAAATTATAGTTTAATCGATTGAAACATGCGTAATCGATTGAAAAATAGATCAAATCGATTAAAATAGTCTTTAATTGATTAAGATGAGGAAAATTTTGATTTAAGTAAATCAAATAAAAAAATGGAAGCAAAGGAAAGTCATCATTAAGGATCAAACAAGAGACCTCGTGAAGAAGGCTAAGGCTATACCACCGAGCTATAACAACAATTTCTTTTAGATTTGATTCAATTAATTTGAACTAATCTATCTAATTAAACTTGGTTACCATTAGTTGGGTTAATCAGATTAGATTGGACCAATCATACCGGGTTTGGTTCAAACCATTTGTTGGTTTAACCAGATCAGTTCGGTCCAAACAGGTTGGGTCTGGTTTATACCATTTGCTGGTTTAACCAGACCAATTTGGTCTAAATTATAACCAGTCTAATTGGTTTGATCAATAAGTTTGACTTAAACTTAAATGAGCTTGAAATTAAACAATAACAACAAAATATTCAATTAGATCAATTCTAATGAGGACAAAGGAATAAGCTAATACTTGAGATCTAATTTCTAAATTGACCGGTCCAGTGTGTTAGTTAATTGGAGTTTCTCAAATAAAGAAAATTTATTTTTCTTATTTGCTTATGATTCTGTGTGTTTATTCTATACATATATGTGATTGAAATGAACCCGTTTTGTTACTGGATTGCTAGTTTGGTACTGACAAAATTATTTTTCAAATCCACATGCCAAGGATGATATACACGATGACCTATCTCGATGTGTGACAGAATGAGCTAAGGGAAGCGATTGAGGAAATAGAGCAAAGTCTAAGATAAAATGAATTATGTTAACAACTGCACTAGTGTTTGTCCTAGTGACAGTAATATTAGCTTATTTAATTTGTTAAAGTTTTTATTATTGTTATTGTCGTTATGTACAAACAGTATTGGCCCATTTAATTTATGAAAGTTATGTGGTATAGACTGTTGTTATGTATGAACAGTGTTATTTTATGAAAAAGGTCATGTTATATGTTAACAAATTCTTACAAATGATTAGTTTATTTAATGATTAGTTCATTCTTACAAATGATTTGTTCATTTAATGATTAGCTCATTCTTATAAATGATTAGTTCATTCTTACAAATGATTAGTTCATTTAATAATTAGTTTATATAATGATTAGTTTATTAATACAAATGATTAGTTCATTTGATGGAATGTGTGTAATAGAATTGATCAATGTTGATTAGATTGGATTATACGAATGATAAGTGGAAACGTAGTTACCACTTGATTTTGTAAACTAATTCTAATTTGCAATGAATCATTCATAAATTACGTGCATATAAATTACACTGAGTTTAATAAATAATGTGTTTATTTATGATAAGATCATGACAACTAAGAACATTATAGCTAAACTGAATAAGGGAGAGAGATTATATGAGGATAACTATAAAATATGACATCTTAAAATATAATATGTTCTTGAGGAACAAGAAGTTCTAGAGACTGTGAATCAGTTCATGGAAGAACCTTTTAATGGTTCAATAGTACAGCATAACTTGATCTTGATGCCTATAGGGCATGGAAGAAAAAAGACTCCACTACTAAGGGTATATTGATTAGTTCAATGGTGAACGACCTATATTTGAGTATGAGTCATTACCATCTGCTCATGTCGTCTAGGTAGCCCTTAGAGAGAAATGCAATGAAGTTAGCTTAAGCAAGCTTCGTCAACTGACAATTAAGTTTGACAGTTGTAAAAAGCACCCGAATATTACCATGACCCAACATCTAAGGGTATTGGGGAATATAATTCGGGAGGTGAAGGCTACTAGTCATGAGTTGACCAATGAACAACAGGTTCAGGCAGTTATTCGTTCCCTTCCTGATTCATGAGAAACAATGAAACAGAACCTTACTCACAGTGAAAGTATCAAGACTGAATTAATGTCTCACGCCATATTGAACTGGAGCTGGAAAGAATTGAATCCGCAAGGATTTCTGAATAAGCTTTTGTAGCTGAAGGTTCTGGATCCAAGAATAAGAAAAAATGGTTCATGAAAGGAAAGGGTAAGGGAAAAGAAGCTGGTGCTACTGCTGTGCAAGACCCAAATCAAGAAGAAAGGAAAGAAGTTTGGAAAGAAACCTAAAAGCAAGCTGACTTGCTACAACTGTGGCAAGAAGGGTCATTTTGCTTGGGAATATACTGAGTCAAAAAAGGTAAATCCATGTTTGTCTTCTTTTCATGAGCTTTATGTTGCTAGTTCAATGTTGTTAGCTGATTCTTATCATTTGTGGATTATAGATTCAGGAGTAACGAACCATATAACTCGTGATCGAGCTACATACGTGGAGTACCATCAGGTACAAGCTGGCAATAAGTGGATATATGTGGGAAACAATGCAAGAATTGAAGTCAAAGGAATTGAGACTTGCAAACTCAACATTCATGGTGGGCGCACCTTGTTTCTGCATGATGTCCTGTATGCTCATGAGATTCGACAGAATCTGATTTCTGTTAATTGTCTTCTTGAATTGAGTTACTGTATGAACTTTTATAGTCGTTGTGTATAACTTAAGATTAACACTATGTTAATTGGATATGGTTATGTATCAAACGGTTTCATGGTTCTTGATGTAGAACCAGATGTTAATTATGAAAATAATGGTTGTTTTTCAAACATTGCTCTTACTAGCGATGCTAATGTTAATGATGAAGTTGGGCTTGCTAGATTGGGACATATAGGTGATAACTAGCATTTTATGTCATTATATTTGCTCATTTATTTAGCATTTTTTTATCCTATCGTATGTTTAAATCATGTTTATATCACATTTTACGATTAGGATTTATTTTTGGAGCTCATTATAATTTCCTCTAAATTTTGGCATTATTTCATAATTTTTATAGGGAATTAAAGATGAACCTTGGACCAAGGCTTGGTTCAATTTAATCATGGTCAAATTTGAAGGCTTGGTTCAATTCAAATGAAGATGGGTTATTTCATTCAAACCAATTTGGATCCAAGAAGAGGGAAGTTCTAACCCATCCAAAAGCCCATCAACCTCATCCAATCCTTAAGCCCAATTTCAACTCTTTTTAGATTCGAATCTAAACTTCTTACTCCTACCCTCAACCCAAAACCCAATAACCCATTAAGAAACCCTCTTCTCCACTTCCTCATGGATCGCACAAAGGGGGGATCACGCAAGCTTCATCAAGGAGAACCCTAGCGCCCACCTTCCATCTCCCTCTCTGCCACTTCCGGCCGGCCATCTCATCTTCTCCACCACCACCGCCGGCCGGAGCCCCCTCACCATTGCCGACCACTCATCTCATCTCCCTCAACTTCTCCTTCTTCCCCATCTCATCTCCCTCACCTCTTCCTCAAGCCTTGGATGCAAGTGGCAACCACCGGAGCCCTTCATCATCTTCATCCACCTCTTCTTCGGATTAGAAGAGGAGCACTCAGTCAACTCCATTCTACGGCAGCCCGTTCCGAGTTCCATCCGCAAGCTTGGGTCCATCTCCATGTGTTGGGTGTTTTCTTTGTTGTGTTAAGTGTTGAGTTGTTATGTGTTGATTGTTAGTTGTTTCTGTTAGTTGATGAAGGCTTGTATTGAATGTAATTCCCCATGTTTGGATTGCACATACTTTGATTAAATTCTTGCATGCATATCAAGTGTTTGTTGAATTGTTCCTTCAATGAGTCAAGTTCTAGTTGCTTATGTGTTAGTTTGATTGTTGGTTATTTCTTTGTGGTGAGTTGATAGATTTCATTTGTGTATTGAATGCTTGTATTGAACTTGAACTCCTATGTTTGAATTGCTCACACATTGCTTAATTCAATAGATGCTCCCCAAGTGTTTGATGAAATGCCCCAATCAATTTTTGTTACTTTAATTGCTCAACTTAGGCTAGTTTAAATTCTTGCAATGCATTTCTTATTGAATGGTAGTTAGTTATGTTTGTTATTTTCTTAATTAAGAGAAATTAGGTTAGATTAAATTTCGTTCCATGCTTAGTTCCCTTAATGCTTTCTTTCATGCATACCATGTGTTTGATGAATTGTCTCTTCCATTAGATAGATTTCAATTTTATATTTTCTTTAGCTTAGATTCTTTTGATGTTTATTAGTTTGATTGCTTTATGTTTTCTTAGGGTTATGTCTTTCGATTTGATGCAATTATTTTAGGTTCCATTGATGCCCTATTTCTTGAATGCTTCTTTTATGTTGCTTTTCATTTTCTTGCAATTGTAGTTTAGGTTAGATTAGATCTTCTTTACTCGCATTGTCTTTCATTAATTAGGATTAGATTTCATACTTGCTTTGCCATTTCATTTCGTAGTCATAGCACTCAAATCCAAACCCCCAGTTTAATAACCCAAAATCCAAAAGCAATAACTTGGAATCCTAAGATTATTAATCTATCATTACATTCCTTGAGAGAGACGACTCGAGTTACTCTATACTACATTAGTTTAGAGGAGTTCGATACTTTAATTGTATTTGAAACCGTAACGCGACAAACACGGTTATCAATAGGACAAGAAAGAACAAATAGATTAGCAAGAGGGACTGCTCGACACTCGTGCTAAAGTTGACTTGTCTATCTGTGAGCATTGTCTTGCTGGAAAAGCAACTAGGAAACCGTTTGGTAAGGCTATTAGGGCTGAATCACCATCATTGCAATTGATTCATTCGGATATTTGTTGTCAAATTAATATGAAGGCTAGACATGGAAGTTCTTATTTCATTACATTTATTGATGACTTCACGTGTTTTGGTCATGTATATTTGATTTCTCATAAACCTGAAGCATTAGATTGCTTTAATCGTTATTTGAATAAAGTTGAGAATCAATTGGAACGTAAAGTTAAAACCTTTGCACTGACTGTAGAGGTGAATATTTGTCTGATCAATTCAAGATAATATGTAATAAGAAAAGGATTATTAGATAGTTAACTATCCCTGGGACTCCACAGTAAAATAGAGTTGCTGAAAGAAGAAATCGAACTTTGCTTGAAATGGTTAGGTTGATAATGGCTCAAACTAATTTGCCTATTTCCTATTGGGTAGATGCATTATTGGCAGCAACCTACATACTCAACCGGGTGCCTTCTAAATCTGTTCTATCTACTACATATGAACTTGACCAACTGATGATGAGGAGGATGAAGACATCCCAGTTGTAGAGATTAAGGTCGCATTAGATCAGGACCCACCTCAGTAAGATCCACCACTGCCTCCTCCACTCTCGACATATCAGAGATTGACTCTACTCAAGATAGAGATTCATCGTCTCGGGACTGAGTCTCACCATCTTGGGACTCAGATCCAGACTTTACGAGAGGAGTCGACGACCCGATACTCAGAGATGGTCGAGACGGCAGCAAAGCGACATGCCGAGCTTATGAAGCTGCTTCAATCCTGGCACCCCGCCCCTTCTTCCTAGATTTTGCTATTTGACTCGCCTAACTGCTTGACTAGATTACTTGTCTTGATCTGACTTGTGCTTACTATTTTTTTTGGTTTGACTAACTTGGATGCTATTCCTTTTCTGTTTTAACTTAGCTCATATTAGTTCATGCTTTCTTTCATATTGGATTGCATTCAGCTTGGTATGTGCTTAGTAGAGTAGAATTTCTAATATTTGATTTTGATTTGAAGTTGAACGTCGAAACTCTTATCTATCTTTTAAAAATCTAAGTCTGATTATGATTTTAAAAATGGTTTCAAAAACATTATCTCAAATTCCAAAACTTTGTTTTCAAAATTTATTGTATTTTTACTTTGACTTTAAAATTACCCCCTTCAAAACTAGGGTCTTTCTTCAACATGGACTTAGCTTAGGCTTAACCCTAGTGTGCATGCTTCTATAGATTTAGAAGTCAACATCTCACAAGCACATTAGGATTATTTTGATTGACAACCTAGACTGGATTAAGATGCTTAGGACTGTTGCCCTAGACTTAGATGCTTTAAAATCAGTACATCGATACAAGTTGGGGTGTTATAAATACAATTCAAATTAATCAAGTCACATATTCTGGTTAACTGAGTTGATTTATGAAATGCACTTGACTTGACTAACCTAAGTGAAAATTGCTATTTATTACAGTCAGCAAGACTCAAAAGGTTTGACAAGTGCCTAAAAGGAATTGACGTTATTTTTGAATATTTAAAATTATTTTTAATTTTTTTTGTTATTTATGTTTGGACTCAAAATAAAAATGCCCAGACTTGACCTAGATTTAGCCATTTTTTTTTTTGCTTAAAATTACTCGCTCTGAAACACTTAGTTATTTTTGTTGTGAATATTTTAGTCATTTTTTTTGTTCTTACCTTTATATTATTTACATGATTTTGATATATGGTGATGGGGTTGAGCAACCTAGGAGTGACATGTGGAATAGGGAAGCTACGTGGAAGGACCCACCAAGCCCCTATCGTCATGCTCTGACTCTCGAGACTATCTCGGCAGGGCTGACTCCCGAGACCATCTTGGGAGAACAGGCCCCGCGGCCAGGCCGGGTCATAGACCCCGCTGTAGCTGAGGATCGAATCGTGGATGTCTGGGATAGCGACTAGTCACCCTACCGCTGCACCATAGCCCCGGTGGCAACCGCTGACGATTCGAGCTCCTCTATTATATTTCAACTCTCTCAGATAAAATATTATCCAAGCTAATTAATATATATTTTTTAATCAACCTCAAAGCTTACGACAACATGACATGTTCAAAAATCTCTCTCCTTGTTGGACGACAATGATGAGATTTCTTTCGCCCCTAAGACTACGATGCAACGATAAAACGACTAATCACTATATCAAATATCGATCCCTAATTATTATATATTTTGTAAGATTTTTGTTAAATAGGATATGAATTCTGGGATGTTGAATTTTTAAACCATCCACAGGAGCACTTTCTAATTTATTTTAATAATTAATAAAAAAATTTTATGAGATCTAATTAATCATCTAACATACATCCACTGGATGATCCAAAGATTGATGAGATTTCTTCCACCTACACAGCCTACTTTCCGCCTGGTTGAAAGCTTCGATCCAACGTGTAGTGCTGATAATCCTACGTACACTATTAAAAATAAAATTTGTTATGATACTTTTTAATGATATTTATTTTAATATGTCGTTATAAATAATTTTTAATCACACTTTTTAAAAAGGATTGTTTTTAAAAATAAAATATCATATTAAACTCTTTATAACGACATATATATATTAGTGTTAACCGAAGAAAACTCCCCAATCTCAAACTGACCTTTGTATGTACTCTCCATTTGAAAAATTTTTTGCATTCACTCCCTAATGGATTGAGTATAAAAGAGTGAAAACTCAGTATATATTATAAATATTGGAGTATAAATTATTTGAGATTGAGTACTAATTTAAGAAATTTGAGTACAAAGTTTCGGTGACCCCTCATGTGAAAATCTTGATTTTGTGAATATAAAAGAGTGAAAACTCAGTATACATTATAAAAATTTGAGTATAAATTGTTTAAAATTGAGTACTAATTTAAGAAATTTGAGTATAAAATTTCGGTGACCTCTCATGTGAAAATCTTGATGTGGTGGATGCAACCTCACATACTCAAATTTCTAAATTTTATACTCAAATTTTTTTAAATAATACTCAATCTAAATCAATTCATACTTAAATTTTGATAATGTATACTGAAATTTTTACTATATACTGAAACAATATATACTCAAATTTTTTCAAATAATACTCAAATTTCTTAAATTAGTACTCAATCTTAAACAATTTATACTCAAATCGTTATAATTTATACTAAATTTTTACTCTTTTATACTGATAAAAAAAATAACATACAAAATTTTTACTCTTTTTAGTTGGGGAGTGCATGCAAAGCCCAATTTAATGTGGGGGAGTTTTCTCAAATTTTCACTATATATTACACGTATATATTAATAAATAGATTAATGAAAGTTATTTACTTTGTTTACCCTAAACTTTCGAAGTTCTCCCGCAGTCCGACCTTTCCGCTCCGTCCCACCCTGCGGCGAAAATCTCTGCTCGCCAGGTCGGCGAGGCAACGAAGGATGGTTGCACGCGAGGCAACAACTCCAACCTTTCCGCTCCTTCTCTCTCTGTAATTTTTATAATAAATACTTCCGTCGCCGACGAGGAGTCGGCGAGCGTCGGTCAGAAAGAAAATCCATGGACCACTCCGTAAGAACTACGAGATTACCCCAAGGACGCCTTCGGCATGTCACGGACCGATGGTGGCTGCACGCGAGGTGGCGGCTGCCTCGCCAAGCAACTAAGTGACCGCTTCTCGTCCTCGCTAGGACCGATCGGTCGCCTCGTCCTTGTTGAATTTTAAACAACGCCCTTCTTTATAGATATTTCCTTGATAGATAAGTAGTAGAAATTCAATATATTTCATATTTATCGTATTTTGCTCTAAATGATATGCCGTAGGTTAATCCTTCTCCTGATAGAGTTCAAAATGCACTGAATGAAACTCTACTAATGTGTTTATATAGAAGGAATGGAAGTGATTTCTGCAGTAGTGCACTTCCCAACGCACTTTGTTTCGCTTTCTGCTGTTTTACCTTCGTTTCACTGCAATATGTGGAACCTAGCTATTTACCGATTTAATTTTTGATCATTTTTGTTTGTAATGACAATGCTCTTCGTGTTTATCTCAAGTTAATAAGAACCGACAATATAGTTAGTGTTTGATGTACATTACCAAAGTACACTCAAACTATCTTTGGATCTTGGATCCAATTAGAGAAGCTATGAACATTGAGATTAATTTGTATGAAACATAAACACTTTATTGTCTTCACGAACCAACTCTTGAATCTTGGTATTTTTCTAACTACCAATTCTATGATTCTATCTCTATTAGAATAATGCAAAACCTGCTACTTGAAATTAAACTTCAGTAGTTTTTAGATTTTTCTTGGAATGCATGGTTGCAGTATAATATGAACATATAAAATCCCATCTGAGAACTAAGATAAACTTGGTATAGTGAAGAAGACATTCCCCATCATTGATAGTGGAATAAAGTCTCATAATTGCATTGAAATGCACTCTTAGTATTATTTCTTTTTAATTAGTTCAGACTCATTTATTAAGGCGTAATCAGTAATCATTTATGCTTATACATTAACTAGCAAAATATCACTTTAATAATGTGCTTGAGTAATATCAATGATAAAGTTTGCTTAATTACGATGTTTTAATTATGATTCTTTTGGTTGTGGTAATTATATTAGGAAATGTAATATATTTTATAAAATTTATGGTTATCCAATTTTCCTTCACCTTAAATTCTGCCTATTGAGCATCACAGGATATACTATTCCCTAACAATATACCTTGCTTTTTAAAATGTTTCCAGAGGACATTTTAAAATAAAGATTTTACTATCTAGATATGCCTTTCACCTGTTTTATTTCTATCGTGATAAAAACATTTCAATTTATCATAACTTATTTGAATGAGTATTTTCTCTAGAATCATTATGGATAAGAGTTAGATGGTTTTACCAAGACAAACTGAGTATAGAAATGGAGTTGAAAGTTTCTTACATTTTGCACTTCATTTTGAGTTTTTGCAAACATTTTGTTATGAGGCGTAATCAGTGCTAGAGATGCTTCTTGTCTCTTCAAAAGGCTGTTTTTTAACATGTCTTGATGACTATTGCTATTATAGATTGGCTCTAAGAGAATTGAAGATACACTATCCTTAAACATTTGAAGATCTGGCAAATATATCTATCTCATGAGACTCACTGACTGTGACTTTTTTTAGTTAGCACAAAAAAAAAACTGTAAAGTACGTGGGTTGTTTTCTACATTATGAACAGACAGAATTGGGTTGTGAAACTCGGAAACTCTCTTTACATGAAAGTGTTTTATTTATTTTGAGTCTGTTATACTGATGTGATTGAGTTCTTCCTTTCTACAAAGCTGTAAAGTATAAGTTATTTTCGAGTAGTGTATCTTTACTTAGGAGGATTTTCTTCTTTAATATAATTGTATCTTTTTGCATTCTTGGCTGATAAGTCCATTACTTCAATGCATTTGCAAATATATGTCTTTTATTCTGGGTTCCTAAAATCTTTAACTTTTCTCAATTGTGATATAAGCACGATGGAAATAAAAAAAACAAAAATCTAATTTATAAAGATAATAATATTGTTGACTTCAATAAAAAGCTCGATTTCAGCTTAAACTTGATAATATTTTTAATAAATAAACTTGAATATTTTTGATAAATAATCAATAAATTTGAACGTAACTAAACTCGGCTAGATTCATTTCATTTGCACTCTACAAGTTGGTGAGCAAATATGTTTTTTACAATTTTGTGAATAAAGCCTCACAAATCTTAGATGGTCTCTCTCTTTAATTTATTAAATACATTAAGGTTATGTTTGATAAGGGATAATTTTTTAGCAATCGATCTGAGATTTGATGTTATCCAACTTTATTAATCATTTTTTAAGAGATAATTTACCTTGTAATGTAATCAATATTAGATTATAAGTGATTATTTTTTTTGATACCATTTTAAAATTATAATATAATATAATTTGAGTTTAAAAAGTTAATAAAATTTTATAATTTGGATTATAAGATCTGAATTATATTTTAAGTTTAATTACATCATAAATTTAATTACATTACTCTTGATTAAACATGGCCTAAATTTTTTTGAATTGTTCCATACCCTCACCAATTTGAGTTGACCTTATGTTAGACCTTTGAGCTATTAGTAAAACAATCTTCATGGCTACAACGACAATTATTAATGCACTTCATTCTAAATTGCCTAAGGGGGCGTTTGGTTTATTCTATTTTTTATTTTTCAGAAAATCGTATTTTCTTATTTTCTAGAAAATAACTTTATTTTATTCCCTAATGATCCTGTCGTGAAGCGAGGTGGCACCCCTGCGGCTAGATGGTCCTCCTGGGAGCGTAAGGTCGCTAAGGCTGTCTGCGGAGCTAGCGCGCTCCAATCCTACAAGACAAAGGCCGTTAGGACCTGTCGGGAAAAGTCTCCGGCCAGACACTCCGACGGTCAAGTCAGTACTCGTCGGTGGCAATGGAAAGCAATAGAACAGTAGAAAAATGCACTAT
The DNA here is from genome assembly GCA_024364735.1 of Boesenbergia rotunda. Classification (NCBI taxonomy): domain Eukaryota; kingdom Viridiplantae; phylum Streptophyta; class Magnoliopsida; order Zingiberales; family Zingiberaceae; genus Boesenbergia; species Boesenbergia rotunda. Next base: position 507,105 of record JAGFNQ010000683.1, on the reverse strand, counting down.
TGTGCATACTTGAGAGATGCGGAGTGAGGATGCTTATATAGCTGGGGAAGCTGACAGCTAGAGCTGTCAATTTGGGTTGGGCCTGTCGGATTGACCTACCCCGCCAATCAATTTAAACGGGTTGGGTTAGAATTTAAGCAACCCAAGCCCGCTACGGGCCAACCCGCCTAGGCCCGTGACCCGCACGGGTCGGCCCGCGACAGACTTGGGTTGGCCCGCGGGTTGAGAATCATATGTTAGTTAAGTTTTATGACAATTTATTATCTTTCTTTGTTATTATTTTGAAATAAAAAATAATATTTTTCATCACATGAGTACTCGTTTGTACCCATTTATATTTAAAAAATATATTTCTTAATATATTTGATTGATGAAATCTAAATATATGATTTTTTTAATTTTTTTAATTTTTTAAAAATATTTTGATGGGCCCGCGGGTTGACCCGCCTAATCCACGACCCGCCTTGGATTGGGTTGGGTTGGGGATTTTCCAGCCCGCCTAGATGACGGGTCGAGCCGCCCCGCCCCGCCAAATGGCCGGCCCGCCATGGGCCGACCCGCTCCGCCACGGGTTGGCCTATTTGACAGCTCTACTGGCAGCTCCTGCCCCACCTGCCACATGCTACCATTGTAATGTCCGAAAATTCTCAAAACAAATTTTAGAAATATCCTAGAATTAATTTTGAATTTATGGATATTTTTATAGAATTTTTCCATGGACAAATAAGGCAAAAATGAATAAAAAAATAGAATGCGCGGTAAAAAAAGTTTAAGTGGGGTTTGACCCCTAAACCTTTAACATGAGGGAAGAATATGCTTAGCAAGTGGGATGAGTTTGTTTTCGCTGGAATAGACTAGAGGGAAAGATAGATAAAGTGAAGTTAGTTAAATTTTTCCATAAATATAAAAGGGAACTTAAGGGTTTTTTTATTGAAACTTTTCCTCACTTGTCACCGCCGAACCCTCTCCTCTCTTGGGTGATTTCTCCTCTCCCTCTCCCGAGTCTTTCTCTCCCTCACTCACGGCAAACCAAGGAAGAGGTCTAAGGTCTTATGTTGGGCGGATTCAAGAAGGAGGACTCGCTAGGGGATCTTCTCAAGGAGTAGTTCATCGTTGGAACGTCTCCGAGACTCCAAGGACCATCCCTCTCCCTAAACCCTACGCCTAGAGTTGTAAGAACAAGCGCAGGATGTAAGTATCCCTCACCTGCGGTATAAGTAGCTTCGTTTGTATGATTGATTGTTCTAGTTTATCTAATTGCAATTTTATGCCCATATGTGCAGATTAACATCCTCTACCGATTTTAAGGGCACCACTAGATGGGCTGGACGTGCTTCCCCCTTTAGTTTGGGGTTTAGACACACTGTCGAGTGCCTAGGAAGTGTCCTTAAATGAAAAAGGGGAGTTTTTAGGCACACAAGGTGCTCCAGAAAATGTTAAGAAGCTCTAATATGAGTTTTAGCATGTTATGAAGTTAGCTACCATTGCTTTATGTTTATGGACCCTAGTTCGTCCATTGGGTGGGCTCCTAGATCGCCCTAGGTTCTAGATCTCCTAGTATATGCAAGGTTAAAGAAAAGAATATTTATGAAAGTATTTTACTTTTTATGGCATGTGCTTGGACTCTAGTTCGTCCATGGGTGGACTCCTAGTTGTCCCTAGGCTCCTAGTTTGCCTAGTATTAGTACCCTAATGGGTTCGGGATTAGCTATCTCGGATCTATTTAGGGATGCGCGCATTAGCAGCACGTTGCCGGGCCCACAGCAGCATGATTAGTATTTTCACTTATTATATGTATAAGTTTCAAAAGTTCAGTAATAGCTCTAAGTGGAAACAGTTTTAAGATCATGCTTAGTTCAGTTAGATTCTATGGATGCTATGTGAATTTAGTTATAAGAATATGATTTAGTTCATATGTTTAGTATAATGAGTATGTCATGATAGTTGTTTAGATTATATGTTTCAGCAAGATTAAATGACAAGTATGATATGTTTTTCCTACACGTGTTTTCAAAAGCATGAGTTTCGAGATATGCATTGTTTTGTGAGTAGGATGGTACTTATTAAGTTTTATGCTTATAGTTTCATTTTCCTTATACTGCAGATAAGGGCAAAGGAAAAATGGAGTAGCGGAAGCGGCAGGAATGATGTGGAGTGTGTGATGGTGGAAACTTGGAATGAAAGAACCTTGGGAACTTGCATTAAGAGGACATGTTATTAAGAATGTTAAATGAATTAGTTCCTTGTCATGTTTACTATTTTTCGCATCTTAAGTACCTTTGTCATGTTGAGTGATACATTCAAGTGCATGTTTCTAGTTATACTTTGACATGTTGTTAGCTTCTACATGTGATATGTTGGGTAATACATTCAAGTGCATGTTAATTAGTAGTAAAATGAATGGTTTAAGGCCATGGAACCATTTCTGATATTATAGTGCTACTATTGATGCATCTAGACCGAAACAATGCCTAGTTTTAGTAGCAAGTTGATACAAAGTTCATGTTTTTAATTTCATGCTTAGAAATGGTTAAAGTATGCTTTAATGTCATGAAAACATGTAGAATATGGCTTAGAATCATTGTATACCTATTAGTAAGCTCAAATATGAGTTTGTGGTGTTTTTGGTACAAAGTAGGTTGACCTTGGCACGTTTTTGGAATCTGAATTTTCAGATTTCAGAACTATCCAGTCGACTGCGACAGTTACCAGTCGACTGGGACCAACAGAAAAATGGCACAGAAAGTTTCTGTCGCCTCGGGCAGTCGACTAGCAATATATCAGTCGACTGGTGCCAATTTAAAACAGAGTGTGATGTAGAGCTGCTGGTTAGTGCTTCAGTCATGCAAGACTAAGGTTGGGGGATCAAATCTTACCAAGCTAATAAAATTAAAGTTTTTGTTTTATTTTGGCTGGTTAGTACTTTCAACATAATTATGAATTGTTAGTTCAGTAAATAGCGAAATAAGAATTTTTAAATTCTCCCAGTTGGTTTAGCATCTGAAATATAATGATCAGTAATCAGTTAGTCAGTCAGTTAGTAGTAGCGATCCGCCTTAAAGCTTAGTACCAGAAGGCGGGTCGTTACAACCATATAGCGAGGACAAGGTGATGCATGCCCAGAGGTGGCAGGATAAAGTAGTGCATACTGGGTTAAGGAAAGAGGCACTGTCAACTTAATGGCTGGCACCTTTTGATGCCACTCGACCAGACACCAGTATATGTGGTCGTAGTACAGGGGGTCAGGGTGTGGCAGGAAGATCAAAACATCAGCGAGATATTCGTTGCTAGGACCAGAGTGACCCCAGTTCTGTGTCGACCCCGTACTGCTTCAGGTAACCTGATGTCAGGGAGTAGTTGTTCTGCATGCTAGGGCATGTTAGGGCGGCCTATGAGTGAGGTGACGCCTGGGGCACTGAGTGATGAGGCGGGCTGAGGGCCTATGAGGGTGTCGACTGGGGCACTGCATGACGAGACCGGTTGAGGGCCTATGAGTGAGGTGCCTCCTGGGGCACTAAGTGATGAGGCCGCCTGAGAGCCTACAAGGGTGTCGACTCGGGCACTGCATGACGAGACCGCTTGAGGGCCTATGAGGGTGCCGACTGGGACACTGCATGACGAGGCCAGTTGACGGCCTATGAGGGTACCGACTGGGGCACTGCAGGACGATGTGTCAAGTAACACCTCCTCCGGTTCGGGCTTACCCCCGGAGTGTGGTCTGCCACGCGTCGGCGGGGAGCCAAACCTGGAGGGGTATTGAGCATGAACGTTTAAGCTTGGGTCAGACCAATCCTGAGGAGCGTGGGCCGCCACGCGTCCGACCAAGGGTCTTGATCCGAGTGACGCCTATCCTACGGGTCTCTCCAGCCCATTAACCGTTTTCCCTTTGACTGAGCGCCAGACTGTCAGGTCAGGCTACACGTAAGTTGGCCCGGAATCATCTAGTTTTCCAGAAAATAATATATTTTTTTCTAGAAAACAAGATTGAAAAATACAAACCAAACACGTTTTTTAGAAAATCATATTTTCTATATAAAATGAAAATGAAAAATAAAGATACCAAAAACTGCCAAATGTTTCAAAGTTCTAAAATTCATTTTGAAACCTCTAAACCATTAAACACAAATCGAGTTAATTGATTACTTGAGCTCTACATGTGTAATTATACCCTCTACATGTGTAACTATCCCAAGACTTTGCACACTAGATGTACGTATTAAAAAATAAATAAAATCTAACTTAATCTTTTGCCAATTATATTAATCAAATCTGTTAAATCCAACCTATTTTTGTTTCGAGTGTTTTTAGTTGCTGAAAATTTTCAAAAAGTAAAAAAAGCAAATAGTTATTTATTTTTAAATTTAATTAAAATATGTTTTAAAAAATGTATTAATGTAAAAATACCTTAACACCTTAACTTAATTATTAAAATTCTGTTTAGTGACTCAAATATAATTATTTTATAGTTCTAAATTATCATCCAAATTATTTATTATTTAAGTGAGATAATTAGATATAAAATAAAAATATTTAAAATATTTCATCATCAATAATCAGACGTGTGTATGTAAAGTAACACATTATTTATTAAGTGTTTTATTGAATTTTTTACTAAGTATCATGACTCTTTTGAAAAATTCTTAAAGATTGAAGGCATATTTAAAAAATACATTAATTTAAAAAAATAATATAAAAGATATTTTGGTCCAATATTTTAGGACTATATAATAATAATAATAATAATAATAATAATTATTATTATTTTTGTTTTTGGGCCCCAACAACCCTCGACCTTCGCTAAAATGGGTTAGGTAAGGAATTGAAATTCAATTCCGGACAGAATTGAATTTCGACCCGAATTGAATTCCAATTCCGATGTTTGGAATGAATTATAAAAACAGAATTGAATTGAATTCAATTATTATACTTTTACGATTTTATCCTGCGAGGATGAGCCAGAGCAACTTTAATTTATTTTGTGAGGGGATGATTTGGTACTTTAATTTGTTTAAGTGAAAGAAATTTAATTTCTTTCATAAATCATATGTATTTAGGTATGATTTATTTGAGGGATTTGAAAGAAATTAAAATTTAATTCCTTAACAATTTCTTCTTAAAAATTATTAAGAATTTCCAAACAGTTTGGGGGTATTAAGGCGAAGAAGTCGAGTAGTCGACAGCTCTTTCCTTCCGTCTCTTCTCTGCCAATCTATCCAACCTGAAGGAGAATGGATCGCAGAACAGAGGTAAGCCTTCTCTGCCTATCTCTTTCCTTTCTCCTAAACCTTCTCATTCGACCTTCCTCAACATCTTTTTCCGTAGCATATCATCATCCTTAATCCGTTGCAGTTACTTTTTAAGTCCCGATCCTTCTCCTTCTCCTTCCTCCTTCCTCTTTTTTACGCCGCTTCCTAACCCTTGACCCCTTTCCTTCTCCCTCGATTCCACTAGCTCCGCCGGACCTTTCTCCTTCCTCGTGAGTACGCCACTTGGAGCCTAGGCCAAGCGTCGGTCATCCTTGCCGAGCCCCCAGCGATGCCCCTCTTTGCTGTGTAGTGCTTTTTTTTTTAACCTTCTCTTTGCAATTTCAAATCCCCGTGCGGACGCCGCCAGGCGAGTTTATGCTGGAGCTTCCTCCTCAGCGACACCCTCCTTTGCTGCGATGTCCCGCGGAAGCCTCACTTCCTTTCTTTCTCTCGCGGCTTTGATTCCGCGAGAGAGCGTCGGGCCCTGTGGTTCTCTCACCGCTGCAAGTCTGGCCGAACACCGGGAACTACATGCTGTGTGGTCCAGGATGGTAGGTTGGTAACAAACAACTGTGAGATACTTATTGAGTGAGAGTTTCTGCATATTCTTTCGCCCTCATGGACCATAGTGTCTGTTTTCATTCTTATCCCATATTTATGTACAATCTTTGTGGGAATTCTTCAGTATGAAGGGGATCTTGGGTATGCTTTTCTGCAAAGGCTCCCAATCTAAGTGTCATATTTTGGGTTGGATGGGTTTACCCTTGGGTTTTATTACTATTAACGACTTTTCTGGACCTTGATCAGTATATAAGCTAACATTTCCAAGTATACTTCTGTCCTATCCTTTTCTATTGTTATTGCCCTTGTCCTTGATTGGAAGAACTTCTAATTTCAAAAACAATTTTATAGTTTGATTATTGCTAGACATATCCTTCAGTGGAAAAACTTCCTAAATGATGCATTGGATTGTCTTCTCTATGATGCCTGAAAGAATTTGGAATGTAATAGTACAACAATAGACAATATCATGATCTGCATAACAAATTTAGGTAGAATAGACTGCTCTACCTAGTTAGGGTGCATCAGCTTAAGGACAATCTGTTGCCTTTATCTGTGTGTGTGCGCGCGCGCATGTGCGCGCTAGCATATATTCATTACCTCCTTGATCCATTTTAGGATTGGAGGTGTTGATCACATATCTCTCATCAATCCATACCTGGAAATACAGTTCCATGGCAGTTACTTAGACAAAATTGTGATTTAAGTACATTGAAGTGGCCTATTGTTTTTTTGACAAGAAAGATAGATGCAAGATTGATACAAGTCATCATAGATTTTCTACAAGTTGATTCCGATCAGGATAGGTTATTGTAAGTCCACAATCTGTCCCTATCCAATTTCATCTCGCACTAGATATATTCTAATGGTTGAGTTAGATTTTATCACATGTCTAACTCAGAAGTCTAAACTCCACCAAGATAACATGCTAACTAAAATCTCATCAGCAGTAAAGATGTTTATATTAACTATTTTGAGCACTTAAAAACTTACAATTACATTGTTGATTGATTTATTTTGCATATCTTTTCCAGGATCAAAATGACTCAATCTTGGGAAGTCTCAAAATTGCTCCAGATGTTAATGATGCTCTTCTATGTGGAAATCCAGTTGTGGCACTAGAATCAACAATTATTTCTCATGGTATACGTGCCATGTTGATGCCATGTTTTTAAGCATGTTGACACTCTACAATTCAAGTCTTATCGTACAGCTTTTTCTGAGACAATAAATTTTTTCTTGAATTAACAAGTGAAACATTTTGTAACTCATGGATTAAGATTGCAGGAACAATAATGCTTTCATGGCTTAGCTTGGGGAAGTTTCCATGTAAATTATCATTTTTTTCTTGTCCTTTCCAAGCTGATTATAAAGAACTTCAAGGCTTAGTAGCTTGTTATGTAAGTTCATGAAAAAATGGACTTCAAGGCTTCTGTTCAGATAAGGTTGCTTTTTATTAGGCTAGAATCATCATCATCGTCTGTTTTTTTCCCAACTAGTTGAGGTTAACTTAGTAAATCTTACACCTCCATTGAACTCTAGTAAATCACTATTAATATTCAAATCAGCTAAGTCTTTTTAAAATTACTCTAACTCATATTTTCTGTAATCTTCCTCTACCCATTATATCTTCCATTCTAATAGACTCAACTTTTCTACCTATAGAATGTATTAGTCGCCTTTGATTTCATCCCATCTTAACCTATTCTTTTTTATAAATAATTCTATTGGATGATTGGATATTAGCATTTTTAATTTTGTTAGTTCCTAGTAACTTCATGCATCTATCTTAACTTTCTTATATCCATTACATTTGTTTTTAACATTCAACACTCGGATACATAAAGCATAGCAGGGGTTGTACCAAAACTCTACATTTGACTATCCGTTCTTCATCTTATAAGTGATATGTTCATCAATGACCTCTTCTTGTTGAGTAATGGATTTAGAATATCTAAAAGGCCCATAGGAACATCAATTTTAACCAATTTGTAAGTTTTTCTTATTACTAAAATTACATATCTTCAAAAGTTGTTCTACATATTTTGAAACCTTTAGTTACCAATGTGTTTCTCTATAATTCAAGTTTTACATTTAATCTAATTACTCTATCATAAACTAACACAATATTGTGGGCAAACAATTGATAGGGATTCTAAGAACACCATTTGTTAGACTACTTGGTTGTAATCACCAATTATATTGGTGAGAAGGCCTATAACACAATATTACAACAACAATAACCAAGTCATATCCCACTAGTCGGGGTCGGCTATTTGGATCGTTCTACGCCATTAGACTATATCCCTTACTATAGCATCATCTATATTTACATAAATTTCCTCCTGTTTTAATGTTGTTAACCAAGGCATATAACACAATATTGTATGCAAATAATATACAAGGGTCTAAGAAAAACAAATTGTTGCCTCGGTTGGTTGTAATCTTCTAGTGAGAAAGTGATGTGTGCTAACTGCCAGTGCATGGTCATTGTAAAAATATTGTCCTCTGGGACCGTGTTATTGACTAGTTTACGTGCAAAATGGACAATCTAGATGAATCAAAATGAGGGAATTGTTCTGTAAGCAAAGTAAACTAAGAAAACAGAATTAAAAACAGTGACAAAACTACTTTTAGAGACTATCTTAGGACTTCGGTTTCACCACGATGATAGTTGACAATTTAGTTGTGACTCCACTCCCTCTCTTCAATGTTAGATCATGCTTGAAGGTGGTTTATAAGGTAATTGATGTTTCCTTTTGAATTACACCGGTGTATCCATCCTAACGCGAATCTTATTCTCATGGTAACCAAATAGGGGGAGACACATTATGCTTTGTGATAGCTAATGGTATCCTCGAGAAAGTTTGGACTCATTTTGTGAACAAACCCTAAGTCCAGTTCTATAGGTCTGAGATTAGAGTTCACCTCTCGATCCTTTCCTTTTTCTCTAATATCTATGATAATGTACGTTAATACATCAAACATGTTAAGAATGCTAAAACTTAATCATGAATTAAACATATCATGCAGTAAAGAGAAGAATCACAAACTATCAATTCTCAACTTAACATCAGGTTACTCCCTAATCCTAGAATTAAGGAGACTACTCCAAGCCATAGACATTAAAAGGAACATTCTACAATGAAAATTAAAGAGAGAAGTGCAAAGGGAACTTAGTTGTAGATGTTGATGACATCTCTGGAGGATCTCCACGTGCTCCTTTGGTGGTTGGAATCTCTAAGCTCCTTGGATCTCTTTGAAGACGACTCTCTTCTAAGGTCTCTTGTCACAGGAACTCCTCTATGGCTCAAATCGGTACCCCGGTTGCCTTTTTAGCCTCCAAAAATTTCAAAATGTAACAAATTTTCCTAAACTTCAGAGGGGTGCTGCCATCAAAACCTAACGATTCATGACCATGGCAAACACCATGTGCTGGTCGTGGATCATGCTTGAAGGCTCTACGTCAAAAGTACGAATGGAACACGACTGTAGCAGGTGCCACAGTCTGGCCGTGCCCCTTGCTAGAAGTTCCAGTTGATGCTTTAATGTCAATTCTGCCTCCATGGATGATCCACGTGTTGGTATGACTTGGCGGTTTCCAAGACAACCAAGTGGTCGTATCTGAGAGACCTCTCTATGTCTACAGATTAAAAATTAAATCCGAATAGAGACCCGTCCCTTTAACGACCGACTCGTCGTCGTATTAATTAATCCAAGTTACAACTTAGCCGAAACCGAGGTTAAGGCCTTGTAACTTTCTGGATTAATTAACCGTGGAAAAGACGACGATTTGGATCGCCGGTTTTTGTGTTTATCTTCGGGGTTCACTTAGTTAATTATTGTCTATGATAACGAATCAAAATAACTAACATACATGAAATGGCGAAGAAAAGTAATATGACACAATTAAAACATAACATAAGTAAATTGGAGCTCAGAAGATTTATACCTCGTCGTTTACCTCGCAGTCTTCTACCGTATGACCCTCCCCTCTTGGACGTCGTGTGGGCGACGATCTACCAAGACGCGGAATCACCAAGGCTTGATCTTCTTCTCTCCTAGCTTGGCTGAAACCCTAGGAGAGAGACTAGGGCTTCCCTTTCTTCTTCTCTCCAAGATCCCGCCGGAAAGCTTGCCTCCAAGGAAGCCACGGCCGACGATCTTCCTTCTCTTCCTTCTTTGCTTGTCTCACCAACAAGAGAGGATGAAGGAGTGAAGAACCCGAGAAGAATTAAGCCCTACACCCTCTTCCTTTATCTTCCTTGTGTCGGCCACCAATCCTCCAAGAAGAAATCGCCGGCGACCTGCCTCCTGCCACCAAGCTCCGCCGACTCTTGTTCCACCTTATAGGAAACGTCGACCACTGGTAGGAGGTGAGGAAGAGGAGGATGAAGAGGGTTCCAACTGCTAAAATCGACTCCTTCTCTTGCTAGTTGCCGGCGCCGAGCAAGGCCTCTTGCACCGCCGGCGACACCACCTCCTCCTCTCCTTGTTTGAAGCCGAGCCTTGAAGCAAGAAGGGAAGGCAAGGACCTTGAGGAAAGAAGAAGACAAAGCTTTCTTCTCCTCCTTTACCCAGCACCTCCAATCCTTTCCACCGACCCCTTCAAAAAACCTATGAGAGAGAGGTTTTAGAGGAGAGATTTGTTATGGCTTGGGTGATTAATTGGAATTAATTCCAAAATTATTAGCCTTGTATTATGACTCCTATGAGGTATTTATAAGGCTAAGATAGGGACCATGAGGAGGAGTTGGTTCTTGGCCCACTAATGAATCCAAACCCGATCCATTAATAGTGATCCATTCCACTAAAGGATCCCATTGTACTTCCTTACCAACCCCCATATTTTCATATGGGCTCCACATATTACGAGTCGTCCATCTCCCTGTGTTTAAGATATCGTATGCCCGATAATTAATTTAATTTACTGATAATTAAATTAATTATCCTCTTTATCCTTGATTAGTACCACTCAACCTTTTCATCATGCCGGACCATAGCCACTTGCAAGATTTGACATGACGATTCTTTTGAGCTCACCAAGGGGGCATCATCATCCCGACTCACCAGGACACGGATTCCGTCAATAATCAACGACACATCATATTATTAATATTATCTCCCAACTTACCGGGCCTATCGATCTATCAGAATAGATCTTGCCCATTGGTAAATCAAAGAGACAATAATTAATAATATATGTTCGTCATTATTTCGAGATTAAGAGATCGTACTCCATAATATCTATCCGAGGTCTAATCTAATTTACTAAGTCAGTACAAAAATTGGATGACCTCTCTTTTGGTCCTACTCAATGTACACAAAGTACACTAGTGTAATTCTATGGTTTAGATAAACCACACCTAATTACACTACAACCATCCTGATGGTTTGTCCAACTCCATCTCGGTTGTGAGCCTCTTTTTTATACTTCGGCAAGGAACCTGATAACATGATCTTCTGTGCGACACCACGGACCATGTTATCTACAATGCCAAGTATTAGACATTTTGTGCACGTACTAATATAAACATGCACTGTGTGATTTTCTGATTCTCTTTAAAATGTAAATGTATCTTAACCAAAAGCAAGACTTTTAGTATACATCTTAACACCACGATCATGGTACACGACGTGTATCATGTTGCAATGTACGCTCCTTTGACTTTTCATCTTCAAATGTGCTCCAATGTCAATATCTTCACGTCCTATAAATCACAAACAACAATCATCCGAACTAAAAAGATAAAAATCGATGCAAAAGCTAGAACTTATCCTAAATAATGCTTATGTAATGCAATAAATACATGCTAAATAAGACTGAAAATATATGCATGATTCACACGCATTAGAAAGCCTAAAGTGATTCTTAAGATTTGATTTTGCAAGCTTTAAGATGCTCTAAAAAGTAATTACGTGTCCAACTATAAGTAAAGAATATAATACTTAGCCATTAATTTATCCTCATATAAAAATAGCAATCTAGTAGACGCTTTATGGGTTACTCTTTCATTTAAAAAAGGAAAAACATACTAACCTCAAAAAGAACTGCATTATTAAGTTGCCGGCTGATTTCACTCCTTGAATGGTTAGTGTTTTTTCTTGTTTGTGGATCTGGTTAATGGATCAAATCTAAAGACAAGCAAGCTTCTGTGCTTGTTTCAAATTTGATGTGCCATTCCATGACTTACATAATATCCCAGCTTATTTTCCAGTTCCTTAATTACAACTAAAGAATTGTATCCTACAAAAGCCAAGTTGTATTGAAGGAGTAATTCATGGTACTAGCATTGAAGTAAAGCTGAGTGCTGATATACAATTTGGTAAAACCAGTGGAGTACTTTCTTGACGTTTCTGTTTGCATATGTAGCCCCTACATGCAAATTTTTATTGTGAACTAGAAGGTCAAGGTTACTAATATCACATGCTTGTTCTAGAGGAAGATTATATAACTCTCAGACATCTTACAAGGAGAATGATTCCAGAAGAGTGGTCGATTATGCAGAACATTACATAATAAAAAGAGAAGAGTATGACTTTCTAATTAAACAACAAAATAAGTGGCGAAACATTTTTTTAGGTTTGCATTTTGCATATAAAAGCAAAAGGGGAAAAGTGAGGGACTAAATTGGGTTTTAAAAAAAAGAAGTATACAATGATATCAGAATACTGTTAGTGCAGAATGGGTTCCAGTTCAATTTTGTATAGTTTATTATCAGGTTTGGAATTCGGAAATTATTTCCTGGTGTTTTATTCTCTTTTAAAAAAAGTACTTAATGTTTTTTCCTTCTAAAACTCAAATTGTAACTTTTCAGCTAGCTTTTTTACAGTTGTCTTATTGCTAAACTTCAATAACCACGGTTTCAGTTCCACTTTAACTCATTCTTGGCTTTCTTATATTGCTTTTCTCTCCTTAATTATCCTATGATAAAGTCTAGTTTGTGATGTTCTATTTTTTATATTAAACATGGTGGTTAGGTTGCACTTTCTTTGGTCATATAACTTAAATTAATTTGATGATTTTTAGGTATGCCCTATCCGCATAATCTTCAGACTGCGAAAGAGGTCCAAGCTATCCTGAAGGCAAATGGTGTGGTTCCTGCTACTATTGCCATTTTAGATGGAGTTCCATGCATAGGTATGTCTGCTTTGTCTACTTCTTGGATTGTTTAATCTATTTTTCTTAACAAAAATTCAAATGCTTTGTCAATGATTGATAGCTTCAGTGAAGTGGAGAAGGTTGCAACAAAATTATCTCTACATAGCATTTCCAAATTTCTGTTTAATTGATGAGAAAACTTGTCGCGAGCAAAAGTTATAAACGGTTGAAGATAATATTTTGCGATTGTTATATAAAAAATTAAGTTGTTATGTAAAGGTTGATCTTGATGCTATAGGAAGTTGGATGTAAAGCTTTGATTGGCTCTTTCAGATTGAGATCATGAAGGAACTGAGTCAAGATTGAGTTTGGTTTGAGTTGGAATCAAATTGGAGTTAATTTGGTTGTTTGATGATTGAACCATTAATGAATTGACGGTTTTATGTAGAATTTGGTTCATTGGTTAGTTAGGGTATTAATCCTGTTGGATAGAAAAGAAAGAAATATAATCTCAATAATCTTATTTTCTTGTGTAAATAAAGAATACAATATATATAGATGTGTACGAGGACTTATTCAATTCACCAATTCTAAAGACATATTAATTATGTCATATGGAAAAACCTGTAAAACCCTAATGACGTAAGATAGAAAGAAAAGACCTAATTACCCCTGCACCTCACAACACTCCCCCTCAAGTTGAACATATATATCAAACATGTTTAACTTGCTAAGGGCAAAATTAAACACAGCTTGGGGTATAGCTTTTGTAAACATATCAGCAAGTTGGTCCTCAGATTTGACATAGGGCAAGCATAACTCTCCAGAATCAAGTCTCTCCCGAATAAAGTGGCGATCAATCTCGATGTGTTTGGTCCGATCATGTTGGACTGGATTATTTGCAATATTGATTGCAGCTTTGTTGTCGCAGTACAGCCTGAGAGGTAATTCAGCCTTTAATCCCATGTCTTCTAATAAAAAACTCAACCATAACATTTCTGCAAGACCATGTGCCATGGCTCGATACTCTGCTTCCGCACTGGACCGTGCACAAACACTTTGTTTCTTACTTCTCCAAGTTACCAAGTTTCCTCCTAAAAAGGTGCAATAGCCCGAAGTAGATCTTCTATCATCTCTAGAACCAGCCCAATCAGCATCAGAATAACATTCCACCTTCAGATTACCACCTCCCTTAAACAACAAGCCTTTTCCGGGACATGACTTTAAGTATCTCAAAATCCTGTCAACGGCCTTCATGTGGATAGTTTTAGGAGCATGCATGTACTGACTTATTATACTAACAGCGTAGGTAATGTCAGGCCTAGTCATAGACAAATAGAGTAATTTTCCAACCAACCTTTGATACGTTCCCTTTTCCAGATTTGTAAGATCTTCCCCATTAGAACTAGTAAGATCATGATTTACTTCTATAGGAGTCGATGCTGGTCGACAACCTAACTTCCCTGTCTCCTTGAGCAAATCTAACACATATTTTCTCTGACATATATATATTCCTTCCTGAGATCGAGCAACTTCAATACCAAGGAAGTACTTTAATAGTCCAAGGTCTTTAATTTCAAACTCTGATATTAACTTGGACTTAAGAGCCTGGATTTCAACCTCGTCATCACCTGTGATTATCATATCATCAACGTAAACCAGAAGAATGGTAGTTTTGTCCTCTCTCCTCTTCACAAAGAGTGTATGATCAGCATTCCCTTGTCTAAAGCCAAACAATGTCATGGCTTTGCAGAACCTATCAAACCATGCTCTGGGTGATTGTTTAAGTCCATACAAAGCTTTTATCAGTCGGCAAACCTTCCCTTTTGTTTCAATTCCAGGAGGTGATAACATGTAGACCTCTTCATGAAGGTTACCATTCAAAAAAGCATTTTTCACATCTAGCTGAAATAGCGGCCAACCATACTGAGAGGTAAGAGAAAGAATCACCCTGACTGATTTGAGTTTTGCAACTGGAGCAAAAGTCTCCAAGTAATCCACCCCATATGTTTGAGTAAATCCCTTGGCAACAAGTCTGGCTTTATATCTGACCACGTCACCCTCTGAGTTATACTTAATAGCATAGACCCATTTAGAACCAACCAAGTTCTTCCCCTTTGGGGGATCTACTAATTCCCAAGTACCATTCTTATTAAGAGCCTCCACTTCTTCATTCATTGCTTCTAGCCACCTTGAGTCCCTTACAGCTTCAGAATAAGAAGAAGGTATAACATGATTTGATAGCTGTGAAACAAAGACATGATATGAAGAAGATAAACGAGAATAAGAAACATGGTTAGAGATAGGATGCTGAGTACATGACCTGACCCCTTTCCTAACAGCAATTGGAAGATTCAGCTCATTTATATTCAGGGGTGCGATTGGCTCAAGCAATGAGGATACAGGATCAGGAGCCAGAGCATCCGATTCAGCTAGCCGATTAGTAGTAGGTCCTTGCTTATGTCTTCGTCGCCTGTAAGTAATAATTTCTTGTGAAGTCTGCGAGCCCAGTAATGGAGCATCCAGTAATGGAGCATCATCTTTTCTATTTTCCATGACATCCAATGAAATCGGAGAAGGAACCACTTGAGGTACAAGAAAAGAAGAGGTAGGATTCTCCCCCTGGGGACGAGGCTGGGAAGAATAATAGGACTCGGACTCAAAAAAGGTAACATCCTTCAAGACATACCTTGTCCTAGTAATAGGATCAAAGCACTTGTACCCTTTCTGGCAAGTGGAATACCCTAGAAAAATTCCCCGTATAGCTCGAGGATCAAGCTTAGAGGTCTTGGGACCAAGGACATGGATAAAACAAAGGGAGCCAAATACTCGAGGTGTAAGTGAGAACAACGTGGTGTTAGGACGAAGAATATTGAGAGGACACCGGTACTCTAGACCTTTTGATGGTAGACGATTAATGATATAAGCTGCTGTAAGGATAGCATCAGCCCAGAAATATTTGGGTAAGTGGCGCTGAAATAATAATGCACGGGCTGTTTCAAGGATATGACGATTTTTCCTTTCAGCCACTCCATTTTGCTGTGGTGTGTAGGGACAAGATGACTCATGAAAAATACCTAAATCCTCTAGAAAGGTATTTAGAGACTGTGTAAAGTACTCCCGTGCATTATCAGATCGAAGAGTTTTCACTTTTGTGTTGAATTGAGTTTCAACCATTTTGCAATAGTGTTGAATGAGTCGAGGGACTTCGTCTCTGCCTTTCATCAAATAAAGCCATGTACAGTGAGTGTAATCATCAATAAAAGAGATAAAATATCGGTAGCCATCTAAAGAAGGCACAGGAGAGGGACCCCACACATCTGAATGAACAAGGTCAAACGGAGACGAACTTTTATTTATGGACTCAGAAAAATGAGTTCTACAATGTTTAGATAACTGACAAACTTCACATTGAAGAGACTCAAGAGAAACAGAGGAAAAGAGACTAGGAAATAGAACCTTCAAGGATCGAAAAGATAAATGTCTCAAACGAGAATGCCATAATAAGATTTCTTAATGCTTATTATCTGAACACTGAGCTGTAGACTTCAAAGCAGATGTTGTTCCAAGATGATAGTAATAAAGACCTCCTACTTCACGGCCAGTCCCAATTGTTTGCTTGGTCTCGAGATCCTGAAAGACACAATGATCAGGGAAAAAGGTTACTGAGCAGTGTAGTTGTTTAGTAATACTACTAACAGAAAGTAAGTTAAGAGAAATGGAAGGGACATGAAGTGCAGAGGATAGGATAAAGTGATCTGCCAGTTGTATGGAACCTTTACCAGCAACAGTGGCTTTGGTACCATCAGCAATAGTCACTTTATCCTGCCCTGAAGACAGAGTAAGAAATAAAGGAATTAGCAAGATTTGTCATATGATCTGTAGCTCCAGAGTCAATAACCCAGGGGCTATAAGATCTTGACCCAGCAATACTTAACTCCAGGTCACGAATACCTATGTGCGCTTGAGACGAATTAGTAGAGACAGAGGATGAAGTCTGAAGTCGTGATAACAGGTCCTGAAGATTAGCAATATCAGCAGATGACAACTTAATATTAGAAGGTACCGAAGAATCAGTAGTCTCCTCATCCACTAATTTCTGGGCAGCAATATTTCCACGACTAGGCGCCTTCTTGTCACTGTATTTGAATTTTTCAGGTTTTTTTTCTAGATATTTCTCCCAACAAAAATCTGAATCATGATTAGTCCTCTTGCAGTGCCGACAAAATTTTCCACCTTTTCCTTTTGTTCCCCCAGACTTGAGCTTGTTAGAAGAACCGACAAAAGCAGATGTCTCTCCAATTGGAGTACTTGCTGCAGAGATATTACTTTTGGTGTTCATGGTCCTTCTCCTGCCTTCTTCACTTAGAATTTTGTAGTAGACTTGTTCGAGAGAGGGAGTAGGATCAATACTGAGAATTTGCCCTTTTAAATTTTCAAACTCTGCATGAAGCCCATCAAGAAACATAATAATTCTGTCCTTCTCCAGAAGCTTCAAATATCTCTGATGATCATCAGTAGAAATCCAATTGTCCATCCTGTAGTAGTCAAACTCATCCCATAGCCCTTTTAGGGCAGCAAAGTAATTTGTGACAGACATAGAACCTTGCTCAAGTTTAAAAATTTTACTACTTATCTGATAAGTACGCAGCATATCATGTTTGCGTCCATACATCTGCTCCAGTGTCCTCCACATATCAACAGCTGTTCTATTATGAAGAATTACCTGTTTGATGCCAGAGCTAACAGAATTAAGTATCTAAGTCATTACCAGGATATTGTCACGCCTCCAAGTACGAAAGCTAGGATCCTTTTCATCTGGTTTCATTCTAGTACCATGAAGAATATCAAGTCTATCATGGCCTTCTACATAAAGTTCAACAGCAATTGCCCACGATGCATAATTTGTCTCGGTCAATTTTTCCGAGGTTATTTGAAGACCAGTTCCTCCCGATCCCGTCATTGTGAAAATTGGTTGTACCTGATCAGAAGACGCCAAAGGATCTGTAGACATCCCAGAACTTTCTCCGGATGTGTCTGCCATACCAATTCACAAAAAAAAATTGAGGCTGCTGGAATAAAAAAAAACGTGTAGGCTGCTTTGGAAAGAAAATTGATCTGCTGAAAAAAAAAAATTATGCTCTGGAAAAAATGGAGGCTGGGCTCTCGTGTAAAAAAATTGGAGGCTGGTTCTCGCGCGTCGCCGATCCTGCCGACTTCGAAGCGGGCAACTGAGAAAGATCCTGCCGCCGCGAGACGAGGACGCCTACCAAGTAGCGTGAGAAGAAGATGCCACGCCTTGATGAAGAGGCCTGCGCAGAAGAAGCCGTCCCGATGGAAGAGCCGCAGGGAAGAGCGAAGATGCCACGCCTCGATGAAGAGGCCTGCGCAGAAGAAGCCGTCCCGATGGAAGAGCCGCAGGGAAGAGCCTTTGCGAGAAGAAGATGCCACGCCTCGATGAAGAGGCCTGCACAGAAGAAGCCGTCCCGATGGAAGAGTCGCACCTGGGCTTGCGAAGCCTGCCTACCGAGAAGAGAAGAGACCGAGGGCTCGTGAACGGCGAGTCAAGCCTGCCTTCACGAGGAGTAGCCGGCGACGTCGAGAAGAAGAGACCGATCAGAAGATCTCGCAGCCGGAGAAGATCGTGCAGGTCGAGGCGCGCGTGTGCGAGAGGTTTTGAGTCGAGCGAGGACGGCGTTGAGCGAGGACGCGTCGAGTAATTTTGGAAAATCAGAGACGCGCCGCGCGAGGAGAACAAATGCGCCGTGCGCGGAGAAAAAAAAACAACGCGCCGCGCGAGGAGGAAAAACGGCGTCGCGCGTGTGAGAAGGCAGAAGAGAAATTGTGCCGTGCGAAGAACAGAGAGGAGAGGAGAGAAAGTTGGCGGCAGAAAAATTAGGTTTTTGGTAAACCTTGCTCTGATACCATGTTGGATAGAAAAGAAAGAGATATAATCTCAATAATCTTATTTTCTTGTGTAAATAAAGAATACAATATATATAGATGTGTACGAGGACTTAGTCAATTGACCAATTCTAAAGACATATTAATTATGTCATATGGAAAAACCTGTAAAACCCTAATGACGTAAGATAGAAAGAAAAGACCTAATTACCCCTATACCTCACAACAAATCCCATAGCAAATGAACTCCTTCAAAGGTCATTCCTGGATAAAGGAGTGTTGCATTAGGTTGCCAACTAGTGTCAAAGAAAGACATATTATGTATGAATTTGTCAAACTATTATGCTAATGTCAGTTTGTTTCCGAAAGGAATGCGTTGTAGGGTCCTACTGCTACATCCATCTCCTTCTCCATCTTAGTTGTTTTTTGCAAACTCTTGCAACCGCCTATGAGCATTAAGTCGCCATCCCTTTTTGGTTTC
The DNA here is from genome assembly GCA_024364735.1 of Boesenbergia rotunda. Classification (NCBI taxonomy): domain Eukaryota; kingdom Viridiplantae; phylum Streptophyta; class Magnoliopsida; order Zingiberales; family Zingiberaceae; genus Boesenbergia; species Boesenbergia rotunda. The sequence goes on along the minus strand of JAGFNQ010000683.1, from coordinate 487,811 downwards.
TCTCTCTTGTGCACTTGTACGGCCATGGTCCTTGTGTCCTTAGACACGATTAGCTTTAGGTGGACACTGAGGAGAGCCACCTTAGCATGCATTTTCTAGCCTATGTGATCACTAGCAAGTTCTGATAAGGGGCGACGATTTCTTCTTCGATCCTAACTCCCCTTCATTTTCATTGCAGAGAGCTTAGTCTTCATCGAATCCTTGTTGTGTCTATTCCTTGTCATGGGTCAACTGTCTAGTGTCTGCATCACTCCCTTGTGCCTTCCTTGCATCTACCAAGGGTTAACCGGCACCATTGCCTTGTCATGATCTGCAGTGTAGATTGTTGTCCTCTCTTATGTGTGATCATCAACAGCCAATGACTCCCTTGGGTAGCTGATTCCGCCATCCTTACTGCTTTTGCTAGTCAACAGCAATCAAAAGAAATGGGCTTGAGCCAACAAATTTAATAATGGTGGTTTTATTGAGATGCAATGCTTCATAAGCCTGAATCTTTGAGGCCAAAACCCCATCCTCGTAACTAAAGACTTCAGTAGCTTCCTTATAGTGCTACCAATTTTCTCGCATGCAATGCCATAAATGCAGAGAACATGATAGTTTGCATCAATTTTTCATCATCAAAGAGGAATATCAAGTCTCTATGAAGTAATAATCAGATTTCACTTGGTTTCAAACCAATACTCTTAAAGAATGGTCCAAGACAGGATGGTATCTCAGAAAACGAGACATGGCTTTCTCACTATCCTCGTTCTCTTCCAAAATACAATGCTAATCCACATCTTATCTTGAATTCAGCCAATAAAAATTTCATGAGGAAATTATTATTTCAAAACACGAAAGCAATTCTTCCTTAAACTCATCAAATCATAGCTCATGACTAATAATCCATTGAAATATTCAAGATCAGCCAACCGCAGCACATGACTAGTAATCCATTGAAACTTTCAAGATCAACCAACTGCAGAAGTTAATCCATACAGATTCCTCACTAGCAATATATTATGGTAACATACCTGTGCTAAATCCACGTGACTTCTCATTCCTCTTATAAATTTTGATCAATCTACATTCTAGGATTCAAAGATTTACGCTGTGATTCAACTAAAACTCACAGTAACATATCTGACCGTTGATATCAACAGTATAACTCCATGATGGGGTGGCGGAATACTAACATTCTAGTTGATTGCAGCCTAATAGTACATATTTATTTAGATCCAGTTAACAATGTCATTATCTAACGCTTCCCTTGCAGAACTTCCTAATCACAAACACAACACCTAACTAAAAACCACCAGCATCAATTAGAATCAAACAATGAATGAGGACCTGGTCAATTACAGTCAATTTCATTTTTTTCTTTGATGGACACATTAATCATCCATGCCTATAGAAAGATCAAAAGATTACATGAGCAACTGACACAATAACGTTCTCTTGCCCAAGCACATTTCGGAATTATGATGGGATCCAATATATTAACTCATAAATATAACCCATAGGAGATATTTTTTCACCATCTACCAGCTACAATACTTTCACCAATGGGCCATCCACTTTCAATGCAAAAATCATATTTTTTCAAAAAGAAGGCATCAATATCACTTCTGCTACACGCTTTTCAGCTGTCTCTTTAGAAAATCGACTTGTTACCCACTTTTCAGATGTAAACATCTTTCTCAAATTTGCTCGTGAAATCGCTTTAAGTTAAAAAAGTGGTTCCAAAATGTGCCTTTGCGGTTCTTACCATGTCTCTTTGTCTAGTAAACTCCTTCAGCTCAATACTTGTGGTTGTTGTAAATATGACCATTCACCATCAAAGTTCGTTTATACAATTTTTGAGATGAGGAATTTTGAATATATCCTCAAGCAATGAATCTAAACAATGAGCTGCACAGGGAGTCAGTACAAGTGTGGAAATCGGCTTTCCAAAAGACGACATGAAAAAAACAAAATAAATTTAGTCACAAAATTGGAAATATAATCCAACTCTTAAGTGAAAGTAACATAAATTTAAAATATTACTTAGACATTGCAGTTTGCATTATCTGTTACAACCTTAACCCAGTGTTGTAAATCGTGGTAGGCGGTGGCGGGGTGATTAGTGACCGCCTACCACCTCAGTCGCCTAGGCGGTGCCTAAGGATGACAATGGGTCGAGTTATGGTCGAATTCTATATCTTCCGTTCCTATACCCATCGGGTATTGGATATCCATTTGAATACCCATATTCATTAAAGAATCGGATATCTTATATACTAATAATTTTGTTTTCTTTCCATCCAACTCTATCATTTAACAAAGTACATTAGAATTAATATCATATTTAAATATATATATATATATATATATATATATATATATATAATTTCTATATAACCTATTCTTAACATCAACACAAATAGTTAGTGGGTTTTGGGGGGGGGGGGATTCTTTAATATATATATATTTAATTGAGTATTCGGATCGGATAATGCGTATCGGTAGTCCCTCCATACCCTCCTCCATTCGGGTCGGATAACGAATCCTTCGTCAGATTAGGAGGAAATTGCCATCCCTAGCAGTGCCTAGGCGATCAAATTTTTTTACTATTTTTTATACATAGTATTATAAATAGTTATTATTCTTTATAATATTTTTTTAATAAAATATATTAATTAAAATTTTAATCTAAATATTTTAAAATAAAAAATATATATTTTAAAAATATATATTAAATTAAAAATAAAGGGATAATTTTATTAGGCTTCAATTAAGTCTATTTAAATTATTTCAATCATAGCGAGGAGTTGATTAAAATTATTACCCACCTACCCCCGGGGCTATGGTGCAAAAGAATGGTGACTAGTTGTCATTCCAGGCATCCACAGTTCGATCCCCAGCTATGGCGTATTTTGCAAGAATTTTTCTTCTAAATGGGACGCGAACATTTGGACGCTGGTCTTTTGGATCGCCCACCGAGAGCATTTCCCAATTTACCCTGGCAGTCGGTGGGAAACTTTCGTCGAGCCGGGTCGGTTGCTCGAGGTTCGTCGTTACCCAACCTCATTAATCGTTTTTTTTTGTTTTGGCTGGGCAACAAGTTCGATGTGTTGCCAGGACCATGTGACGAGTCCAGACTTCGGAGCATCGACTTGTCCGAGCAACATGCTCGAGCGCTTTGCCGAGCTTGGGTGATGCCTCCAAGACCGTCTTTGAGGTCGGACGACCCGTCCGGGCTTGTATTCGGACGAGTTGTCAGGCTCATGTAACGTGTCCGGACGAGTGGCCGGGCTCGAGCAACGCGTCCGAGCTTATCGTCGGGCTTAGGCGAAGATTCTGGGCTCGTCGCCAGGCTCGAGCGATGCGTCCGGGATTAAATGACGTGTCCGGATTAGTCGTCGGGCCTAGGCGACCTGTCCGACCGTATCATGGTGGCGAAGCAGTGGTGGTAGTGGAAAGCGGTGAGTTACCATTTAAAGCACCACCTCAGGCAAAGACAGTGTGGTCGATGCCCGGCGGCGACCTCGGCGGTGCTAGGCAGTCGCCATTTGGAACATTGCTTGAACCATATTCTTACAAATTTAGAAAGTAACTTAAACATCTTGTTAGTTGTGTGAAAATAGCCTGAAACATCAACTAATTCAACAAATATCCTTCCTTTAGGACCATTTACCAAAAAAATTATAAGAGTCCTATCTTTTTTATTTGTCCATCTATCTGCCATGATTGTGCACCCAAATTTAGCATGATCTTCTTTGTGTGATTTGAGAAGTGAGTTCATATTTGACAATTCCTTCAAATACTTAACCCTCACTTCATGATATGATGAAGGTTTCATCCCTGATCCAAATTGTCCAATAGCTTCAATACAAGGCTCAAAAGAATCATATTTAACGACATTGAAAGAAATTTTGTCATCATACATTCATGTAGCAAATTTCTCAACTGCAATATCTCTCAACTTCTTTTTATTTTCATCAAATTGCCCTTTATTTTTTGCACGGCTTTGTTTGATAATTTCATCAACACCTTCCATAAAATAAAAGATTAATAGGTCTAGTTTGTTTACATTTTTTACCTTGGACTGTTGGATGGATGCTTAAACCGGATATTGGCCGTTTCCCTCTCACTTTAGTTTGAAGATCATCTTCATATTCTTCAAAATCAACAATATTATCAGAATGAGGAATATCATCCATTTGATTCTTCAAAGTACTCTTTTGCATGAACTCTCTAATTTCTCCTTTAATTTGCTCAGGATATTTTGGACAAGCTTTCACATTTCTATTGCCCCCAACTAAATGTAGTTTGTGTTGATAAATCCTGCCATTTGTTATTTTACGACAAAGAATACAACTGACAATATTTGAATTTTTAGGATCTGAACATGTATAATTCCAAACAATATTCTTTCGAGTTGAATTAACATGGATTAAAACCACTTAAATAAATAATAATCACAATTGAAATCAATAATAATCCCATCTGAAATCAATAATGATCAATCAATGAAAAAAATACAAAACAGTTAAAAAAATCACATGGAAGAGGCAAACGACAGAAGATGCAGCGGCGGCCAGGTAGACAAAAGGCGACGAAAGACAGAGGGCAAGAGAGAGAAAAGATGATTTAGTGAGGGTTTAGGGCTTTAAGCCTTTCACTTTTTTTTAAAAAATTTAATAATAAGGGCATATTGAAAATTGCACGCACGCCTTGCGCTTTAAAGCAAAGCGCAATGAAGTGTGCACTTCATAGGCCTCGTGCGCTTTTCCTAGGTCTCTGAAGCGCATGGCTTCTGCCTCGCGTCACTTTGCGCTTAAGCGAGTGAAGCACTTGCTTTTGACAACTATGGTTTATACTTGAGAATAATTTTGTTATTTCTACTTTTACTTTTCTAGCAATCATAGTCTATTTTGTCCTTATGAGATCAGGTATTTGTAAGGCCTAAAATGGTTCCATCTCATTGTTCTTATCAAGTAAGAAATAATGGAATTTTGTTTTTGGAGATTTTCTTATTTCCTCTTTAGATTTCCAATTGTGGCACACAAATCCTTGAGATGGCCAACTAAGGCACATGGACTTTGCTCATGCCACATCAATTTGCCAACTAAATTCCAGGTTGTGCTTTATTGATAGTCCCAATTTGACCATATGCTGTGGTATTGTTGGAGAAACATAATACTGAGAGTACTGGTAAGGCATTGGATAATGGACACAAATGTAACCCGAAATCTTTGTGAAACTCTATGGGTGCTTCTGATCCTACCTAACTTTAGCAGCGTTCTATTGTCTGCTCTAACTTGTGGTAAGCAGATTTGTCCATTTTTCCAGAAGTTGTAGTTCATTGGTACAATGGATTGAAATTTAAAACTTGCTAATATGTAAAGGACCCAATCAGCTGAGCCAAATGTTTAGCCATGTTGCATCTACAACATGAAGGTGGGGATTTTCTAAAAATGTGGTAGTTTGTTATGTATATTGGATTTAAATATAAAACTTACAAATATATAAATGATTCAATTAGATGTTGATGACTTACATTTTTACCTCATAAGTTGTGTTTGAATCAGAGATTCGCAACACAGCTTGCCATTTTTGCTATTCTAAAGCATCTTCAGTTTGGTGTACTCGAATTTAAACAAACTGTCACCACTTTGGTTCAATTTGTTAGGGCCAAGCTATACTCTCAGCTGCATAAATTCTTTCATCAATCCGACTTGTGAAATTTGATTTGTATTTACAGGATCCTGTGGCACAAACGTAAGAGCATCTGTAGATTGATTTGATCTTACTTTTTCTTGTTATTGTTAAACAGTTGCAGCTTTTTGTTGAAAAAATATATAACTTGTTCACGTTTGCTACCTCATCCCTGATTATATATTGTTTTGGTTGACTGAGATGAAGTACCTCATCTGTTCATTCCGTTTTATCATTTGACCTGATTCTATCATCAAAAACACAACTCTATTGCTAATTTTTAGGTCTGAATAATGAACAACTAGAAAGGCTGGCAAAGCTTGAAAGCAAAGCTCAGAAAACAGCTCGCAGAGATATCTCTCACGTTGTGAGTGTTCTTGTTCTCAATACAAGTGTAACATAAACTACTCTTGGGAAAGTAAGCAATTTGGCTAGATGAATATTTCTCATGATACATGACACTTATTATCTGATTATCAAGGTCAAGCTATATGTTGAAAGGTAGATTTGTGTTGCTTGACTAGATTTTCTATTGTGAGGATGTTGGTGTTGTAGGTTCCATGACCACTTTGGTTTGTTGTCATGAGCCGTGGTGGTTTATTCTTAATCACACTGTTTATGTTCCTACATTTGCCTTTCATGAAAGATGTTGGCTTTCTTGGTGTATGCTTTTATTTCCTTTCGCTTTGTTTCCAGATTTACATTCTAGATAGTATGTAAGCTATAGCAATTATTCATAACCCCAAGGGATTGCGATATCTGCTTTGTTGGTGTCCAACCATTTTGCCACCATTATCTAGCTTATACATGACTTCAAAATTGGTGGGCAAGCTTGTCGACAATTATTCATTATCCAAGGGATTGTGATATCTGTTTTGTCGGTGTCCAACCATTTTGCCACTATCATCTATACTATATATTACTAACTTGCCAATGATTTAAATTTTTTTGAGCAAACTTGTCTATTGGCCATGCCTTAGTGAGATTGTAGATTTTTGTTATGAAAAATTTCTTGGGACATTGGTTCTTAATGCTCTAACACACGACACTAGGGTTAATCAATTTATACTTAGGTTTATAGGTTTTCAGTTTACAATCATTTCATGTTGAAAATTTTACTTTAGCTTTTTCTTTAGTTTTCTAACTCATAACTTAACAGGTTGCATCTGGTGGTAATGGGGCGACAACAGTGTCTGCAACAATGTTTTTTGCTTCAAAGGTATTTTGTAGTTATTGCTATATTCCTCTACCAACTGCTTCCTCACATATTCTTATTGGGAGTGCAAGAGAAAGGAATGTAATTGTGATACCTCAAGATAAAATGAGTCTGTTTGACATTTCTAAGCATTCTCATGTTTCGAAATATGTCAACTTATACTTCTTCCCACCCTCCTAATTATTGGGTTTCTTTTGAGAATTTTAGGTTTAAATCCTACTCCATGAATCAAGGTTTTAAGTTGGCTATCAGTTATGAATCTCCTTGGCCCTCTTGAGATTCTCTATATGCAACCTTTCTTATTATTTGGCTAATTGTTTGATAGTTTTCCAATCTCTCATAGGTTCACACTTGCAAAACCTTTCTTGCAACCTCATTTGCATGCAAGCGCAAGCGCAAACACAAGCACAAGCACTATGTCTAAGTTAGTAATTCTTTCGTTGGATAGTTGAGGTCTAGCAGCATATTTTACACCATGCATTAACTAATTGTAGAGAACCCCTAGTGATTGAATGTTTGGTAGTGATGAAAGTCCAGGTAAGCTCGAGGTCCGATTGGATGCTTGACAAGGATGAAGTCCTAGAGGAGGGGTCTCTCGACAACTGAGGGAAGTCTTGGCGAGTTAAGGTTAACCTTAGTTTAGGCAAGTGAAAGTCTTGGTAAGTTAGAGGTATATTGGATATTATGTTATGGATGACATCCCAGAGAAATGCTCTATAAGTATTGCTAGTATTGGTAAGTCAGTGGTTGATTTGTATCAGACAAAGAAGTTCTGAAGATATGGTTTCTTGGCAGCATGATGATTCATCCTTAGAGATAATTTGGTTGAGTCGACTAAGCAGTCAACTCAAGATAATTTGGTGACAAATAAAATATTTTTTTTGGGACTTTGTCAATTGATGCATGATGAGTCAACAGATATAGGAGATTAGTTAACTACTGCTACAGATGAAATCTAGGAAGGAGCCATTGATTGGGTAAGATTGCACACAATGGTCAACTTCTTTAGATGCTATAAGGGATTAGTCGATTGATTGGCAGATTCCAGAACCAAAAAAGGGCTTTAAGAGGGAGTTATTCGGCACTCATTCTCGAGAGAGTATTGTTGCATTTTTGAGCCATCTTTGAGCAATTATAAAGAGAAAGAAAGCTAATCAAAGAGAAAGCACCATTGTTGTAATCTTTTATTTGTTTTCTCTTATTGTGTATCCTCTTGTTGTATTGTTGTAAGAGCAGACAATTGTATAAGGTTTCTCCACCTCTAGAAGGGATTTATGATGTGAAAAATGGTTGGATTTTGGAAGTGATCTACAAACTAATCATATATTGTAGATTAGGAGCCGTGACCTGCTGAACCATGTAAAATCAGTTTGTTTGTATTATGTGCTTGTGTTTTTGACATCTTTTGTGTTTATTCACTGTGTACTAATCCTTCGTAGACGCATGGTTTTGTAGGGATATCTATGCGAAAAATGACAATCATAGCGGAAAAATAGGATCTCTTCAAGCGATCCATGCGAAAAATCCATACAAAGTTTTATCTAAGGAGCTATACCTTTGATGTGTGCTCACAGCTTATCTCGCTAGTCCTTGGTGTAGGATCGGAGAGAGCGATAGAAGGGGGGGGGGGTGAATATCGCTTCGAAAAACGTTTCGGATTTAAACAAGTTATGCAATGGAATAAAAGAAAATACAAGTGAACAAACGCTAACGCAAGCTGGTTTTACTTGGTTCGGAGTCTTGTGACGACTCCTACTTCAAGACCCACGGTATTTGATCGTTTATTTTGGACAATCACTATCAACCCATGAAATAATACAAGATACAAGAATATGAAAGTTAAGTACAAGAATAACACAACAAATACCGACAACTTCAAACAGAATGAAGGGACAACATGTCGTTGTCGGAGCAACGTTTTTTCGTCGTCGGAAGCTTGTTTGCGCAACACACAGATGAACACCAGTTATGAGAGCGTTAATTTGAGTCTTTGGTGGAAGAACCCTTATATAGGGTTACACGGGCGCCCTTATAGGCCTTACGGGCGCCCGTGTTGTTGCGATCCGGCTGCTGCCTTATCCCTGCTTGGTCCAAGACTTATCCGTACTCGGGCGCCTGAATGCTCTTGGGCGCCTGTGTTGCTGACATGGAGCCTCCACTCAGCGTGTGCCAACTCAGCCGAGCCTTGGCCGAGTCACAGGAACACGGCCGCCTGAGTTCCTCTCGAGCGCCTGTGTTCTCGGGCGCCCGAGTCACTCTCGGGCGCCTGAGTGCCGCTAGTCGCCTTTCGTTTAGCTGCAACACAGGATTAATATAACAGATAATATGCAAAGGAAAATGCATGCAATGACCTGATCCTGACTTTCAAGTTTCAACTGAACCCTAGGTCGGATTGACACCTACTTTTCCTCTTCCGGGGAACGCAACCTCACTTATTCATCTCAGGAGACGTTACCTGTTTGCCAATTGGCACCTCCAGTTGGACTTTAGCTCGACCCTCGATGACTTCGGATCTCACAACGTCCATATCTCGACTCGTCCCGACTTCTGTCCGTTGTCGTCGCTCGGCTAAGTCTTCTGGCCAGTCCTCGACCAGGATTTCGGTGCCACCCGGTCAGGTCTTCGTGCCCAACTTTACTCACCAGGACTTTGGTGCCCAGTCCTTGGCCAGGACATCGTGCCCAATCCTGTAGATCAGGATTTCGTGCCTAGGTAACTTAGGACTTTCCTGCATACTCAAGATATCACATTAGATCACAAACAATACTTAACTTTGAACCTTTACCAATATCAAAACAAGGTTTGATCTGGTATTTCCAGCATCAACAATCTCTTCCTTTTTGATATATGGCAGTACAGTTCCAAGTTAAGTTAAAATTATAACAATTAAAATCGAAGATTTAAAAATAATGAAATGTTGCAATTTAGAATATAGAATAAAGTTTTTTCCCCCTTAATTTCTTGTTCTTCCCCTGAATAATTGTGATAAAAACACTTAACTTTGACCTTTCTCTCCCCCTTTGACATATTTGAAAACATACAAGGGTGAATAAAATTTCTAAGTGAAAAACCTTCTAAAAAACTCTGCTAGTTTTGTAATTGTTGAAAAAGTAAACAACGGTTCTGAAATTAAATTTTTTAACCAAGTAAGAGAGTGAGATAATATTTTCAAGTATTTTTTAAAAATAGCTTTAAGTAAAGGTTTTCACAACTTTTCCAAAAATAGTTTTCAAAAATAAATTTTCAAAATTTTACAAAACATAGAATTTAGAATATGTCTTTTCAATGTAAAGAATTTTCAAGCATGCTCCCCCTCAAATTATGATTCTCTTCTTATTATTTTGAAAGTTTGCATATTTCTTTTTAGGTGAAGACCTTTGAAAGAAACATTGAAAAGATTTTCAAAAATATTTTGAAAAATACTATGTTTTCCTTTTGAAAAAAACTGAAAGAGAAATTCTAAGTTTAAAATGATTTCGAAAAAGAATTTTGAAAGATGCTTAAGTCCGAAAAAAAAAGTATTAGACTCCGGATTGTTGTTTAAAAGAATCGTCTCTTTCAAAAAAGTTTATTAAGTGAAAAAAACTTTTCCAACCATTTTTCTAAGTGAAAATTAACTCTTTTCCAAAAAAATATTAAGTGAAATCTAAAGTAACTTTTGTAAAAATTAATTTTTTAAATGAAAAAGCAATCGATTTTCCAAATGAATTTTTATGTAAAACTGTTTGCAAAAATTTGAAAAAATAAGATTAAGTCATTTTCAAGTAAGTAAACAAAAAAAATTAAAGCATTTAATAAATAAATCTATGTACGAAATTTTTAAGAAAAATTATGTTTCAGTTTGAAAAATTAAATTTGATTTTGAAAGAGAATTAACTAAGATTTCAAGAAAAATAATTAAGTTTATCTAAGTTAGATTTTAAAAAATTAATTAAATTGATTTTGAAAAATTAAGTTAAGTTTGAATTTTGAAAAATTAAGTTGAATTTTGAAAAGTTAAATTTAAATTTTAAAAAATTAAATTAAGTTTGAATTCTAAAAAGTTAAATTAAGTTTAAATTTTGAATTTTGAAAAATTAAATTTGAATTTTGAAAAATGAAGTTAAGTTTGAATTTTGAAAAATTAAATTGAGTTTTGAATTTTGGAAAGTTAAATTAAGTTAAGAATTTAAAATTAAAATTTTAATAAGGGTAAAATTTTAAATTAGGTTAATAAATTAATGATGAAATTAATTAGGTTTTTTGAGTTGGTTGGGCTGGACTAATCCTTTTAGGTCCTAAACATCACATCCATTTCTAAGTGACAAAACAGGGAAACCTTATCTATTTTGCGAAATGTGTTAAATTTTATTTTTAAATTTAAGTGAAATCTAAGATTTAATTGAACCTTGAGTTAGATTCAAGTTTAACAAGTAATAATTTAAAAATATATTTAAATAATTGACTTTCAAGTCTTGGCGAGACACAGGGGTCTTCTTGAGTATCGGAAGAACGACCCTTTCTTAGACATAGCCTTTTAATGAAATTATAGTTTTAATTTACTCTTTGAGAAATCCTGGTCTAACAAGTCGAGGATGTGGCGAGGTAGCTTCGGTTAGATCCACTGGGTTAAAAAGATTAAATATGGTACTCCTTTCCCTATCTGACTCTTTAGACAGACTTTCCTAACGTACTAGCAACTCGCCCCATCTTAATACTAGGTTGTGTAAGTTTCAATTAAGTCCAGTCCTTAACTAACTATTTCTAGTCCTAAACACGACAATTTATAGAAAATAAATAAACAAGTAATCAAACAATTAGACAAGCATGTAAAAGTTTATCTAATAATAAAAATTGTCTTTTTATTAGTTTCCCCTGGATTAAAGCTTCGATACGGTCTATCTAGGTAATGAATTTGATCCATGACAATCCAATAGTAGTTTGGTCTTGCTTGATTTGTCAAGCTTAGTTTGAGGATCCATGCTTGCACTCGGGTGCTAGTATGGTTCATAATTGAAATGTATGATCTATAACGTGAGTTGGTTTTATTAATCAAACAATTAGACAAGCATGTAAAAGTTTATCTAATAATAAAAATTGTCTTTTTATTAGTTTCCCTTGGATTAAAGCTTCGATACGGTCTATCTAGGAAATGAATTTGATCCATGAGAATCCAATAGTAGTTTGGTCTTGCTTGATTTGTCAAGCTTAGTTTGAGGATCCATGCTTGCACTCGGGTGCTAGTATGGTTCATAATTGAAAAGTATGATCTATAACGTGAGTTGGTTTTATACCCAAGTTCGGATCGGTTAAGAACGACCTTTTGTTTTCCAAGAATCATATCAAGATTTTTGGAACCCAATGTAAACCATTCTAAGATTACTTTGAGTTCCTTGGCTTGAGTTTTCAAAGAGGAATTCTCTTCCTCAAGTTGTTGGACTTGAGTTAAGGTTCCTTCCGGAACGGTCTCAGTCAGGGAACCCAAGTTAGCCTCCTCCTTAAGGGCTTTAACCTCCTTTTGGAGAGACTTGACCTGGTCGTTGGACTTAGCCAACTTGCAAGATAGATAAGAAATAAGACCGTAAAGATCGTTTTCGAAATAAACACTTACAGTGAGTTCCCCCTTATCGAAGATGGATATGGATCCGTGGCTTCTTTCTGGCTCGGCTTCTGACTCAGACTCTGACTCGGTGTCGGACTCAGTGTTGGATTCGTTCTCAGCAACGTGAGCTTGTACCGGTAGTGCAAAAAGGCTCGGTTGAGTTTGTTCTTCTTCGTTCGATTCTTACGCAGACTCAGACTACGTTGCTTTGAGGGTCTTCCGTTGTTTCTTGATTTCTTGTGTTTGAACACTTGCTCGTAGTGTCCTTTCTTGTTGCATCCGTAGCAAGTCACTTCTGACTTGAGCTTCATGGTTTGATTCAGACTTACTTGTGCGCTCTTTGTTTGGATCATCCTTTTCTTCTTCTTAAGTATCTTCTGGACTAGTTTGAATAATTTAGCACTGTCGTCATCTTCAGTGTCCAATTCATCTTCGAATTCGGATTCTAGTTGGTACTTGGGTTTCGGCTACTTCTTTGTGAATCTTCCTGCAAGAAGCACCATATCTTTCATGACCGAAGTAGCATTAGTTTGCTCATGAAGTTCAAATTTGGAAAATAATTCATCTAATGCAACCCTTGAAAGATCCCTTGAAATTTTGTAAGCATCTACCATAGATGCCCATAAAGTATTTCTTGGGAATGCTTTCAAGGTGTACCTGATTAAGTCGTGATTTTCGACTATCTGTCCAATTTCATGTAATCCATTGAGGTTGTCTTAAATTCTGGCGTGTAGTTGATTTGTGCATTCTTCGTCCTACATTTTGATATTATACAGTTTACTAAAAAGTAAAGTACGTTTATTTACCTTTGTTTCGGAGGTCCCTTCCTGTAGTTTGATCAACTTCTCTCAAAGGTCTTTGGCACTTATGAATGGGTTGATCCGGTTCATCTCCTCCTTGGTTAGGCCACATTGTAGAATTTGGGTTGCTTTAACATCTGCTTGAATCCTTTTCATTAGGGTTGCATCCTATTGGTTCTCCGTTTACATTGAGAGGCAATGTGAAATCCGTCTGAACAATCACCCATATTTGGACTTGTGTCTTTAGGTGGACCTCCATCCAACTCTTCTAGTAACCGAAGTCCTCTCTAGAAAAAAGGGGAGGATGAGCGGTACTGTAACCTTCTTATTGGGCTATCGAGAGAGAAGAAGAAATCTCGCAAAACACAAACAAGGAAAACGAGTACCAAGACTTGGTTTTGGATTAGTAGTGCGAGAGAAAAAAACGGCTCGAAAGGTATTGCACTAATTGTGAGAAAAAATAATAAAATAATAAAAAAATTAATGACAAATTTTTCAAAAAGAATAGTTATATCAATTCTAACTATAGTGAAATGATGAGAATCCAAAATTGAAAAAGGTATAAGAATATTTTAAAACCTTAACAAATATTTTTTATTTAAAAGAAAAAGCGAAAGATCCGAAAACGGAAAAAATGCTTGAACGATGGATTCACCAATTCAGAGCGACCCCGCTCTGATACCAATTGTAGGATCAAAGAGTACGATAGATGGGGGAGGGGTGAATATCGTTTTGAAAAACGTTTCGAATTTAAACAGGTTACGCAGCGGAATAAAAGAAAACACAAGAGAACAAACGCTATCACAAGTTGATTTTACTTAGTTCGGAGTCTTGTCATAGCTCCTACTCTAAGGCCCACGGTCCTTGACCGTTTACTTTGGGCAAGCACTATCAATCCGTGAAATGAGTACAAGATACAAGAATATGAAAGTTAAGCTCAAGAATAACACAACAAATATTGACAACATCAAACAGAATGAAGGGAACAACAGGTCGTTGTCGGAGCAGCGCTTTGTCGTCGTCGGAAGCTTGTTTGCGCAGCTCACAGATGAGCACCAGGTATGAGAGCGTTGATCTGAGTCTCTAGTGGAAGAACCCTTATATAGGGTTACACGGGCGCCCGTATAGGCCTCACGGGCGCTCGTGTTGCTGTGATCCGATTGCTGCCTTATTCCTGCTCGGTCCAAGGTTTATCCGCACTCGGGCACCTGACTGCTCTTGGACGCCTGTGTTGCTGACGTGGAGCCTCCACTCAGCGTGCGCTAACTCAGCCGAGCCTTGACTGAGTCACAGGAACACAGGCGCCTAACTCCCTCTCGGGTGCTTGAATGTCGCCAGTCGCCTTTTCGCTTAGCTGCAATACAGGTTTAGTACAATAGATAATATAAAAAGGAAAATGCATGCAATGACAGCCATTGTTGTCCGATTCTGACTTTTAGGTTTCGACAGAAATCTTAGGTCGGACAAATACCTACTGTTCTCTCTTCTGGGGAACGCGTTTTCACCTACTCCTCTCAAGAGAAGTTACCTGTTTGCCAATCGGCACTTCCGGTTGGACTTTTGCTCAGTCTCCGACGACTCCGGATCTTGCGACGTTCGTACCGAGACCCATCCTGACTTCTGTCCGTTGTCCTCGCTCGGTTAAGTCTTTTGTCCAGTCCTCAACCAAGACTTCGGTGCTCAAGCCCCGGTCAGGTCTTCCTGCCCAGCTTTACTCACCAAGTCTTCGGTGCCAAACCCTCGACCAGGACTTTGTACCCAATCCTGCATATTAAGACTAGTGCCTATGTTAGGATTTTCTTGTATACTCAAGATAACACGTTAGATCATAAATAATACTTAACTTTGAATCCTTTGCCAATATTAAAACAAGATTCAATCTGGTGCTTTCGGCACCAACATTTTTTCGCCGAATCTTTGCACGATCAGGATAGCCGTGCCTCTAATAATATATACACAAACACGATCTCGGTCTCAGAGAGATGAACCACCTTAGTTCTGCTAGCAACTTGGGATAGTTCACAAGATAAGAGGACCAAAAACACACCTTGTGTGTTTCGGCCAAGAAGGAGAGGAGGAAGAAGAAGATCAAGTTCAACCACATTTTCATTCCACCAAAATTGCTCTTTTATAGTCAAGCATTTGAATACAAAAGGTCTTTGGCTTTTGGTCTTCCCAACTTATTAATGTCCATTTATCTCAATGAATACCACAGCCTCTTGGTATTCTTTTAACCTTTTGTATTCATCTAATACAAAAGGTTTTGGTCTCTTAGTCTTCTTCTTTAATAATGTTCATTAAACCCTTTTAATGAACACTAATCCCTTTTAAGTGGTTGAATCTAATATAAATGAGTCGAACTCAGATTAGACTCCATCTCATAATCCAATTGGATTCATTTGAGTCTAACTCAATTAATTCAATATGGATCATATTTTAGTCAAACTAAAAACAAGTTATCTCCGAAACATCGTGCTATTTGTGTGTGACCCAATAGGTTCTCGTAATGTTGGCAATGTATTTAAACCGCTTTAGACACATAAACAATGAGCGACATCTAGCAATGCATTATTGCTACCCAAGTGATATGAAATTCGAGATCCGACCTAACCTTTTCGTGTCTATTATAATGACACATAAACAATGACTTTGTCCTTTTATCCTTGATATCTAGATTGATAATTGAGGCATAGACCGTGTCATCCTCTTATCAATCTTTGCGTTTCTTGATCTCTAAGTAGATTCACTCAACCAAACGAGTTTAATATCTTATATTGACCCATTTGAGCATGATCATGCATTTTAGTATTCCTCCTCGATCAAGGGGGCCCACGAATATCACTCCCGTCATATAGAAGGGATAGATTCTATCTACATTGCTCACATCCCCCGCATAATTTGTTGCATACCCAGTTATCAACTTTATAGTCCACCCTGTTACGGGTGGCTATTGACGATACCAAAGTATACAACTCCTTATGT
This sequence comes from Boesenbergia rotunda, assembly GCA_024364735.1. Classification (NCBI taxonomy): domain Eukaryota; kingdom Viridiplantae; phylum Streptophyta; class Magnoliopsida; order Zingiberales; family Zingiberaceae; genus Boesenbergia; species Boesenbergia rotunda. The sequence continues at coordinate 471,553 of JAGFNQ010000683.1, read as the reverse complement.
CGGGAACCATACTGACTTTAGGTCTAAGGACTATTCATACCAATAGTCACTATGAGAAAATTTATGACATTTATATGAAACTTTCTCGTGGCGGATCAATTCAGTATATATTCTCCAATATATACCCATATGCCAACTTGATATCTCATATTCATGATTTGTGAGATCAAGTTATCAATTGACCTATATGCTAGTCTCAATGCATTAATATTGTCTTGTATATTAATGTTTGACTAGGAACATTTAAGAATAGTGTTCTCGACAGTCTCTCGTAATCAATTCAACCAATTGATGTGTTGTAGATTAGAACTTACTATTCTAGGACATTATTATATTTATCCAGCTGGCACAAGCATGAAGTAAATATAATAACCAAACCATTACCTTTTATTCATAAGATATGATACTTTATGACCTAAGTCAATTAACTCTTGATTAGCTTTTAGGGCTCACACTAACAGGTTTGTACAAGCATCTATTCACCTCTACCTGTAGCCACATTGCATGATCCCACAAAGTACTCAGTATCTTCCAAACTTACAAAAACTATATGCGATGGAATTGAGCAACTTGATATATCTAGGCCACATGACCTAAGTGCCTAATCCTTTGGGTAGTAAATTCACTTAGGCCTTTTGAGCCAATATGAATTGGGCTAAAATGGGACAAGTCATTGTTTTAGACTTGATGATACAATTGAACAACATTATAAAGTGCCTAAACCTTACTTAATGGTAGTAATGAGCCAATTTTATATGGGATTAAAAAAAGGGTAGACCGGTGCACGAAGCTCCCGCCAATACGGGATTCTAGAGAAGGTCAAAGCACATTGAGCTTATTGTACGCAACCTTATGTTGTATTACAAGAGACTCTTTCTGCAACTCGAACCCGTGACCACATGGTCACACAATATTTAATATGGGATTAAATGGGTACAAGTTATTGGTTTAGTTCATCATTTTGGTAATATTTTTTTAACTAGAACAAATCTAGTTTTAGGTTAGTTGAGTAAATTCAACTAGAAGAGGTTTTGCCTATGACTGCGGTGTCATCATTTGGCCTCAAATGCCATCCAACTAGGATTTTTTTCCCTTTTTTGGGCTGCATGTTACACTTTGGTATTAATATGTATCTGAAGCCTTTATGGAGAATTATGATATCTTAATTTAGTTTACAATGTTGCACTCGTTGTGGTGAATAATTTTGATGGGTGAACTAAATGCAAGCTGGTGTTTTTTAGTATTTTAGCCTTATAGGCATATGAAGTTAATGCATGAGTTCTCCCATCAAACTAGGTAATATGTTTCTGCACGCTCATAATATTTAACTACAATAGAATTGTGTAATTAGCATAATTGATGCACATGTCCAGGTTGGCATACCAGTTTTTGTTACTGGGGGGGTTGGAGGAGTACATAGACATGCGGAAACAAGTAAGACTTACCTACATGTCTTGGAACTTTTTTCTTTGTGCAGTTCTGATATTGTAGCACAGACTCATGTTCTTGCTATTTGTTGTATAGCCATACTTTATTAGTAGCAACTAATTCTGACAAATTACTTACAATTTTTGTTTCTCTGTGATCTTTTGATATGTTGCAGTCCATATTGTCTGATTTATGTGATCTTTGGATATGCAGCAATGGATATATCATCTGATCTAACTGAACTTGGCAAAACTCCAATGGCAGTCATTTCAGCTGGAGTAAAGTCCATATTAGATATTCCCAGAACCCTTGAATATCTGGTATGGAAGCATTGGTCATTATAAGGGAAATACTACATGTGATATGTTTAAAATTTCAATACAACACATGCAAACCTGATACATGAATGCTTTTCCATGTAAAAAATTACTTATATTCTATCTACTGTTGGTTGAGGCATATGAGAATATAAGAATCAATCATGTTTTCTGCAATAATTTGACTTCAAGTTGCCCACATACACTGTTCTTATTTTATTTCTACACTTCAAACTATAAGTAAGCAATAATTGTAACTTGAGCTCTTTCTGAGATTTAAACACACTCTTAGAATAATCAACATTGCACGGACACCTAGATTATAGAAAGAAAAACAATGTGCCCACGAATGTGTACTCAAAGGAGCAAATAAGAGGACCAGAGTTTGAATCCCAGTAGGGATGAATATTCTGGAGATCAACCTCTGAGTGTACATAAGTAATAGGAATGGGCATTTACCTGTAGGATTAGTCGGGCAAAGCTTGGACTCATGGATTATAAAAAAAAAACACCGCCATTAGGTAGGCCTAGCTGTTTGTTTTGATATATATATTATGACGTTTTCTTGACCATAAACTTTTTTTTTATGCAGGAAACTCAAGGAGTGACAGTTGCTGCCTACAAGTCCAATGATTTTCCTGCATTTTTTAGTGGAAGTAGTGGATGTAAGGTATCACTTTCAAAATTTATTTGTTTAACGTCCATAAATTTTTGTCATCTTACCAAGTGGTAAACAATCCTTTCTTGTAGCAGTCAATACTTCATAATGGCAGTTAGCAGATTTAGATTTTTTGTGGATTGATATTGCATTATGTAATAAAAAAGCAAACCACAATACTTACACTACAACAACAACAACAACCAAAGGCGAGGTTGGCTGAACAACAATACTTATATCCTCAAAAAAATATAGCTTTTGCATTCTAAGTTATGCTAGCTATTTCAGAGAATGTATCAAAGAAACTATCTAACTAGATAATATTTTCTGGTTCAGTTTACTCGATACTAAAGATTAGATTATCATATTCATACATAAAGAATAATGATCATACCCTTGACTTAGAACAGTCAATACTTCATAATGGCAGTTAGCAGATTTAGATTTTTTGTGGATTGATATTGCATTATGTAATAAAAAAGCAAACCACAATACTTACACTACAACAACAACAACAACCAAAGGCGAGGTTGGCCGAACAACAATACTTATATCCTCAAAAAAATATAGCTTTTGCATTCTAAGTTATGCTAGCTATTTCAGAGAATGTATCAAAGAAACTATCTAACTAGATAATATTTTCTGGTTCAATTTACTCGATACTAAAGATTAGATTATCATATTCATACATAAAGAATAATGATCATACCCTTGACTTAGAACATAAGAAAATAATCTGGTAATTGCTTGTGAGTAGAACATAAGCAAATAAAACTTGTCTAAAGGTTTACATTTGCGTTCAAGGCTACATGTGTTTTGTTTTTTATAGGTGGGGGCTTTGCCAATAAACTTCTGCTATTTTTCAATTTTAGTTGAACTAGTCATAGGTGGCATGAAACAGGGTGGAGCCAGCACATCCACACTAGGCCTGAAGGCCTTGATAAAAAAATATATATATTATTACACAACCCAATATATATATATATATATATATATATATATATATATATATATAATGTTACACAACCCTAATTAAACTGACTCCGCACATGCCTCACCCTCGCTCCGCCCTCCACAGTCCGCAGCAAGCTGCCGCCTACTTCCTCCGCCCTATGCAACAATGTCACGGCTTGCAAAGCGGAGAGCTCCAACCTCTGCACTACTGTTGGGCTTGCCGCCTGAACTGGACCAAGGGAGGCACCCTCCGCAACGTGCCCGTAACCGCGATTTGCCTACAGTGAACCAATATCCTAGATCGGCCCCATGGAAGATAACCTAAATAGCTTAAACATTATGCATAAATTTGTTCTAGAGCATTGATTTATATAGTCAAAGTTAAAGCAACCAGAAAACTAGATGAAAGCATACTGCTTCAGCAAGTTACACCAGTTTCAACATCTTGTTTTATGATACACTCTTGGTACATACTGGTCATGCTTGCCATCTGGTGTTGTCGTTTGTCAAGACATTTTCCACCTTGCACACAGAATATCAGAATTATAGCTGTGCATTTGAAGTCATTTCATGTTCACTATCATTGATAAGGTTTTTTAACATTCCAAAGTTCTGGCTGCAATTAAGCAAAATTACAGATACATCATTTTCTTGTACCTTCGATATTTATATGCTTAATGCAGGTACCTTGTCGTCTTGATACTCCAGAACAGTGTGCTAGGCTCATATGTAAGTCAAATTAGGTTCTTTTCCTTTTTCCCTTGGACTTTAATTTGCAGTAAAGTTCTCATTATTCTTCTTCTGAGGAACTCAGATGCAAACATGAAATTAGGACTTGCAAGTGGAATGCTAATTGCTGTCCCTGTCCCAGAAGAACATGTTGTTGCAGGAAATGCCATCGAATCTGCAATTAAAAAAGCATTAGAAGAAGCAAAGTAAGGCTGCTATATCTCTAATGAACAGTTTATTTCCTCAAAGTTCTAAAGTTATTTTCAGTTCATTTTCTTCTGCTCAAACTTGTGATGTTCAAATTGGATGTGTTTTGCTGGGAACTGTTTTCCTCTAAATATGGTTGTGCCATTGCTCCTAGTGCTCCCTCCCCATTTAAACTTTTCTGGACATTGAAGTCATTTTTATATCCATTCAAGACGAACTTTTCCAAACAAATCGTTATTTTTCGTTGAGAATATAATGATTATATACTCCAATGATTTTTTTTTAAAAAAAAAGAAAATCCAGAGGATGATTTCATTGTGGGATTCATGTGAAAAAGAACATGAAGCTAACCCGTTTATTGGCTTCATCCAATGATGCTGAGAGTAGGTTGTGCATAAGCTACTCCTAAACTTGCTTCTCAATTATTTTCCAATGTTTTATCATATGTTTTTAGTGTGTCATTAAAAGCATATATGTGGAAGATGAAGAAACCAGGGTTGAAATAGGCATGCGTCTATATTACATCATACATATTTGCACATTTATTTGCCACTTTTTCGTTTTTACTTGCTGTCTAACAATTGTATACTAAGCTATTTTTCCTTTGTGAATTATCAATCTAAGCTCTTGGTAAAGTTTTACTAGATCTATCTTTGGAGTTGATAGAATATTAACTGAAATATGCATGTCATGTTGTTACATTTTGTAATATATTTTCTACTTTTGCTACCGCAGGGTAAAGAATGTGGCAGGAAATGCCGCTACGCCTTTTCTGCTTTCTAGAGTCAATGAATTAACCGGGGGTGCATCACTACTTGCTAGCATCCTTTGCTATGAAATATTATTTTCTTCTCTTAACTTAATCATTGTCATCTTAAACCACGAAAATGAATACAACTTCATCCATCACTACAATAATTCTCTGTGGCTAATGGCTTGTTTACTTTAGGTGGATGAAACGTGTTCCTTTCTTTCCCCCTTGCTGCTATTCATCCACCCAAGTGAAAAAGGAAAATAAAAATTTTAGTCATCTTCTTCTGGTGTTTTTCCTTAACAAAATTTCAGATATTGCACTTGTAAAGAATAATGCATTGATAGGTGCAAGAATTGCTGTTGCTCTTGCTGATCTTAGAAGAAGGCTCAAAAATGGTGAGTTCCTATTTTCACTATACACAATTGTAATATTTTCTTTTTCTTTTGGGTAACTCATTGTTAACTCTATTGAATCTCTTCTTTATTCCTGAAACATTTTATGTACTTTGTACTAATATTGTCATCAATGCAAGTGATTGCATAAGCCTTTTTATAGAAATAGACGTTAGCTTAAGCACAAGATGTTCATCCATAAGTGACGGTATAAATGCCATCCCAATGAATATATTAACCCTCCATCCAGTTGGAGGTTGGCAAAGAATGAAATTTAAATTTCATTCACCAAAAAAATTATGCATGTTTTCCCCTGCTCTTAATGAAAGCATCATTATCTTTGCAACTGGTGAATCATACATGTATATGACTGCCCAATCTCTTCTTTGCGAATTGTTTTTGACGAAGGTTTCTTCTTTACAGGTCAACCACGGTCAGCATTATAAGTTTCAGTAGTGCTATGACAGTCAAATATGGTGAAAACCTGTTTTTGTTATTTCTAACAGCATTTTTGCGATCCATTAACTATCCTTGCGATTCTCATGACATCCTCTCTTTCTCAACTGAGGCTCTTAATTAAAATGGAACAACTTTTATTGCAAATCTGGATAAGTTATCTGTGTAACTTCGAGTAATAATGTGGCATTCCCATTTTGAAGCTGTGCTTTTAACAACGCAACATTTATCACACACTAATAGATTTGAAGAGCTTAGCTGTTGGTTAACCTAACTAATAATACATGTTGCTAACATGCCATCTTCATTTCTCCCTTTCAAGTTAAAGTTATGTTTACTTGTTATTACTCGGTTTTTTTTTGTTTTTTAATGAATCAATTTAGTATGAAATCTTAAATAAATTAGGCTAAAATTTCAATAATTCATTACAATTTGCAATGGCCTACTGAAGTGATTTTTGATAACTTGTGTACTTTATTTATTTATTTTATTTTTTAGTTGACATTCGGTAAGTCTTTGGCCTGACTAATAAATTTTTATCCTATACACATTTTTCATTGATAATTAGGATAAATTGGCAAAGTACACGTGAAAATATAATCAGTGTTCTCAGATTTGTTATCAATTGAGGACTTTTTTCATAATGTGTTGTAGTTGAAGTTCGAACTTTATATATTTTTATTGGTATTGATTTGTAATCTTTGAGAGCTTCGATTAGATCAAAATTCGGATAATAGGGTCAAAAGTGCAAAATTGTACTTTGTTCTTTAATTTCTCAGTAAATTTAATTGGATGTTTTTGCAATTTTCATCCCTTGTTATGTTTTTCCAATTAGAGAGTGCAAATTGGAAAAAAAAATAATGATTAACTAACTCGAAACCCATTTACTTATACAAAATCAGATGGTTAGGTTGTTTTGATTTTGAGTTAAAAATTTGAATTAAACACATGCATAAATAGTGTATACTTTGAATTTGCTCGCTGTTAAAAAGAATATTTTGATTTTAAATTAGAAAAAAATAAAAATATTCATCAAGGTATTTTTTCAATCTTAAACCAACCTTTTTGGCTAAAATGTGAAAATGATTTAAAGATTTTTTAAAAAATAATTTAAAATTTTACTAATGTCAAAACATCCTCTATTTTACTATCAACTATCCTTACAATAAATTGAAATATTTATTTATCCTTTTTAAATTACAATATATATCTAAATCTTTAACTTCTTAACACAGAAATAGTTATTAATATTCTTTTGTAAAATTCAAAACATATGTCAACTACAAATATTGTAATTACTATTTTTTTAATAAAAAAAACATATACTAAGGGGGCGTTTGGTTTAGGGTAATAGGGACTAGTGAATGAGAATGAATGGTAATTATTCCCATTAACACTGTTTGGTAAGTGTCAATAGGAATGAAAATAAGGAATCATTCCCTCATTTTCATTCCCTACTCCTCCCTCATCAATTAAATTCCTCAATCATTCCTTCTTTTTCATATATCCAAAACACTCCTTTTTTATTTTATATTTTATATTTTACTATTTCTTTTTATATTATCTCATTTTACTTTCTCTCTCTACATTTTAAAATGTCTCTATATATATTTATTCTTTTCTCTCTCTACATTTTCTATTATTTTCTCTCTCTTCCTTTCAGATCTCATTTTCTCTTTATATATTTTCAATATTACTTTCTCTCTCTACCTCTCTTATTATAATTTATCTATCTTAATTTTTCACTTTTTTTTAATATTTTCTATATCACTTTTTCTCTATATTTTCTATATCACTTTCTCTCTCTATATTTTCTATGTTACTTTCTCTCTCTACCTTTCTCATCTCATTCTCTCTCTGTATATTTTATTAATTACTTTTTCTCTCTACCTCTCTTATTATAATTTATTTATCATTATTTTTCATTTTTTCTGTATATTTCATATATCACTTTCTCTCTCTATATTTTATATATTACTTTCTCTCTCTACTCTCTCATCTCACTTTCTCTCTCTACCCTCTTATTATAATTTATCTATCTTTATTTTTTACTTTTTCTCTATATTTTCTATATTACTTTCTCTCTCTACATTTTCTATATCACTCTCTCTCTACCTCTCTCATCTCATTTTCTCTCTCTATATATTTAATATTACTTTCTCTCTCTATCTCTCTTATAATTTATCTATATTTATTTTTTATTTTTCTCTATATCTTCTATCACTTTCTCTCTCTATATTTTCTATATCATTTTTTCTCTCTCTAATTTTTAAAATATTTTCTCTCTCTATTTTTTTATCGCATATCTTATCTTATTTTTTTCTCTCTACTTTTAATCTTTATTTTTCTATTATTGTATTTTATCCTATTTTTTTTCTTCTAATTTTTTTTTACCTTACTTCTCATAATTTCTCTCTATATTTTTCTAATTTATCTCTCAACTCATTTTATTTCACTTTCTCTATTTTGTAATAATTTTATTATTTTAGGTAACTTTGAATTTTTTATGGATTCCCATTAGTTAAACTGAACCAAATATCATCAATGACAATAATTTTCATTCCAGGATTTGAACCAAACACTACCAATGTAATCATGATTCTTATTCCTATTGACCCCTCAATGAATCCCATTATCATTCTGATTAACAAATTTGAACCAAACATCCCTTAAATTTTTAATAATCTTAAATTTAGTTCTTAGGAGTCTCTGTGACATTTTTTGCGTCAAAAACATATGTCTACTACAAATATGGTCTTATATTATATATATATTTTAAAAAATGCAGGTTTTACTTGTCTGTCATTGTATTTCGAGTCAAAAAGTATCTTATGCAATTTTATAAGTTTTTTTTTTGTATATATCTTTGACACTTTATGGAGTCGAAGCATTTATTAAAGAAAGTTGTGCCTTTCATCAGACTGCATGTATTCATCCTTAGCGTTTTAGTCTATCTCCCCATTTTAATCAACTATCCATCTACTTTTCTTCGATTCTGTAGCCTCTTTCATTCTAAGAGCTATATGGAATTTTATTTATTATATAAATGTTTACTTTAATAAATTTTAAAATTATTTTTTAATCGATATAAAATATTTTATTGGAGGTCTAATCTTTCTTATAAAAAAATTATTATACTAAGTAAAATATCTTTTTCATGATTTATCTATCTATATTTTAGAGGATACTAAACAATTTAGAAGGATCATTATCATTATTTACTCCAATATATAAAATTTTATTTAGAAATAAACTTCCATCATTCTCTCCGTTCATTGAAATCTCAGCTTTCTTACCAAATATAGGATGATATCAAATCACTTTTTTAAATCTAATGTCCTTGTCTAATAAAAATAGATCTAAAAAAAATCAAGAGGCGTTCCATTTCAGGGGAATCATGGGGAGTTTATTTTTTTTAATTTTTAATTATAATGATGCCTCTTCCTATCAGCCTCTTTTGTACACAACTACTCTATTATCATATTATTATCTTTTGTCATCAGATCTCATCGGTCAATTGTATGGATAATATAAGTTCGCATGGTAACAGTTATAATTTCAAAATTGCTACGATAATTATAACAATTACAATTCACTATTAAATTGTGAATATTATGATAAATTTATATTATAACACTTATGAAATAATACCGCTATAATATTATAATAATTATAATATAAATATTAATGAACATGTCAAATCAATTTTGACACTATATTTAAAACATAAGAGATAATAATATCAAATACTATATTTGAGAGTAGATCTATCTCATGGGATGAGTGCACCTTCCCTTGAAAATGAAAAAGATTCCAAAACGAGAGACGCTACTTTAATCTTTGCCTAATAAAAATAATGTTGATATGCGTGACGGATATGACACTCCTACCGGCCTAGGAGAGAATCCACACGAAATTAGTAACCCTATCAAATATTACGTTCATTGCATTTGAAAATTCATAAAATTCAATTTTATCAAAGAATTAATTAAATTTTATGATTTACAAACAACTTAAGTGAAAAAATTAAATTTTCATGAGAATTAAAATCTAATAAAATTAAGAAATTGAAATCAAACCCAGATGGATATGATTTGATGTGAAAATTAAATTCCAACAAATAAAAATATTAAAATAATCTTACATAAATATAATATTGTGTTACTAATCTATCAATGAAAGATAAAATAGTATAAGTAATCAAATTTATTCATTTTTATATTTAATTCCTTTGTATACCGACTCATTTCAAATATAAAAATTTAATTTAAGTTTTGATAGAATTCAATTCCTAATAAAATTTAATTCAATTCTATCTTATTAAAAGTTTCCAAATGCATAAAGAAAGAACTCACTCATCACCTCCGAATATTGCACTGTGTATGCTCCTTCATAAAAATAATGTAACAAGTTTCTTAATAAATTACAATAATAAAAATATATCCTGTTGAGATCTCTTTTATAAAAAAACTATTGTTCTAGGACAAAATACCCCTTGTGACTTATACCTGCTTGTATCTAGTTAAGAGCCGACGATATTGAGCTATCTGAAATGAGCGTTATCACCTTTTTACTCTAATAAATTACAATGACAAACCGTCTCTCAAATAAAGGATGAAATGTAAAGTTCAATTAGAGGAGATACTATGAAATTGTGTGTTGAAACCTTCAACTTGGATTGTTCAAAACTTCCCAAATCCTTTTATACGTATTGCTCTGAAAGACTCATTTTGTGTACTTAACTGCTCATGCAAATGTTATTCTTGAGCCACCAACAGTTACACTGACAATCAATTAGAAATTCAATCTAATCGACAACTAAGAGTCTGGTTGATTGAAAATCTTGTTCATTTAATAGAACCTTTTTGTTCACCAAGCTTGCATTCAGGCGACTCAATAGGTCAACTGAATTGGTTCAGTTGATTCATAGGTTTATTAAAATGGTTCAATCAAATAAATTACATCTAGTCAAATAAATATTGTTAGTAATCCTCCTTTAATAGGCTGACACATGAACCTATGTGGAGTCCAAAACTCCCTTTAAATTATATATTATATATTATTATTGGTACAATCCACCGCTAATAAAAATTGACCTTGATTTAAAATTTTAAAATTCTAACAATATAGTAGTGAAAATGATACGTTGTGATCCTGTCGACAAGCGAAGACTGGTTCTCACTCGGATGACTCGGTCTAACCAAGCCGACCCGGTCTGCTGTAGTTTGGGAGGTCGGACCGAAATAGAGCTCTCAATGTGGTGGAGTGGTTGCAAAATGGCAGCGATCCTCTTCTTTGGAGCCCCAAGGGGGGTTTATATAGGGGAGGGGAAAGCTCTTTGCCTTGTCAGAGCTGTCATGTCTCATTAAGGAATGACCAGTTGGCAGACTGAACTAATGGCAGCCTTAACTGCTCTGTGAGACTGCCACAGCCGCCTGACAGTCTGTCTAGGTTGCCCCCTCTAACCCCTATTAATGTTGGCGGCTCTGTCAGGTCATGATTATGTCAAAATTCCTCTTCTGATAATGGGGAGATTCGGATGATCTTTAGGGTCGGCCACCCTGGGTCGGCCACTCTGGGTCGGCCACCCTGGGTCTGTCACTCTGGGTCGGCCACCCTCGGTCATCCACCCTGGGTCAGCCACCCTGCCACTCGGGGTCGGCCACTCGGGGTCGGCCACCCTGTCACTCTGGGTCAGCCACCCTGCCACTCGGGGTCGGCCACTCGGCCACTCGGGGTCGGCCACCCTGTCACTCTGGGTCGGCCACCCTGTCACTCGGGTGTTGGGACCGGGTGCATGTCGACAGGGATACGAGTTCGTAAAATTTAAAATTTTTACGTGCAGCGGAAGAGTTTGCATAAAATAATTTCCTAAATTATTTTAACTTCGTATCTAGCATGCAATCTTATGGTGTGTTGACATAATCATAAAATAAACTTTGCGGAAAAGTAAACTAATTTACTAAGTACCTCTCGTAACTCGAAGTAAGGGACGAGATCCAACCGTAGCGTCCCTTGGAAGCTCCGCCTCTATTCACGTCCACGCCGAGTTCTCTTCGGGATGACTTCACAAAGTCACGAGTTTTGTGCCGACGAGAACTACTAGATTCTCGGAAGGCACAACTAGAAGAATAAGAGAAATAATGGAAAAACTAACCAACGAAGTAACGGAATCAAATTCCGAGAAGAGAGGAGTCGCTATCCGCTTCTTCTTCTTCATCTTCGAGTTCTCCTCCTTCTTCAAAGCTCACGGCAAACACCCTTGTTGGTGTTGTGGTTGGGCGCCGGCCCTAGAGAGGCTAGGGTGCGCCGGCCCTAAGGGAGGAAGAAGAGGAGGAGGAGAGGAGATTAAGAGAAAGAGAGAGGGAGTAATTAATCTCTTAATTAGTTGATTGGAATTAAGGGCTAGCCTTTGGTTCCTTTATATAGTAGCAACTCCTTTGCTAAGTCTCCCTCTAAACCGAATTAACGGAATTAACGGAATTAGTTATAAGAAATTTATCTTATAAATTTTCTTATTGCTTATTCCGTTTAAGCCTAGTCTTATTATAAACAATTTATAATAAAACAAATTAGTTATCATAAGAGATTTATCCTATAAATTCTCTTATGAATTTTATTATAACTAACTTTATAATAAAACTAATTAATTATCATAAGAAATTTATCCTATAAATTCTTATGAATTATTCCGTTTAAACCAAGTCTTTATTATAAACTAATTTATAATAAAACTAACTTTTCTTCTCTTTAAATTATGGAATAAATTTTTATAAGAAATTTATAAACTTTCTTATTATGAAAAAATCAATTCATAATTGATTTTATAAAATTAAAATAAACCAATTCATGGATTATTTTAATCTTCCATAAAAGAATAAATTTCTACAAATTTTATTTATATAAATTTCTTTATACAAATTTATTTATCCATAATTTATAAAATAAATCACACTAGATTTATTTTATTAATTAAACCAATTAAATTGGTTTTTCTCCTCTTATTTGGCCGACCACCAAAGAGGGTTTAACACCCTCTTTGGCCGGCCAAAACCAACCCAATAAACCGCGAATTAAACTCATTTAATTCGCCCAAAAAGCCTTCAAAAGACTTAGCCATTTTTGGCTTCCATTGCGCCTCTGACTAACTCAGATTTGACTTGTTTCTCTTGATCGGAAAATCCAATTTTCAACTCGTTTTAAATCCCTCGGATTACTCGTATTGCGTGTGACTAAATAGGCTTTCGATTTATGTTGGCCGCCTATAATTAACCCATTAATTATAGAACGATCATGAGTGGCACCTAGTAGTACATCATGATCCCCAATTAATCGAAAGATCAACGGTTTGACCTCAGAAGAAATTATTCTGAAACCCTTCAGCAGCTCTAATGAATCGTGCCTCATTCCCTTCACCACCTTATACCCACTTGGTTCAGGACACGGTCTATGGTGTCAGTCCCCACTAGGCTGACTACGTCACACCTAGCCCAAGTAGTGTCTTTCTCGTCCTTTGGATTTCTAATTACTCTCATGTATTTAAGAGACTCACACTCTTATCATGATATGCTCTGGCCAGAGGCTTTGAGTAACAATCCGATGATAGGCCTGGGTATATATCTCCTCGCAAGGAGTGGTGAATCCTTTGTAGGCTGTTCAAACATCTTCGGGCACTTCGGCTTATACCCGATCATCCTGGGTCCACACCTCCTTAGAGATGCTTGCTTAAGATGTCAAAGTATAAGTCTCCATGACCAAGATGACTTGAACACCGCAAGTCAAAGGAACATCGCACTTAAGCCGCAGTAAGATCTTCATTGACATATCTACATGTAGATTCCCATATGAAGTCTCACAGCTAGTCACTCCAATGAACTAGTTCCCTTAACTAGCATCCATGTTTATCTCCGAACATCCCAATGTCACCAGCTAGTGAGAATCAGCTGATTAGAGAATAACCCATGCTAGTCTCAACAGAATTGATAGTGTCCGTTTTTATCAATTCATCGACTAGGGATAATTTCAATACTTCACAATTACACATTAGAGATAATCACTAGTTGTGATCCCATCACAAATTCTCTTATGCTGTGAGTTGTATTGCGGACATTCAGTAGATGAGTTTAAGATCCCAATCAAATACACAAAACATGTACACTCAAATAGTGAATTATCATTTATTAAAATAAATGTTTACATCATAAGGCGATTGCCTTAGGACACTTCTCTCATATCACTAACATCGGGGTCAGCCACCCTGTCACTCGAGGTCGGCCACTCGGCCACTCGGCCACTCAGGGTCGGCCACCTGTCACTCTGGGTCGGCCACCCTGTCACTCGGGGTCGGCCACCCTGTCACTCGAGGTCGGCCAGTCGGGGTCGGCCACTCGGCCAGTCGGGGTCGGTCACCCTGGGTCTGTCACTCTGGGTGACCCCGACCGGGAGACCACGCCTGGGAGGCCTATTGCTTACCGAACACTCATGAAGAGATCTGACAAAACGCTTCTGCTTTATCCCGACTAAACTTTCCCGACCGGTGGTCCCCGACCTCTAAAGTTCTCGGTCGGGTACGTCTGCTTGGGTGCCATTGATTGGCCCCCGTCTCAAGTTGCTTCGAATTCTGATCCTCTTAGCCAGATCAGTATCTAGCGCACTAATACGATACTGAACCCGACCCACTTTGTCTGACCCAGACCCAATCCGACCGGGCCCCTAATCAGCTCCAAAAACTTACCCGACCGGATCACAAGCCTCCCCTTCAAGTCTAGTCGAAGGAGTTGTCAAGTCCGACTGACTAGGCAGCTTGCCCGGTCGGATAAACCCTACTTTCGCACCCCTGACCCTCATTACGACCTTAAGATCTTTATCCTTAAATGTCGAGTCCCCTGTCAAGTCAACCATAAATACATCTGCCACGCGTTTATCTCCCCGGATCACATATCTCCCCTCCAAGTCTAGTCGAAGGAGGCGCGAGTCTGACTAACTAGACTAAATCTAGTGGGTTGTCTTATTCCACCCGTACTTTCCATCCTGGAATTAGGTTGGAATGGATCTCCTTTGATAGAAGAACAACCTATTAGAAGTCACGGGTTGGATTTTACCCAGTTAATCAGTATTTCATCCTTCGGAAGTCGCTGCTAGAGTATTTAGTTATGTCAAGCGAGCAATTGGATCGTGCTGGACGAGTGACAAATCTGTGTATGACAAACCACTAAACATTTTTGCTTAACCAAGCGAATGGTTGTGGGTGCCACGCATGTGGCATAGAGCCGAGTAAACAACTGAGCAATGGCTGAGTAGGCAAACAACTGAGTAGAGTGACTAATTGCCTGGCAGGTGGCAGAGCCGACTGACGGAGTGTCGAACAGATGGCATAGCAGAGTGGTTGAGTGCCAAGCTGAGTAGTTGAGTAGCTGAGTGCCGAGCAGAGCGGCTGAGTGCCGAGCAGCGGCTAGGTCGCTGAGTGCCGAGCAAAGCGGCTGAGTGCCGAGCAGAGTGGCTGAGTTACTGACTGCCGAGCAGAGCGGCTGAGTGCCGAGCAGAGCGGCTAGGTCGCTGAGTGCCGAGCAAAGCGGCTAGGTCGCTGAGTGCCGAGCAAAGCGGCTGAGTGCCGAGCAAAGCGGCTGAGTGCCGAGCAGAGCGGCTAGGTCGCTGAGTGCCGAGCAAAACGGCTGAGTGCCGAGCAGAGCGGCTAGGTTACTGACTGCTGAGCAGAGCGGCTGAGTGCCGAGCAGAGCGGCTAGGTCGCTGAGTGCCGAGCAAAGCGGCTGAGTGCCGAGCAGAGCGGCTAGGTAGCTGACTGCCAAGCAGAGTGGCTGAGTGGCTGAGGCGTGTGAGCAATCACTTTTATAACTTGCTGAAGAGCAAGTGTCTCAATGCCGCTCGGGAGACCTTAATGGAGCGTGGGCAGCCATGTCCAGTCTGCCGCGAGGTCGGTGGTTGTGTGGGAGCATGCCCAATTGTACCTTGCAAGAGCAGGAGTCTGGACACCGTCTGGCTTACCCTGACCGAGCGTGGACTGCCACGCCCGATCGGGCTCGACCGAACGTGGAACGCCACGCCTGATCGGCGCCGAGTCCTGTGGGTGCGTGGGAGCATGCCCACTTATAACTTGCAAGAGCAAGAGTCTGGACACCGTCTGGCTTACCCTGACCGAGCGTGGAACGCCACGCCCGACCGGGCCCGACCGAACGTGGAACGCCACGCCCGATCGACGCCGAGTCCGGTGGGTGTGTGGGAGCATGCCCACTTATAACTTGCAAGAGCAAGAGTCTGGACAGCAGAGCGGCTAGGTCGCTGAGTGCCGAGCAAAGCGGCTGAGTGCCGAGCAGAGCGGCTAGGTAGCTGACTGCCGAGCAGAGTGGCTGAGTGGCTGAGGCGTGTGAGCAATCACTTTTATAACTTGCTGAAGAGCAAGTGTCTCAATGCCGCTCGGGAGACCTTAATGGAGCGTGGGCATCCATGTCCGGTCTGCCGCGAGGTCGGTGGTTGTGTGGGAGCATGCCCAATTGCACCTTGCAAGAGTAGGAGTCTGGACACCGTCTGGCTTACCCTGACCGAGCGTGGACTGCCACGCCCGACCGGGCTCGACCGAACGTGGAACGCCACGCCTGATCGGCGCCGAGTCCTGTGGGTGCGTGGGAGCATGCCCACTTATAACTTGCAAGAGCAAGAGTCTGGACACCGTCTGACTTACCCTGACCGAGCGTGGAACGCCACGCCCGACCGGGCCCGACCGAACGTGGAACGCCACGCCCGATCGGCGCCGAGTCCGGTGGGTGCGTGGGAGCATGCCCACTTATAACTTGCAAGAGCAAGAGTCTGGACACCGTCTGGCTTACCCTGACCGAGCGTGGAACGCCACGCCCGACCAGGCCCGACCGAACGTGGAACGCCACGCCCGATCGGCGCCGAGTCCGGTGGGTGCGTGGGAGCATGCCCACTTATAACTTGCAAGAGCAAGAGTCTGGACACCGTCTGGCTTACCCTGACCGAGCGTGGAACGCCACGCCCGACCGGGCTTGGAACGCCACGCCCGATCGGCGCCGAGTCCGGTGGGTGTGTGGGTGCATGCCCACTTATAACCTGCAAGAACTGCCTTTCAGATGCCTTGAGTTTCACTATCATCTTCACGCGATACAATTACAAGGGTCACTCAACTCAACTTTCCTCACGATATAATTTTAAGTGTGTTGCACTCCATGACCTTCTCAGCTTCTTTCCTTGAGCATCTTGCAAATAACAGGCTCCTGACCCCAACCCCTTGATCATTAGGAAGGGTTCTCCCCCTCGAGGCTTTAGCTTGCTCACCTCCTCGACTGCTTTGACTCTTTTCCACTATGATGTGAGCATATCGCCGGAGTTAGTATCTAGAGTCGCCAATAGGAACATTATCTCCGATCTTGTCAAGTTGGGCGAGGATAACGCTTTGGGAATGCGACTGCCAGCTTATAATGGAAAGAAGAGTCTATACACGGTTGGTGCTTCTCCTTTTGAGTCAGAGGAGCAGACCCCTCCAGGAATCTGTCGAACCAATGTTGAGCGGGCCCTGTCAGGGTGGTTAGGAACGCTCGGCACTTGATATTATCCGTGTATTGATTCAGCAAAGCTGCATTCTTAAACTTCATCAGGTATCCCTTTGGATCTGTAGCTCCTTCATATTCCGGAATGGACAAGAGCCGGAAATTCTTGGGGACTGGCTCTTGTAGAACTTGACTTGGGAAAGGGAATCCAGTGCGCTCAGCCAGAGCCTGAATAATCTGGGCCTTCCCTTTGTTAAGTCTTGCTTGGCTGGAAGGGACTTCTTGAGGATCGGACTGTCCCGCACCCTCAGTCGGGCCAAAGAGCACTTGAGGGAAGTAGGGACTACCGCCCGGGTGAACTTCACCTTCTGTGCCAATGCGAGCTGCAGGCTCGGAAGGACCCTCCTGAGTCGGGCGAGCGACAGTCTTCTGCTATGCTGCCAATTTCTGAGCTTTAGCGACTACCAGCAGATCAAGGTCTTCCTGTGAGAGCATCACGGTCACCCAATTGGAGTCACTCATCTTCAGCTTTCGATCAGGCAGATTCCCACAGACGGCGCCAAATTTGATCCTGTCGACAAGCGAAGATCGGTTCTCACTCGGATGACTCGGTCTAACCAAGCCGACCCGGTCTGCTGTAGTTTGGGAGGTCGGACCGAAATAGAGCTCTCAATGTGGTGGAGTGGTTGCAAAATGGCAGCGATCCTCTTCTTTGGAGCCCCAAGGGGGGTTTATATAGGGGAGGGGAAAGCTCTCTGCCTTGTCAGAGCTGTCATGTCTCATTAAGGAATGGCCAGTTGGCAGACTGAACTAATGGCAGCCTTAACTGCTCTGGAGACTGTCACAACCGCCTGACAGTCTGTCTAGGTTGCCCCCTCTGACCCCTATTAATGTTGGCGGCTCTGTCAGGTCATGATTATGTCAAAAATCCTCTTCTGATAATGGGGAGATTCGGATGATCTTTAGGGTCGGCCACCCTGGGTCGGCCACTCTGGGTCGGCCACCCTGGGTCTGTCACTCTGGGTCGGCCACCCTGGGTCATCCACCCTGGGTCAGCCACCTTGCCACTCGGGGTCGGCCACCCTGTCACTCTGGGTCAGCCACCCTGCCACTCGGGGTCGGCCACTCGGCCACTCGGGGTCGGCCACCTGTCACTCTGGGTCGACCACCCTGTCACTCGGGGTCGGCCACCCTGTCACTCGAGGTCGGCCACTCGACCACTCGGGGTCGGCCACCTGTTACTCTGGGTCGGCCACCCTGTCACTCGGGGTCGGCCACCCTGTCACTCGAGGTCGGCCAGTCGGGGTCGGCCACTCGGCCAGTTGGGGTCGGTCACCCTGGGTCTGTCACTCTGGGTGACCCCGACCGGGAGACCACGCCTGGGAGGCCTATTGCTTACCGAACACTCATGAAGAGATCTGACAAAACGCTTCTGCTTTATCCCGACTAAACTTTCCCGACCGGTGGTCCCCGACCTCTAAAGTTCTCGGTCGGGTACGTCTGCTTGGGTGCCACTGATTGGCCCCCGGTCTCAAGTTGCTTCGAATTCTGATTCTCTTAGCCAGATCAGTATCTAGCGCACTAATCCGATACTGAACCCGACCCACTTTGTCTGACCCAGACCCAATCCGATCGGCCCCTAATCAGCTCCAAAAATTTACCCGACCGGATCATTACATCTAGTCAAATAAATATTGTTAGTAATCCTCCTTTAATAGGCTGACACATGAACCTATGTGAAGTCCAGAACTCCCTTTAAATTATATATTATATATTATTATTGGTACAATCGACCGCTAATAAAAATTGACCTTGATTTAAAATTTTAAAATTCTAACAATATAGTAGTGAAAATGATACGTTGTGTTTGAGCAATATATTATCTAGTTCAATTGACGAGTGCAAGGATTCTAACCTTATAATCGTGTGTTTGAGCTTTACAATATGCAAAATAAATATGTTAGAGATGAAACATTGATAAGATATTTAATATTTTTTTAGCAAGCACAGATATCCAATCCTTCATATCGACTAATTCTGGAGATGATCGATTCGGTCTCACAGAAATTTTTCATCGATCATCAGGGTAAATCCAGAAATACTTGCAACGGATGATCCACAACCCAACATCCCAAGTTTATCATCCCATTAGAGGAAAATGTTCTGTAGTGTGCGGTAGTTGAGAATTGCAGCTTAGGGCAAGTTAACGTTGATTGAATACTGAGCAAAAGGAGTCTTGGTAGGTTGAGGTCTATTAGATATTGTAGGTTGATGTCTATTAGATATTAGGCAAGGCAAGAATTCAACCTTGGTGAAGCTATAAGCTATAAAATAAGAGCAATCAATTAATGAACCTTAAAATGTAGCAATCGATTAATGAATCCCGAATTCAGAGTTTGAAGGGAATAAAAGTGGGTTTGCTACATGATTAGTTGATTGATATGGTTCATCAATCGACTACTAAGTTAGGACAATCGACTAATGACACTATAGCAGGGCACAAAGAATTTGAAACTCAACCGTTAAACTTTACTATTTGTAAGTGTTCCAGAGGGAATCGACGTTGACGACCAGTCACCAGGGTTCAACCAACGAGGATGATGACGAAGGAGGAAGAGCTTCCACCCTGTGAGATTAACACGAGCGTTAGGAGAACACGCCGAAAGTTGTCTGGCGAAGCCCACTCCGACGCTCAAGTCAGTGCCTATTTTTAGGAGATGGAAGGAAAGTAGTCTGAGTGAGAATGTGCGTAACCCCTTTACCTGAGGGGTTGGAGTACCTTTTATACCTGAGACGGTAGTTACACGTGTCCCCACGTTCTTCTCCACACCCCCTCAATTATCGGTTACCGGATAATCTTTGTAACAGCCGTCGCAACTATTAAGTCTAGACCGTTGCGATGATTAAGGCTTTAATGACCGCGTTTTATGGGTCATGATTATCCACATATCCGAAGAAAGGGGATAGTTACTTGAGGTCGAGTGCTCCTTGGGCTTCGCTACCTTGAGGTGGTCTCGGGGTCCTTTGGCCTGGGGGGGGGTCCCGGGCGTTCGCCTTCCCGAGGTGATCTCAGGAACCTGCCCTCTCGAGGTGATCTCGGGCGGGTGTCCTTCTGGAGCGATCTTTCAAGACTATGTCTACCCGAGTTGGTCTCGGGAATCCATCTTCTTGAGGGGGTCTCAGGCGTCAGGGAAAGAGAGCTGATTTGACTCGGTAGATTTTGCCTCATAGCTTCTTCAGTCTACGTGTCATCCACGGGGTGCTCAATTCCATCACAAGTTCCTCGCTTCAAGTCTAATCGAAGGAAGTGTGGCTGACTGATTAGACTAATGGTGTAGCGAAGAAGCTATGCTATGGTGGGTCCTGACCCCATTACTACTCCATTGGCGACACGTTGGGTCCGAGGAATCGAAACATTCATCCTGGGCACCTTTTTTGTTTGACTCCTCGTATCATTTGTCCTGGATGTGAGGACCAAGGAAATTGAAGAGCCGGTGTTTTTCCTCGACGCAAGGAGCCAGATAGCAGACTAACACTCTTGCAAAATAAGAGTCCCTCAGCGACCTCTTAGGTTGATTTCAGGAACCCAGACCCCCTCGTGAGACTGGGTGTCTCCTAGGCCGAGATAATCTCGGGGGCTTTGGGTTCGACTTCGGGTGTGGGTCTTCCCAAGGTAGTCCCGAAAGTTCGACTGCCTAGCCCGAAGCTATTCGTCTGTGGGACCCGTATTGGCTCCCTTCTTTGTTGAGTGTCTGGTGAGTCCGCGGAATTCGAACAATCGTCTCCGGGCCCAAGGACGGTCCCTTGAATTGATTCATAAAGGTTCACAAATTCCAAGGCGCCGCTAAAACATACCAATCGACATCGTCAAAAAAGTGGCGACGCTTCGAGATGAGCACCCATTATTTCGCCGCGCCCCCGTTGAATGCGCGAGGGCGGGTATCACTATAAAAGTGGAAGGCTACACCGCTTTCCCCTCTCCATCTTTCCCTCCTGTTAGTGATATGAGAAAAGTGTCCTAAGGCAATCGCCTTATGATTGTAATCATTTATTTTAATAAATGAATGTTCACTATTTGAGTATACATGTTTATGTATTTGATTGAGATCTTAAACTCATTTACTGAATGTCCGCAATACAAGTCACAGCATGAGAGAATTCGTGACGAATTCACAACTAGTGATTATCTCTACATGTGCAATTGTGAAGTATTGAAATTGTCCCTAGTCGATGAATTGATAAATACATACACTATCAATTCTGTTGAGACTAGCATGGGTTATTCTCTAATCAGCTGATTCTCACTGGCTGGTGACATTGGGATGTCCGGAGATAAACATGAATGCTAGTTAAGGGAACTAGTTCATTGGAGTGACTGGCTGTAAAACTTCATATGACAGTTTACATATAGATATGTCAGTGAAGTTCTTACTGCAGCTTAAGTGCGATGTTCCTTTGACTTGCGGTGTTCATGTCATCTTGGTCATGGAGATTTATACTTTGACATCTTAAGCAAGCATCTCCAAGGAGGTGTGGACCCAGGATGATTGGGTATAAGCCGAAGTGCCCGAAGATGTTTGAACAGCCTACAAAGGATTCACCACTCCTTGCGAGGAGATGTATACCCAAGGCCTATCCTCGGATTGTTACTCGAAGTCTCTGGCCAGAGCATGACATGTTCAGAGTATGAATCTCTTAGATACATGAGAGTAATTAGAACCCGTAGGACGAGAAAACATTACTTGGGCTAGGTGTGACGTAGTCAGCCTAGTGGGGACTGACACACATAGACTATGTCCTGAACCAAGTGGGTACAAGATGGTGAAGGGAATATGACACGATTCATTATAGCTGTTGAAGGGTTTCAGAATTATTTTTGAGGTCAACCGTTGATCTTTCGATTAATTGGGGATCATGATGTACTACTAGGTGTCATTCATGATTGTTATATAATTGGTTAATTATAGACGACCAACATAAATCGAAAGCCTATTTAGTCACACGCACTACGAGTAATCCGAGGGATTTAAAACGAGTTAAAAATTGGATTTTCCAATCAAGAGAGATTAGGTTTGGTTGAGCCAAACGATAAGTCGAATCTGAATTTTTCAGAGACGCATCGGAAGCGTAAAATGGCTAAGTCTTTTGAAGACTTAATATATGAATTAAATGAGTTTAATTCATTGGGGAGTGGCCTGGATAGGCCGGCCAAAGAGGGTCCCATCCTCTTTGCTTGGCCAGCCACAACAAAGGGAGGGAACCAAATTGTTTGGTTCAATTTATAAAATAAATCAAGTGTGGTTTGTTTTATAAAATTATGGATGATATAAATTTTTATATAAACCAAGGTTTGGTTTATTTTTTCATGGAAATTAAAATGAACCATGGATTGGTTTATTTTATTTTATAAAATCAATCATGGATTGATTTACCATGATAAAGAAATTTATATAAAGAAATATATATAAAATTTATTTTTCAGGGAAATTAAAATGAACCATGGATTGGTTTATTTTATTTTATAAAATCAATCATGGATTGATTTAACATGATAAAGAAATTTATATAAAGAAATTTATATAAAATTTATTTTTCATGGAAATTAAAATGAACCATGGATTGGTTTATTTTATTTTATAAAATCAATCATAGATTGATTTACCATGATAAAGAAATTTATATAAAGAAATTTATATAAAAAAATTTATATGATAAATTTCTTATGAAAATTTATTCCATAAGAAAAGGAGACTTGGTTGATTTTTATCATGAATTAAAATATGATTTTAACTATGATATGAAATCAAGACTTGGCATGATGGAATAAGTCATAGAAAATTTATATGATAAATTTCTTATGAAAATTTATTCCATAAGAAAAAAGAGACTTGGCGGTTGAGAGGCCACTATATAAAGGACCCAAGGCAAAGCTTGTAGATCATTCGAAATAATCAAAGTATTCTTGCTTGGGCTCTCTCCCTCTCCTCCCTTCTTTCTCTTAGCCGGCCTCTCCCTTCTTCTCCCTTCTTCTTTCCGTGAGCACAAGGAGAAGCACCGAGTCGACGAAGTTCTTCCGTTGGGACGATCTTCCTCTCCGGCCATCATCACCTTGGGATTGGGCGCAAGTCATCTTCCTCCTCCTCGCCGGAATTGTGATTCCGGCCAACCTTGGTGGTGAGTTTTTCCGATGTGATTACTTCTCTCTTGGTTTTTCTTGTCGCGTTCTCGGAGAATCTAGTAGTTCTCGGGAACACGAAACTCGTGGCTTTGCGAAGTCATCCCGAAGATACTCGGCGTGGACGCGAATAGAGGCGGAGCTTCCGAGGGACGCTTACGGTTGGATCTTGTCCCTTCCTTCGAGTTACGCGAGGTAATAAGTAAATTAGTTTACGTTTCTGTAAAATTTTAAATATATGATCATGTCTACACAACATAAGGTTGCATGCTTAGATGTGTGGTTAAATAATTTGAGAAATTATTTATGCTAAACCTTTCGCTGCACGTAATTAATTTTAAAATTACGAACCCGCATCCATGTCAACATGCACCCGGACCCAATAGTGGTATCAGAGCGAGGTTAGTGTTCGACATAATCATATAATTGTTTTGCGGAAAACTTTGTCATGATCTCAATTTTGGAAAATTTTCCAATTATGGAAACTTTCCAATTATGGTAAATTTTAGATTTAGGAATTTCAAAGTTTGGAAATCCTCATGAAATTTCACAAACTTTTGAAATATCCCTGTTTCTGAAATTTTATGATAATTGTGAAAACCTTCCATTTTTTGGAAACTTTCCAATTTTGAAAATTTCCTATTTTGGAAATTTGTCAATTTTGGAAATACGTAAGTTTTCTTTGTACCAGAAACTTACAATTATTCTGAAAATTTTTTTTTGGAAACTTTCCATTTATGGAAAGCTCGCAATTTTGGGCACTTTCTTTCAAGAAAGTCTAGACAAATTTTGGGAATATTAATTGACATTTAAATTCATAATTGGAAATTAAATTATTTACAAAATTCTTTATTTTGGATTGAGCCTTGGGGAGCCGTCCAATTTAAAGTTAGTTGTTATAATTAAATTTCCTAAATTGAATTTAAATTGTCAAATGTTTAATTTGGATTGAGCCTCGGGGAGCCGTCCAAATTATATTATCAATAAATTCTTATTTTGGATTGAGCCTCGGGGAGCCGTCCAAATTAAGTTATTTATTGATATTAATTTTCCATAAATAAAATATGTGATCAAATCTTGAAATTTTTGAGGTGATTCTCAAACGATAATTTCCTTATTTGATTTATGAGGTGATGCTCTTACATATTATTGTCTCCAAAATTAATTTGGAAAATTGTTTTCCTATAGAGTAGTATATTTCCTTAAATAAGATTTTCATGAAAATAATATGTGGTTGAATTAAGGGAATCTGTCTCTTAATTTAATAAGATTTGATTTAGAGAAATCAAAGTCTTAAACATATTATTTCCGAAATTGATTATGACAATTTAGGAAATTGTTACCCAAAATAATTCCTTGAATAAAGTGTGAAATTAGAATTAGGAAATCCGGTTCCTAATTCAATTAATGAGACTTGATAAATTAAGTCACATACATACTTTATTAAGGAAATCGTTAGAACATGACATAATTATATGTCATGAATGTGCTTAAAAGAAAAAGGATGAGACCCAAATTAAACCACTTACAAAATATTAAGGCCAACACCTTCCATTAATATGGTTAGAACCGGAGTTTTGTTTCTCGTTTGGGTTGATGGACACATCCATGCCCGGCTTGAACCTCAACATGTTCAAACCATGGAATTAGTTTATGATTAATATAGTTGGAGTCAGAGGTCAATCCTTAGTTTTGGTTGTTGGATATATCCAAGCCTGACTAAACGGTTGAATGAGCTCCAACCATATTAAAACTATTTCTTGATTAATGGGTCAGCCTTAAGCTTGAAGCATCGATTTGTTGTGCTACAACCAAGGTCGATGTAAAGAGAGGTGCAGTTGGGTGCTATGTATGGACTAAAGCAAGCTTCGACGATCCATATATGGACTAAAGCAAGCATCCAGGAGCTGGAACATCCATTTTGATGAGACAATCAAAGAGTTTGATTTCTCACAAAATCCTGACGAACCTTGTGTGTACAAGAAGGTTAGTGGGAGTGCAGTCGTATTCCTAGTATTATATGTCGATGACATATAGGAAATGATATATCAGTCTTACAGTCAGTTAAAATTTGGTTGTTCAAAACTTTCTCCATGAAAGACCTGGGAGAAGCAACCTATATCCTTCGGATTAGAATCTATAGAGATAGATCAAAACGATTGCTTGGTCTTTCATAGTCTACATATATAGACCGAGTGCTAAAAGGGTTTAGCATGTCGGAATCCAAGAAAGGTGACCTTCCCATCAGGCATGGGATCAACCTTTCGAAGTCTATGTGTCCGCGCACAGAAGACGAGAGGATTTGCATGAATAAGATTCCTTATGCATCCGCGATAGGATCTATCATGTATACTATGTTATGTACTAGGCCCAATGTATCGTATGCTCTAAGCGTCACAAGAAGATACCAGTTTGATCCAGGAATGGATCATTGGGCGGCTATCAAGACAATCCTCAAGTACTTAAGAAGAACTAAGGATGTGTTCCTAATATATGGAGAAGGTGATAGGGTAATACGTGGGTATACAGATGCCAGTTTCCAGACAAATAAGGATGACTCCAAATCTCAGTCTGGATACAGATTTATTTTGAATGGAGGCATAATAAATTGGAAGAGTTCCAAGCAAGACACCGTAGCGGATTCTACCACGGAAGCGGAATACTTTGCAGCTTCGGAAGCAGCAAAGGAAGCAGTCTGGATCAAGAAGTTTGTCTCAGAACTTGGTGTGATTCCAATCAATGATGAAGCAATACCGGTTTATTGCGACAACAATGGAGCTATTGCACAAGCAAAGGAACCAAGGTCTCATCAATGATCCAAACATGTGCTTCGCCGCTATCATCTGATCAGAGAGATTATAAGCAGGAATGATATACAAATTGAGAAAATTCCCACTGAAAGGAATTTAGCGGATCCTTTAACTAAGGCCTTGCCTCAAAGCAAGTTTGAGGGTCATATTAGAGCCTGCGGTATTGGATACCGTAACGATTGGCATTAGGCCAAGTGGGAGTTTGTTAGTGATATGAGAAAAGTGTCCTAAGGCAATCGCCTTATAATTGTAATTATTTATTTTAATAAATGAATGTTCACTATTTGAGTATACATGTTTATGTATTTGATTGAGATCTTAAGCTCATTTACTGAATGCCCGCAATACAAGTCACAGCATGAGAGAATTTGTGACGAATTCACAACTAGTGATTATCTCTACATGTGCAATTGTGAAGTATTGAAATTGTCCCTAGTCGATGAATTGATAAATACATACACTATCAATTCTGTTGAGACTAGCATTGGTTATTCTCTAATCAGCTGATTCTCACTGGCTGGTGACATTGGGATGTCCGGAGATAAACATGAATGCTAGTTAAGGGAACTAGTTCATTGGAGTGACTGGCTGTAAAACTTCATATGGTAGTCTACATATAGATATGTCAGTGAAGTTCTTACTGCAGCTTAAGTGCGATGTTCCTTTGACTTGCGGTGTTCAAGTCATCTTGGTCATGGAGACTTATACTTTGACATCGTTGAAATGACATGTAGAAACGAAGCACCCAACGGAATATGGGCTTGACCGCTCTCAAACACAATTATCTAGATTTTCTAACGGTAGTAGTACTGATTCTGGTTTATTTTTATATTCAGATAATAAATTAAGAGAATCATTAGCTAAATTTGTTTCCATAGAATATCTTTCTTTTAGTTTTGCATCTAAATGCACATTTGAAGATTTTTGTAAAGAATCTCTTAATCCTGCTGCTAAATGTGTACCTAGGACTACACTAACTCGTACAATTAAAAGATTAGTAAAACAAGGAAAAAATAATTTAATTGAAGAATTTAGTAAATTAAATAATAAAGTTTCTTTATGTTCCGATATTTGGA
>JAGFNQ010000683.1:305574-444065 GCA_024364735.1 Boesenbergia rotunda | reverse complement strand
AGGTGATAGGGTAATACGTGGGTATACAGATGCCAGTTCCAGACAAATAAGGATGACTCCAAATCTCAGTCTGGATACGCATTTATTTTGAATGGAGGCACAATAAATTGGAAGAGTTCCAAGCAAGACACCGTAGCGGATTCTACCACGGAAGCGGAATACTTTGCAGCTTCGGAAGCAGCAAAGGAAGCAGTCTGGATCAAGAAGTTTGTCTCAGAACTTGGTGTGATTCCAATCAATGATGAAGCAATACCGGTTTATTGCGACAACAATGGAGCTATTGCACAAGCAAAGGAACCAAGGTCTCATCAATGATCCAAACATGTGCTTCGCCGCTATCATCTGATCAGAGAGATTATAAGCAGGAATGATATACAAATTGAGAAAATTCCCACTGAAAGGAATTTAGCGGATCCTTTAACTAAGGCCTTGCCTCAAAGTAAGTTTGAGGGTCATATTAGAGCCTGCGGTATTGGATACCGTAACGATTGGCATTAGGCCAAGTGGGAGTTTGTTAGTGATATGAGAAAAGTGCCCTAAGGCAATCGCCTTATAATTGTAATCATTTATTTTAATAAATGAATGTTCACTATTTGAGTATACATGTTTATGTATTTGATTGTGATCTTAAACTCATTTACTGAATGCCCATAATACAAGTCACAGCATGAGAGAATTTGTGACGAATTCACAACTAGTGATTATCTCTACATGTGCAATTGTGAAGTATTGAAATTGTCCCTAGTCGATGAATTGATAAATACATACACTATCAATTCTGTTGAGACTAGCATGGGTTATTCTCTAATCAGCTGATTCTCACTGGCTGGTGACATTGGGATGTCCGGAGATAAACATGAATGCTAGTTAAGGGAACTAGTTCATTGGAGTGACTGGCTGTAAAACTTCATATGGTAGTCTACATATAGATATGTCAGTGAAGTTCTTACTGCAGCTTAAGTGCGATGTTCCTTTGACTTGCGGTGTTCAAGTCATCTTGGTCATGGAGACTTATACTTTGACATCTTAAGCAAACATCTCCAAGGAGGTGTGGACCCAGGATGATTGGGTATAAGCCGAAGTGCCCGAAGATGTTTGAACATTCTATAAAGGATTCACCACTCCTTGCGAGAGATGTATACCCAAGGCCTATCGTCGGATTGTTACTCGAAGTCTCTGGCCAGAGCATGACATGTTCAGAGTATGAATCTCTTAGATACATGAGAGTAATTAGAATCCGTAGGACGAGAAAACATTACTTGGGCTAGGTGTGACGTAGTCAGCCTAGTGGGGACTGACACACATAGAATATGTCCTGAACCAAGTGGGTATAAGATGGTGAAGGGAATGAGGCACGATTCATTATAGCTGCTAAAGGGTTTCAGAATTGTTTCTGTGGTCAACCGTTGATCTTTCGATTAATTGGGGATCATGATGTACTACTAGGTGCCACTCATGATCGTTATATAATTGGTTAATTATAGACGGCCAACATAAATCGAAAGCCTATTTAGTCACACGCACTACGAGTAATCCGAGGGATTTAAAACGAGTTGAAAATTGGATTTTCCAATCAAGAGAGATTAGGTTTGGTTGAGCCAAACGATAAGTCGAATCTGAATTTTTCAGAGACGCATCGGAAGCGTAAAATGGCTAAGTCTTTTGAAGACTTAATAGATAAATTAAATGAGTTTAATTCATTGGGGCGTGGCCTGGATAGGCCGGCCAAAGAGGGTCCCCATCCTCTTTGCTTGGTCGTCCACAACAAAGGGAGGGAACCAAATTGTTTGGTTCAATTTATAAAATAAATCAAGTGTGGTTTGTTTTATAAAATTATAGATAATATAAATTTTTATATAAACCAAGGTTTGGTTTATTTTTTCATGGAAATTAAAATGAACCATGGATTGGTTTATTTTATTTTATAAAATCAATCATGGATTGATTTACTATGATAAAGAAATTTATATAAAGAAATTTATATAAAATTTATTTTTCATGGAAATTAAAATGAACCATGGATTGGTTTATTTTATTTTATAAAATCAATCATGGATTGATTTACCATGATAAAGAAATTTATATAAAGAAATTTATATGATAAATTTCTTATGAAAATTTATTCTATAAGAAAAGGAGACTTGGTTGATTTTTATCATGAATTAAAATATGATTTTAACCATGATATGAAATCAAGACTTGGCATGATGGAATAAGTCATAGAAAATTTATATGATAAATTTCTTATGAAAATTTATTCCATAAGAAAAACAAGAGACTTGGCGGTTGAGAGGCCACTATATAAAGAACCCAAGGCAAGACTTGGAATTCATTCGAAATAATCCAAGTATTCTTGCTTGGGCTCTCTGCCTCTCCTCCCTTCTTTCTCTTGGCCGGCCTCTCCCTTCTTCTCCCTTCTTCTTGCCGTGAGCAAAAGGAGAAGCACCGAGGCGACGAAGTTCTTCCGTTGAGACGATCTTCCTCTCCGGCCATCATCACCTTGGGATTGGGCGCAAGTCATCTTCCTCCTCCTCGCCGGAATTGCGATTCCGGCCAACCTTGGTGGTGAGTTTTTCCGATATGATTATTTCTCTCTTGGTTTCTTGTCGCGTTCTCGGAGAATCTAGTAGTTCTCGAGAGCACGAAACTCGTGGCTTTGCGAAGTCATCCCGAAGATACTCGGCGTGGACGCGAATAGAGGCGGAACTTCCGAGGGACGCTTACGGTTGGATCTCATCCCTTCCTTCGAGTTACGCGAGGTAATACGTAAATTAGTTTACGTTTCTGCAAAATTTTAAATATATGATCATGTCTACACAAGATAAGGTTGCATGCTTAGATGTGTGGTTAAATAATTTGAGAAATTATTTATGCTAAACCTTCCGCTACATGTAATTAATTTTAAAATTACAAACCCGCATCCATGTCAACATGCACCTGGACCCAACACCTCCTCCCCTTGTTAGGACCCATGAGTAAGGAAGGGAAAATAGGTCGCAACTTGGAGGAGAAATCGGAGAGGGAAGAGGTTCGCCG
Organism: Boesenbergia rotunda; assembly: GCA_024364735.1. Taxonomy (NCBI): domain Eukaryota; kingdom Viridiplantae; phylum Streptophyta; class Magnoliopsida; order Zingiberales; family Zingiberaceae; genus Boesenbergia; species Boesenbergia rotunda. The sequence continues at coordinate 441,029 of JAGFNQ010000683.1, read as the reverse complement.
CCCGGAGGGGCACGAACCTACTTCTGCACCGGTTAAGCCAAGTGCTCTCAGAATCCCCTGTGAAGCGTACAATCTTCCAGGGGTCGTCTGCATCACCGGAGAGCATAGCAGAGATGATATCGCATATTTCACCGGAGAGCACAGCAGAGATGGAACCACATGTTTCACCATAGAGTCCAACAGAGACATCACATTAGACCCGACCTCGGGCCGGGTCCAGCCCGGACCCGGCCCGAAACCGGCTCGGGTCAACGGGCCGGGTGGCCCGTTGACCCGGTTCGCCGGGCCGAACCGGAACCGACCCGACAGGATGCCGGGCCGGTTCCGGTTCCTGCGCCCAGAAACCGTGAATCGGCGGTTAATCGCCGGTTCCAACGGCACTGAACCGCCGGTTCAGTGCCGTTGGAGACTTTTTGAATTTTTTTTTGGACGGATGAGATCATTTGACCGTTTTTTGATCAATGGCTATGATTTAGTGACTGTTATGATCCGAATTCTATAAATAGGGAGCTCATTTCATCAGTTTCACTCACAACATAACTTCTCTTCTCTCAATCTCTCATTCTGAACTCTCTAACTCTCAACTTCTCTCCGCGTTCTTCATCGACGATAATGGAAGGAGGTCACGGAGCTTCATCATCTCGATCTCGAAGGGGAAAAGAAATTGCATACGAGGATCCCAACCTTTAAACTCAATCCACCGATGATGTGACCGAGGCTCAGCCCCAACGCCCTCCGATCCCCGAAACGCAAGGAAGTAACGATGCGATTACTTCTAAGGTTCGGGATAATCCTCCTTTAAAATCGTCTATTTTCACTAAACATTTTGAGAAGGTCACACTTCCGTCGAGAGAAATGCGTGCAAAATGCAAGCATTGTAATGCTTCTTACAAATTCCAAGCCAGCGGCGGCTATGGGTTGTTGAAACGACATGTAGAAACGAAGCACCCGACGGAATATGGGCTTGACCGCTCTCAAACACAATTATCTAGATTTTCTAGCAGTAGTAGTACTGATTCTGGTTTATTTTTATATTCAGATAATAAATTAAGAGAATCATTAGCTAAATTTGTTTCCATAGAATATCTTTCTTTTAGTTTTGGATCTAAATGCACATTTGAAGATTTTTGTAAAGAATCTCTTAATCCTGCTGCTAAATGTGTACCTAGGACTACACTAACTCGTACAATTAAAAGATTAGTAAAACAAGGAAAAAATAATTTAATTGAAGAATTTAGTAAATTAAATAATAAAGTTTCTTTATGTTCCGATATTTGGAGTGATCATTGGCAAACTCATTCTTATATGGGTATAACATGTCGTTGGATTGATAACTCTTGAATCCTTCAAAAAAGATTATTAGCTTATAGAGTTTTTGATGAATCACACACTGCTCATAACATTCCACAATTATTACACATAGTTTTAGAAGAATATGGATTGACTCATCAAATATTTTCAATATCATTAGACAATGCTAGTTCTAATACCGCTTCAATAGATGAATTAAAATTTATTTGTCAACCTGTCATTGGTGGTTTATTTTTTCATATTCATTGTGTATGCCATATTTTAAATTTATGTGTTCAAAATGGATTAAAACTTTTACAAAATTATATTCAACCAATTAGAACCGCAATTTCATACTTATGGTCTCATCCATCTATGATGAAACAATGGAGTAGATTTTGTAAAACTAATGGAATGCGACCAAAAAAATTTCCACGTGATGTTCCAACACGTTGGAATTCAACATATCAATTATTACAAGATTTTTTTCAATATAAAGATTTATTATGTTTATTTTTTCCACAAAATAGTAATACTAATATATATTTATTTTCACAATAATGGAATATTTGTAGTAGTATTTGTGAAATTTTAAAAGTTTTTAACGATGCAACTGAACAACTTTCTGGTGTTTATTATCCTACTGCTCATTTAATTTTAGTAAATTTTTATAGTATAGTATTAATATTAAATGAACATGTAAATGATGAAGCTTTAACTTTATGTATAATAGCTATGAAAACTAAATGGGAAAAATATTTTTATTTAATTCCTGAAATTTATTTAATTGCATTTGCTTTAGATCCTAGATTTAAATTTGAAGTTTTACAAGAAATGTTAACTTTATATTACGACGCATTAATTCCTATTAAGGATTCTTCCTCTCCGGATCCAGCTAATATTGTATATAATATTAAAAATTATTTATATGATCTTTATAATCAATATTATGTTAAATATGGAACACAAACTAATATTTCTGAAATACAACAACCTACTACTACTAATTTAAAACTTACAAAAGCCCAACTTTTATTAAATGAACGGACGAAACGTCCACGAGGATCCTCAAGTTCCACACAGGAACTTGAGAATTATTTTACGACTTCTTTTGATTTTAATGAAGCAGATAGCGAAGACTTCGACATCTTGAAGTGGTGGTCACAGAAGGCTCAAAGCTTTCCCGTTCTCTCCGTGATCGCAAAAGAAATTTTAGCTTCTCCAGTGTCGACTGTTGCTGTGGAGCAGACGTTCAGTGTCGGCGGCCACATATTAGATGAACGACGATCAACCATGTCTCCCGACTCATTGGAAGCTCAAGCATTACTTGATGATTGGACTAGAGCTGAGAAGCGAATCCAAGGAATGCAACTTTCAGAAGACGAAGTCGAAGAATTTGATACCGAAGGAACAAATACAACGGGAACGGGAGGAAATGCAAGTGAGTGAGAAAGGGTAAAAATGTAAAAAAATGTAAAAGAACTACGTGGGCTTTGATTCCCCTATACCCTAAGGGGATACGTAGGCAACTTATATAAGTGCAAGCCCTTTTTTAATAAAATTTATTTTTTTAATTTAATTTTTAATTTTTAATTTTTTTAATATAATAATCTTGAACCGTGGCGAACCGTGGCGAACCGTGAACCGGCGGTTCCGAACCGTGAACCGTAACCGTCTTGGGCGGTTAAGGTTAAGGGTCGACCTCCCACGAACCGTCGAACCGGCGGTTCCGAACCGTCGGTTCCGAACCGTGGTCGGGTCTACATCACATGTTTCACCGGAGAGTCCATCAGAGACATCAAATGTTTCGTCGGGGAGCATAGCAGAGATGATGTCATCTCTTTCACCCGAGAGCATAGCAAATTCTCCTGGACTTTTTATCAGAAAGTGTCTCCTGTTGGTTGCCCCCTGACCTATTTCAAATGCTCTCCACCTCCTGATCGCTCAATCCCCCGAGTTTTGGGAATCCATCGACCGACCCTGCTCCGCAATGGTTGAAGCAAGGTTTCACATTAGCATCTCCGCAGATCCAACGGATGGGAGTGCTGCGGCCGGACATCCATCCCAGCTTCCTCGGTGCCAGTCAGGCATGGGATAGGTTGCCATCCGAGGGGAAGGAACTATAGCTGCCACCTTTCCTTTTCCCCCTTTGTATTTTACTTTTCATCTTTGTTTCTAAATGTAAGTTGAATATAAGGCGCATAATCAGGACCTTTGAATGGAACTTGCTCGCCCCTTTACCTTGTGCATCCAGAGTGTTTCCTTTTTGTCTATGAATTGTCATGAGGATGGTTTCGGCCTTAAACAACGTCCTTTGTCATCCGTGCTTTACCTTTAGTGGAGGACCAAGAGGTCCTAGTCACGACCGAAGATTAGAAGTCGTCACCACAATGAAGATGGTTCTCATCTCGCCCGTCACAAGGAGACGGCTCCGAGCTCAGCGGCCAGACGGCGAAGATGAGGCAATAGAGGAGAGCTCGGGCAAAGGAATGACCTCCTTAACCGGGTCCACTGATTGCATCCCCTTTGTATACCTATCTTTCGTACTTCTTGGAGATGTCATTGTCAAGGTGTTCCCCTCAAAAATAAAGGGAAACTTGTTACCTTTGATATGTAAGTGCCTCGAGTAATGATTGGATATCATGTTTGCCTTCCATATCTGATGATGATGTCTCATATCTGGTCGACTATGTGTTAGCCTTCTTCCACTACATACCCCAAGCCTCCACCCGTTCACGGACAGAGGCTGCAGGGGCTACTCAGCTCCTGGTCGGGCCTCCGTAGCTCCCTAACCAGGCCTAATCACCTCGGGCATCCGCAACAACGCAAGGTGGTAGGGGTTCATTTCTTGGTCAGGCGTTCGCAACACCCAGGTAAAGCCTACTTACCTCGGTCATCCGCAGCACCGCGAGGTAATAGGGTTTTATTTCTTGGTCGGGTGACAACAGCACCCAGACCAAGCCTACTTACCTCGGGCATCCGCAGCACCGCGACATAATAGGGTTTTATTTCTTGGTTGGGCGGAAGCAGCACCCAGACCAAGCCTACATACCGCGGGCATCTGCAGCACCGCGAGGTAATAGGGTTTTATTCCAAGGTCGGGCATCCGCAGCACCCAGTCCAAGCCTACATACCTCGAGCATCCGCAGCACCGCAAGGTAATAGGGTTTTATTCCTCGGTCGGGTGTCCGCAGCACCCAGACCAAGCTTAATTACCTCAGGCATCCATAGCACTATGAGGTAATAGGGTTTTATTTCTTGGACGGGAGTCCGCAACACCCAGACCAATCCTACTTACATCGGGCATCCGGAGCACCACGAGGTAATAAGGATTTATTCCATAGTCCGGAGTTCGCAGCACCCACAACAAGCCTACATACCTCGGGCATTCGTAGCATCGTGAGGTAATAGGGTTTTATTTCTTGGTCGGGTGTCTGCAACACCCAGACCAAGCCTACTTACCTCGGGCATCCGTAGCACCACATGGTAATAAGATTTTATTTCTTGGTTGGGTGTCCGCACCACTAAGACTAAGCCTACTTACCTCGGGCATCCATAGCACCGCAAGGTAATGGGGTTATATTTCTTGGTCGGGCGTCCGCAGCACCCATACCAAACCTACATACCACTGGTATCTGTAGCACTGCAAGGTAATAGGGTTATATTTCTTGGAATTTCTTGGTCAGCGTCTGCAGCACCCAGACCAAGCCTACTTATCTAGGGCATTCGCAGAACAGCGAGGTAATAGGGTTTTATTTCTTGGTTGGACGTCCGCAACACCCAGACCAAGCCTACTTACCTCGGGCATCTATAGCAACGCGAGGTAATATGGTTTTATTTCTTGGTCGGGCGTCCGTAGCACCCAGACCAAGCCTATATACCTCGGGCATCCGTAGCACCCGAGGTAATAGGGTTTTATTTCTTGGTCGGGCATCCGCAGCACCCAGACCAAGCCTACTTACCTCGGGCATCTGTAGCACCGGGAGGTAATAGAGTTATATTTCTTGGTTGGGCGTCCACAGCACCCAGACCAAGCCTACTTACCTCGGGCATCCATAGCATCGCGAGGTAATAGGGTTTTATTTCTTGGTCGGCGTCCGCACCACCCAGACCAAGCCTACTTACCTCGGGCATCCATAGCACAACGAGGTAATAGGGTTTTATTTCTTGGTCGGGCGTCCGCAGCACCCAGACCAAGCATACATACCTCGGGCTTCCGTAGCACCACGAGGTAATAGGGCTTTATTTCTTGGTCGGGCGTCCGAAGCACCCAGGCCAAGTCTACTTTCATCGGGCATCTATAGCACCGCGTGGTAATAGGGTTTTATTTCATGGTTGGGCATCCGCATCACCCAGACAAAGCCTACTTACCTCAGGTATCTGTAGCACTCGCAAGGTAATAGGGTTTTATTTCTTGGTCGAGCGTCCACAGCACACAGACCAAGCCTACTTACCTCGGGCATCCGCAGAACTGCGTGTTAATAGGGTTTTATTCTTGGTTGGGCGTCCGTAGCACCCAGACCAAGCCTACTTACCTAGGGCATCTGTAACACCGCGAGGTAATAGGGCTTTATTTCTTGGTTGGGCGTCCGTAGCACCCAGACCAAGCCTACTTACCTCAGGCATCTGTAGCACCGCAAGGTAATATGATTTCATTTTTTGGTCGGGCGTCCGCAGCACCCAGACCAAGCCTACTTACCTCAGGCATTCATAGCACTGTGAGGTAAGAGGGTGTTATTTCTTTGTCAAACATCTACAGCACCCAGACCATGCCTACTTACATCGGGCATTTGTAGCACCAGGAGGTAATAGGATTTTATTTCTTGGTCGGGCGTCCGCAGCACCCATACCAAGCCTACTTACCTTGGGCATCTACAACACAGCGAGGTAATAGGATTTTACTTCTTGGTCGAGTGTCCGTAGCACCCAGACCAAGCATACTTACCTCAGGCATCCATAGCACCGCGAGGTAATAGGGTTTTATTTCTTGGTCGGGCATCTGCAGCACCCAGACCAAGCCTACTTACCTCGGGCATCCGTAGCACCGGGAGGTAATAGGGTTTTATTTCTTGGTCGGGGGTCCGCAGCACCTAGACCCAGCCTACATACCTCGAGCACCTGTAGCACCGCGAGGTAATAGGGATTTATTTCTTGGTCGGGCGCCCGAGGCACCCACCAGACCAAGCCTACTTACCTCGGCCCTCTGTAGCACCGCGAGGTAATAGGGTTTTAATTCTTGGTCGGGCCTCCGCGACACCCAGACCAAGCTTACTTACCTTGGCCATTTGTAGCACCGCGAGGTAATAGGGTTTTATTTCTTGGTCGGGCGTCCGCATCACTCAGACCTGTTGGATCGAGAAACACGATAGAGGGGAGGGGGTGAATATCATGAAAACTTTTTCGGAAAAGATTAAGAGAAGGTAAGCAGCGGAATTAAAAACAAACACGAGGAACACAAGTATTTTTACTTGGTTCGGAGTCAAGATCGGCTCCTACTCTAAGGCCCACGGTCCTTGTCCGTTTACTGTGGGTAATTCTATAGTAGCGCAAAGATTTACAAAATTTGGTACAATAGTAGTGCAGTAAATAAACAAGTATACTTTTCTTTAGCGATGCCCGGTGTGGATCGTACTTCTGAGCAGAGGGTCGTCATCGGTGCTAGAATGTCGAGAACAGAGTTTGCAGGAGCAGAGCGCTTGAACGGAAGCTTAGAGGCGTTGGAAAATTGTTGTCTTGAAGCCTTGGGGTAGAGCCCCTTTTATAGTGCTCCTGGGGGCGCCTGGGACGTCGGGGGCACCTGACACGTGCCTTCGGATCCGAGAACCTCTATCCGAAGTTTGGTCAGCGCTTATCCCCTTCGAATCGGCTCTGGAGCTGACTGGGGCGCCCGGGACCTCTCGGGCTCCCAACTTGACTGGGTCCACTGGCTTCGTGGTTGATTTTGCTTCGATTCATCTTTGGCTTTGACCTTGGGCGCCCGGGACCTCCCGGGCGCCTAGCCCAGTGTTGTTCCGAAGTGATTCTTGCTTACCTGCTTGTTTGGCTTTGACCTTGGGTGCCCGGGCCCTCCCGGGCGCCTGGCCCAACTACCTGCCCCTCTCCTTTGGGGCGTTCTGAGCTGCAGAAACACACTCCCTCGGTCCCTGCATTCAAGGTTAGTTCCAAAACAACAAAGCAAGAATATTAGTTATTTTTTACAGCCGTAGCTGTCTTGGTTCTGACTTTGGGTCTCCCAAATGGAACCCTAGGTCGAACCGACGCCTACTGTTCCCTCGACGGAGAATGCGCCCTCACCTACTCCTCTCAGGAGAGTTTACCTTTTGCCAACCGGCTCCTCCGGTTGGACTTTTGCCCAGCAGCCCTTCACCAGGTGCCTAGCAGCCCTTCGCCAGGTCTTCGATGCCTAGCAGCCCTTCGCCAGGTCTTTGATGCCTAGCAGTCCTTCGCCAGGTGCCTAGCAGCCCTTCTCCAGGTCTTAGATGCCTAGAAGCCCTTCGCCAGGTCTTAGGGTTTCGATGCCTAGCAGCCCTTTGCTAGGTGCCCAGCAGTCCTTTGCCAGGAATTCTTTCTGCACACTCAGTGAACACATTAGACCAAAAATAATACTTAACTTTGAATCCTTTGCCAATATCAAAACAAGGTTCGATATGGTGCTTCCTGAACCAACAAGACCAAGCCTACTTGCCTCGGGCATCTGCAGAACCGTGAGTTAATAGGGTTTTATTCTTGGTCGAGAGTCTGCCGCACCCAGACCAAGCCTACTTACCTCGGGCATCTATAGCTCCGCGAGGTAATAGGGTTTTATTTCTTGGCCGGGCGTCCGTAGCGCCCAGACCAAGCCTACTTACCTCGGGCATCTGTAGCACCACGAGGTAATATGGTTTAATTTCTTGGTCGGACGTCCGCAGCACCCAGACCAAACCTACTTACCTCAGGCTTCCGTATCACCGTGAGGTAATAGGGTTTTATTTCTTGGTCGGGTGTCCGCAGCATCCAGACCAAGCCTATTACTTCGGGCATCTGTAGCACCGGGAGGTAATAGGGTTTTATTTCTTGGTTGGGCGTCCGCATCACGCAGACTAAGCCTATTTACCTTGAGCATTCACAGCACCGCCAAGTAATAGGATTTAATTTCTTGGTCGGGCATCCGCAGCACCCAGAGCAAGCCTACATACCTCGGGCATCCACAACACCGCAAGGTAATAGGGTTTTATTTCCTGGTCGGGCGTCCGCATCACCTAGACTCAACCTACTTACCTTGGGCACCCGTAGCACCGCGATGTAATAGGGATTTGTTTCTTGGTCGGGCGTCCGCGGCACCCAGACCAAAAGCCTACTTACCTCGGCCATCCGTAGCACCGAGAGGTAATCGGGTTTTATTTCTTGGTCGGGCGTCCGCGGCACCCAGACCAAGCCTACTTACCTCGGGCATCTGTAGCTCCGCGAGGTAATAGGGTTTTATTTCTTGGTCAGGCATCCGCGGAACCCAGACCAAGCCTACTTACCACGGGGTTTTATTTCATGGTCGGGCGTCCGCAGTACCCAGACGAAGCCTACATACCTCGGGCATCTATAGCACCGTGAGTTAATAGTGTTTATTTCTTGGTCGGGCATCCGTAGCACCCAGACCAAGCCTACCTACCTCTAGCATCTGTAGCACCGCGAGGTAATAAGGTTTCATTTCTTGGTCGGGTGTCCGCAGCACCTAGACCCAGCCTACATACCTCCAGTATCCGTAGCACCGCGAGGTAATAGGGTTTTATTTCTTCGTCGGGCGTCCGGAACACCCAGACCAAGCCCACTTACCACGGGCATCCGTAGCACCGTGATGTAATAGGATTTTATTTCTTGGTCGGGCGTTTGCAGCACTCAGAACATGCCTACTTACCTCAAGCATCTGTAGCACCGCGATGTATTAGGGTTTTATTTCTTAGTTGGGCTTCCCCAACACCCAGACCAAGCCTACTTACCTCAGACATCCGTAACACTGCGAGGTAATAGTGTTTTATTTCTTGGTCGTGTGTCCGCAGCACCCAGGCCAAGCTTACTTACCTCGGGCATCTGTAGCACCGCGAGGTAATTGGGTTTTATTTCTTGGTCGGGCGTCCTCAGCACCCAGTCCAAACCTACTTACCTCGTGCATCCGTAGCATCGTGAGGTAATAGGGTTTTATTTCTTGGTCGGGCGTCTGCAGCACCCAAACTAAGCCTACTTTCATCGGGCATCTGTAGCACCGCTATGTAGCACCTCGAGGTAATAGGGTTTCATTTCTTGGTCGGGCGTCCGCAGCACCTAGACCCAGCCTACGTACCTCGGGCATCCATAGCACCGAGAGGTAATAGGGTTTTATTTCTTGGTCTGGCATCCACAGCACCTAGACCAATCCTACTTACCTCGGGCATCTGTAGCACCGCGAGGTAATAGGGTTTTATTTCTTGGTCGGATGCCCATAGCACCCAAACCAAGCCTACATATCTTGGACATTTGTAGCACAGCGAGGTAATAGGGTTTTATTTCTTAGTCGGGCGTCCGCAGCACCCAGACCAAGCCTACTTAACTCGGGCATCCGTAGCACCGTGAGGTAATAGGGTTTTTTTCTTGGTCGGGATTCCACAACACCCAAACCAAGCCTAATTACCTCGGGCATCTGTAGCACCGCGAGGTAATAGGGTTTTATTTCTTGGTCGGGCATCCGCAGTACCCAGACCAAGCCACCTTACCTCGGGCATCCGTAGCACTGCGAGGTAATAGGGTTTTATTTCATGGTCGGGCGTCCATGGCACCCAAACCAAGCCTACTTACCTCGGGCATCCGTAGAACCGCGAGGTAATAGGGTTTTATTTCTTGGTCGGGCGTCCGTGTCACCTAGACCATACCTACATAGCTCGAGTATCCGTATCACTGCGAGGTAATAGGGTTTAATTTCTTTGTCGAGCGTTCGCGACACCCAGACCAAGCCTACTTATCTCGGGCATCTGTGGCACCGCGAGGTAATAGGATTTTATTTTTTGGTCAGGCATCCGTAGCACCTAGACCAAGCCTACTTACCTCAGGCATCTGTAGCACCGCTAGGTAATAAGGTTTTATTTCTTGGTCGAGCATCAACAACACACAAACCAAGCCTACTTACCTCGGGCATCTGTAGCACCACGAGGTAATAGGGTTTTATTTCTTGGTCGGTCGTCAGCAGCAACCAGTCCAAGCTTACTTACCTCGGGCATCTGTAGCACCGCGAGGGAATAGGGTTTTATTTCTTGGTCGGGTGTCCGCAGTACCCAGACCAATCCTACATACCTCGGGCATCTGTAGCACCGCGAGGTAATTGGGTTTTATTTCTTGATTGGGTGTCAGCAACACATAGACTAAGCCTATTTACCTCGGGCATCCGCAACACCACGAGGTAATATGATTTTATTTTTTTGTCGGGCGTGCGCAGAACCCTGATAACCGCGTTTGTCGCGTTACGGTTTCAAATACAATTAAAGTATCAAACTCCTCTAAACTAATGTAGTATAGAGTAACTCGAGTCGTCTCTCTCAAGGAATGTAATGACAGGTTAATAATCTTAGGATTCCAAGTTATTGCTTTGGGATTTTAGATATTAAACTGGGGTTTGGATTTGAACGCTAAGACTATGAAAAGAAATAGCAAAGCAAGTATGAAATCTAGTTCTAATTAATGAAAGACAATGCAGGTAAGTAAATCTAACTTTACCTAACTACAATTGCAGAAAAGAAAAGGGCAACTTGAAATGAAGCATCAACAAAACTAAACATGGAACAAAACCTACAGCATTAAAGAAATCTAATCTAACCTAACTTAATTGCATTTAAATGAAGATCAAATCTAAATCTAGCATTCAAATGAAATCAACAAAGTTAAATGCATCAATTAAAACCTAACTAATGGAAGACACATTTCATCGAACACATGGTATGCATGAAAGAATTTAATCACAGTACGTGCAATCCAAACATGGGGAATCAAGTTTAATACAAGCATTCATCATCCAACACATAACATTCAACTACATTAAACCAATCAACCCAATTTGATGAAGGCTACTGAAATGACTGTGAAGAGCTGCTGGACAGTGGTGGCTGCCGGCTGTGATAGGAAGAGCTGCTGCTGTGAAGAAGAAAAAGAAATGAAGGGGAAGAAGCTGCTGTGAAGTGGAGAAGAAAAGTGGGAAGGTGAGGAGCTAGGGTTCGCGGAACGGATCTGTCCCGTGTGCCCTAACTCTTGTGTGATGGCCAGTGGTGGTAGAGAAGATGGTGAGGAAGGTCGGCAGACCGGCCGGTAGCAGTGAGATGGTGAGGAGCCGCCGGCCATTGATGGACCCGGATTAGATGTCACGAAAGTGGGTCTCAAATTTAGAATATGTATAAATGTTGGAAACCCATTTTGCAATCAAAAATATGAAAATGTAGTAAAGGGGCACAGGTCGTATTTTTCCTAGGGCTAGTTGATGTTGTGTGATTCGAGCTTGTATTTATGTGTCGTTGTGAATTTTGGGTTTCAAATAAAATTGGGTTTTGGGGTTGCAAACTTAAAATGAAATCGCAATGAAAATGAAGGAAACTAAATCAAGCGAATTTAAACTAGGTAGTGCAATTTACAACCCAACCAATGAAGAAATTAAATCAACTAATGCAACCTTGCAAAATTCAGGAAATCAAACTGATATCAAACCGATCCTAATACTGATTGACACTAATGCAGAGCTTTGCTTCAAAGATTGCAATTCAAAACAACCAATTGCTACGCATTCTATAGACAAATTGGAACAAGGTCAATACCGAAACTCATTTGATACAAAAATTTCAGCAACTAAAATACTCTTATGCAAAAATCTGTGGAACTAACTGAACTCGAGCTCAATAGCACACTAAAAGATTCGTTAACTTCAAGAATTCAAGCTCAACACCACTGAATCATCTGCATGAACTTTACTTAACACAAAACCAGAGTTGACACCAACTTGATACACATGGGGAAAGAAAACTGTGTGCCGAAAACTGATGTTAAGTGCAGAAATTTTAAACTGACATTTCAGCGATTAACTGATCAATTCAGCTGGGAGTGTAAGACTCTACGTGAAATGATATCCAATGAACTGATGGAATTCAGAAGCTAGCTATTGATCACTCAAGAACAAACCTAATGCAAACAGGAAATGCAGGAAGGCAGAGCTTTTATGCAGACATGAATTTTAGAGATGCAGAAATGAAGTTCCAACTTTCAGAAGTCGAATGCTGCAACATAGTGGATGAAAAATCCAGCAAAGCAACTGAAATCCAATGCTTTAGAATTCGAATGCAAAGCTTCACCGATACACTTCAAAAATGAAAACTTAGAATATGCAGAGATGGAGTTAGCAGAACTGAGATTCAAGTTGCAGAAATAGAATTCGATGCAAATAAGCTGAACCGAAAACGCAAAATTAAAACTAAATTGCTAAACATCTCAGATCAATTACATTAACAAACTAAATGTTGTCTTCAATTGCAGGGAATAAACTAAACGAGAATCGAATTGAAATTAAACTGAAAAACTCAGAAACTGAACTGAATTCTCAAAACAGGCTGATACGCAAGCTGTAACAGGGATACAAATTGATACGCAAGGATTTAAGCAGAAAATAACTGAAATTAAAAGCAATTATTCACTAGACAAGCTTCCTAAACTACTCGACTTGAAGGATATAAACCTAATTAAGCAGAAACAATCAAGAAATGAAATCTGAATGCTGATACAAAAAAATCAGAAACGAAACAGTGCAGAAATGAAATTACAGCTACAAAGCGAAAATTCAAGAAGAAAACTAATCCTCAACCCTTCCAGAGCTCAAAATCTCCTTGTTCGTCACGCAAGGGCTGGCCTCGAACCCCTAAGCTCAGCAAACCAATTGGAAAATAGCTCAGTCGGTCGAATCTGCTCAAACTGCACGCAGCTGGAATTTTCCAATCCAATCTCCTCTATCTCAATGGATGGATTGCGATGATGATTTGAGGATCATCTGAGCTCACCTGAGAACCCCTACAGACGGCTCAGATGATCGGAAGTGGCTCGTGGATGAGAAACAAGCGATTGGATGGCAGAACTGCCGAAACCCTCAAACAGCCATGTTCCGACGCAAATTGAGCTGAAATCTCCAACAAAACTATCCTTCAATCATTCAGATGTTGATCCAAGGTCGAGGTTGAGGAGGTCACGCCTTCAAACTAAAGAAATTGCAGGAAAAATGAAGAACAGCGCAAGAAGAACGAAGAACTACGAAGGAAACGGTGAAGACGCAACGAGGCTGAAGGTTGGGAAATGTTTGATTAAATACATAAGAATGGACGACCCAGATTGATTTGAGGAAATCGAACGACTGATCTTGCTCCGATTTAATCCAAACTTTAATGATGATGATCAGGGGTCAGGATCTGCCTCGTGGTAGCTCGGATCCTCCAGATTTGCAATGGATGGTCCAGATCAACCTAATCTTTGAATGGACGATCTAGAACCCTCTGAGCTTGATCCAACGGTTGAATGAGCTCTGATTGGGATGAAACCTTCAGATCTTGATCAGAGTGCTTGATCAGCCCTAACCCTAGCTTGGATGGCTTCAAATGGTCCCAGATGGCTCAGATCTAGCCGCTCTTGAATCGGACGACCCAGATTAATCCGAAGCTTGATAACTCGATCCGGGTCCACTTCCGACTCAAGTTTGACCCAGTATGGCCTAGGTCCATGAACCTTTCATGCCTACAAAAATAGATCAAAAATTTAGTGACAAAATAATCCAAATATGTACAAATTTACAATTAAGTCCAAAATAGCAATAATTTCTAGAACCTAGGGTAAATTCTCAATTAAGCAAGAAAAATATGGGTCAAACATGGATTTTAGCAACTAAAATAATCAATAAAATGGTACTTATCAACTCCCCTATACTTAAGCTTGAGCGTCTCGCGAAACCACTAAGTATGTATCCCTAGATTTTCTTAAGCATAATTAGAAGCAAATGAAAAGAAATTACCTAAGGTTGTCAATTCTCAAAAATCTAAGCTCTATGGATTAGTATATTATCCTTAAATCAACAACTTAGCCTTTTCATCCTTCATGAGTCATTGAGATGAATTTAACTCACTAGCCTTTCATGGGAAGTTTTGGTGGCTCTCTCCTTAAGTTCTAAGTTGATGATGGAAGTGGAGCTCACTCAAACACACATGCTTCTTGCACTATCATAGGCTTGCTTGTTATCTAATCTCCACCATTATTCATGATTAGGATCAACATCTACAAAAACAAATGAAAACATAGAAAATGGTAAGGAGTGGAATAAAAGCCAAGGAAATAGAAAATTGATGGAGTGGAAGACTTGAGTGCTCAAGGATGTTTCCAATGTACTTTGCTTCTCTTTACAGTCCTCTAGTGATATAAAAAAGTGTGGCGAAGTCAAACTTGAATAATTTCTTTGATTTGGATGAAGATATCCCTATTGATCTCAATGTGCCAAGTTCTATTGCGTGCCAACCTTGCTTCCTTCCCTCTTTTCTCATATTTTTTTCTTTCTTTCTTTCTCTCTAGTAAGGTCAGAAAGTATTGGAGCAAGGCTTAAATTCGGATGGAAAAAAACTTCACTTGTTTTCATGGTACCAACATTCCATTTGTGTGCCAACTTTGCCTCTTTGTTTTTCTGAATTTTTTTTCTGTTTTGCTCTCAATTTCATCTCCACGGCTTCAATTTTCTGTTTTGATCTGAGAATCCAATCAGCCTCCTTCCTTCCTGATCAGCAGTGCCGGTGCATCTATAATTTCTGATTCACAGCCTTGAAAACTAATTTCAGTTTAAGTTGAGCACAAAACTGTCTCACTAGCATTCCATCCGATTTTTATTTTTTTCCTACTGCATTTCCAGCTTGTATTCTCAATTTTTCTGCTCTCCATAACCTCTGATAGCTGTCGAGTGGGTTTCTTGCAATCCAATTCAGTTTTTGATGATTGCAGTCAGCTGGATTCTGGCCTCCACACTGAGCAGATTTCCACTGCTGCCTTCAGATTTCAAATCTGCTGCAAACAGATTGAGTTCAGGGAAGAACCATTCTGCATCCTCTGCTTGATTCAGTAATGCAATGCTAAATTAGAAAACATCAGATTCAGTTTAAAAGTTGATACAGAACAGCTTGTAAAGAAACAAACTTGTTATGGTAAACCATTTCTGCACTTGAACTTGGCACAGATTTCTGCTTAAGTTTCAGATTTTTTCCAGCTTGGGTTCAGCTTCAATTCGGCTTGTCTTCAGATTGTCTTCAGATTCCAGCACTCGGCAGCAACAAATGCAATTCAGATTTCTTCAATTGTTAGCAAACTTTGCATTTAGTTTCGATTTCTGCACAGCTGAATTCTTGATTTTCTCACAGCTGCAATTCTGCTATTATGTGCCATTTAAGACCTTGGCACAGCTTTTCTCACCTTGGCAGATTTTTTTCTTTCTTTTCTTCTTTCATTGCAGATCCTTTTGCTCCTCAACTTAGCACAAACTTGCATAGATCTTGAAAGTATAATAAGGAATTGAGATTTCCAATTTCTTCCATCCTTAGACACTTCTTCCCACTTGATCTTGATACCAATCCAACTCAAATTGGCATCTTACAACATAATGCCAAAACATTAGCCACCTCCCAAACTCAAATTGGCACTTGGTTTTTTTTTTCTTTGGCACAAATTTTTTTTTTTTTGCGTGCCAATTCTTTTCTCTTCTTCTTGTTCAGTTTTTTTTTCTCTTGCGTGCCACTTGATCTTCAAAGTGTGATAAGAATTTAGATGCTCCACTTGCTTCCATCCTCTTGCTCATTTATGGAATTCAAATTCACTCACTTGGCACCTTTTGGCTTCAATTTCAAAAAAAAATTCTCTTTGAAATGAAATGCATCCTTGCTCCAAAATAATTCCAAACTCTAGTCACTCCCCCACACTTAAATCTTTGTCCGTCTCGGGCAAAGTAGCATTAAGAAACCTCCCAAACAACAAGTCCAAAGAAAAGTGTGGTTAAGAGTAGAAAATATGGAAAGGAAAATAGAATAAACATGCTTATTTCCAAAAATTGATGTGGAAAGGAAAACAAATGGATTAGCCTCTATAGATGTGATCCGATCATTGAAATATGGTTTCGAAAGAACCTAAGCA
This sequence comes from Boesenbergia rotunda, assembly GCA_024364735.1. NCBI lineage: Eukaryota > Viridiplantae > Streptophyta > Magnoliopsida > Zingiberales > Zingiberaceae > Boesenbergia > Boesenbergia rotunda. The sequence continues at coordinate 424,562 of JAGFNQ010000683.1, read as the reverse complement.
AGTTCTAGAGTACAATAACATATGTGTGTCGCAAATATAAGGCTAATTCTCACTAGGCAAAAATGATTCATCTCAAGTCATCAATTAAGAATCTAAAACCAAGTAGTACTCAAGCATCCAAGAATTCATCCATTAGCTCAAACCTCAAGTTTTAACAACCAAATTTAATTTATTTTCAAGAGATTCTAAAATGACATGAAGATAACCTAGAGGGATACATTTATTCCTAATCATGCAGGAAACAAATTTCCAAGAAAATTAAAATGGTATCTACAATGACTCCTAATCATTCTACTCTACTCATGCATTTATTAGCAAGGACTCAATTTAAAAGAAAATTCTAGAAGTTATAAAAGTGAAAGAAAATGCAAGAAGGAACAAACTCCCATTTATTTCTGGTCGACGGAGTCTATCAAGAAGTAGCCTCCATCGTGGTAGTGGAGGAACATGGGTGGCTGAGAGAATTAGGACTCCCCCACACTTGAATTTTATAGAAAAATGCTCCGGTGGCCGCAGGCGATTTAGGTACAAGACCCATGTAAGAGGTGGAGTGCTTCGAATTAGAGTAAAATCAACTCCTCCTTCTTGATGCCTTTTGAAAGTTCTTCCAGGAGGCTGGAGTCTGTTCAGATGGAGCACCCACTCTAGAAGTCTTCTAGACCCTGCAAAACAATGTAGTACCTCTCTTAAGCGTGCAGGGTAAGAAAGAGATGAAATGATATCAGTCTCTGCATAAAATGTATCCAAAAATGCATCACATCCAATTAAATCAATTTTTGGTATCTCAATGAATTTTTCACAATTATTTCCTACAAAATTTGCATCCAGGAACTCATCACAAATAAAGAAATCAATTTTTGGCACTTCAATAGAAATATCACAATTATTTTCCATCAAGGATGTATCAAGCAATGTGTCACAGCCAATAAAATCAATCTCAGATATCTCCATAAGTTTTTCACATTCAACCTCAGCATAAGATATATTCATCATAACAAACAACATCAATTATAGGTGCCTCTAAAATTTTTTCACAATCCATATCTACAAGAGATGTATCAAGTAATGCATTACAACCAATAAAATCAATTTTTGGTACCTCTATTGGATTTGCACAAGCAGTTTCTACGCAAGGTATATCAATAAATTCATCATAACCAATAAAGTCAGCACTAGGTACCTTGCTGAATTTTTCTGAACAAAGAGGAGAAATACTTACCTGAGCGTGCTGAAGAATACCTGGAGGTTCTACAAGAGTGGATGTAATTATTGGCTCCTCCTGGTAATGTGCAATCTCCTCTTCAGGTTCAGGTTCTGGTGTACACTCAACTAAAATAGGTGATCCTTGGGTTCTTGCTTCCACCATGCAAGTCCCTACACTTTCTGGTTCATCTTCTGAATATTCTAATGTACCAGTCAATTATGGTGGTCCCTGGGGCTTAGTGCAATCCCCTACACCTGTAGAATCATCTCCTATGCATGTTTCCTCAGTAATATCTGCAACAACAATATTAGAAAAATTAGAACCATCAATAACACTATCATCAAAAAATAAAAGATGAGAATGGTCCTGTGGAGCTTCATTTCTTCTTCTTGAGCTGAAAAATTTGGAAATGAATTTTGAACAAGAATCTCCGGAGGGATGCATGCTGTTGGTGCCCTGATTTTAATGATTTCTTCTTCTTCTTCCACCAAATATGCAAGATCACTTGAAGATAGACTTGGCCATGCACTAGGGTCACCTTGAACTGATATAAAATCAACTCCGGGGCTCTCAGAATTAAGAGTAGCTTGAGAAGATAATTGTCCTGATTCTTGGGCTTGCCTTTGTTTCATTTGATGAACTAATTGTTCCAATTGTCTTCCACAGTTTTGAAGCCTTTGTTGTTGTTGTTCTTGAAAACTTTGCTGTTGTTGTAGGACTTGTTGAAACATCTCCTCCAGCCTTTGTTGTTGAGCCTCACTCTCATTAGGATTCTCAAAGCCCCTTGATTAGTGTGGAACTCCTGTTGGTCTTGAAATGTAACATAAGGCTGCTGAAGACCAATAATAGGCTGTACATTCTAAAATGGAACTGTTGAGGCTGCTCAAATGGTTGAATGGGCTGATTTAACTGCTGAAAATTGGGCTGGAAGGATGATTGAATTTGCTGAGAATTGTATCCCTGGAAATCTTGGATCTGAGGTTGAAATTGTGGTGGTGAAAACTAAAATTGAGTGGGCTGGAAATTCTGATCTTGTGGCTGGAAATTCTGATTGCAAGGGTAAAATTGCTGTGGAAATTGACATGGTTGCTGGAAATTCGAATTAACTTGGTACCCTTGCTGAATTCCTTGAAAAGGTAATTGATTTTGTTGATAGGGTTGCTGAAATTGGGGCTGGAATTGCGGTTGAAATTGCTGTGGTGGCTGAAAAAACTGATTTGTTTGCTGAAAATTCGAATAGGGTTGTTGACAATCTTGATTTGGCTGCTGAAATTGCTGGAAAGGCTGAAATTGTGGCTGAGGTGGCTGAAATGTAGGTTGAATCGGCCTCTGGTAAGTAGATGAATGCGCTTTATTTCTTTGTTGGTATTCCAACACCTTACACCAACATTTCAACTCCATCAATGCCTCTTTTATCTCTGATTGTTCCATTGAAAACATTTTGATGTCCTGATCTGAAAATATTTTGATCTTACAGCCCTGTCACACAACAAACAAGAAAAATGGAAGCAACCGTATACAAAAGATAAAGCACAAGAAAATAGAATCAAATGATATGCCCATAAGCACACAAGCAAAAAATCAAACAAATCAACTAGTTGCTTCCCCGGCAACGACGCCAAAAATTTGATGGACCCGGATTATGTGTTACGAAAGTGGGTCTCAAATTTAGAATATGTATAAATGCTGTAAATCCTTTTTGCAATCAAAAATATGAAAACGTAGTAAAGGGGCCACAGGTCGTATTTTTCCTAGGGCTAGTTGATGTTGTGTGATTCGAGCTTGTATTTATGTGTCATTGTGAATTTTGGGTTTCAAATAAAATTGGGTTTTGGGGTTGCAAACTTAAAATAAAATCGCAATGAAAATGAAGGAAACTAAATCAAGCGAATTTAAACTAGGTAGTGCAATTTACAACCCAACCAATGAAGAAATTAAATCAACTAATGCAACCTTGCAAAATTCAGGAAATCAAACTGATATCAAACCGATCCTAATACTGATTGACACTAATGCAGAGCTTTGCTTCAGAGTTTGCAATTCAAAACAACCAATTGCTACGCATTCTATAGACAAATTGGGACAAGGTCAATACCGAAACTCATTTGATACAAAAATTTCAACAACTAAAATACTCTTACGCAAAAATCTGTGGAACTAACTGAACTCGAGCTCAATAGCACACTAAAAGATTCGTTAACTTCAAGAATTCAAGCTCAACACCATTGAATCATCTGCATGAACTCTACTTAACACAAAACCAGAGTTGACACCAACTTGATACACATGGGGAAAGAAAACTGTGTGTCGAAAACTGATGTTAAGTGCAGAAATTTTAAACTGACATTTCAGCGATTAACTGATCAATTCAGCTGGGAGTGTAAGACTCTACGTGAAGTGATATCCAATGAACTGATGGAATTCAGAAGCTAGCTATTGATCACTCAAGAACAAACCTAATGCAAACAGGAAATGCAGGAAGGCAGAGCTTTTATGCAGACATGAATTTCAGAGATGCATAAATGAAGTTCTAACTTTCAGAAGTCGAATGCTGCAACATAGTGGATGAAAAATCCAGCAAAGCAACTGAAATCCAATGCTTTAGAATTCGAATGCAAAGCTTCACCGATACACTTCAAAAATGAAAACTTAGAATATGCAGAGATGGAGTTAGCAGAACTGGGATTCAAGTTGCAGAAATAGAATTCGATGCAAATAAGCTGAACCGAAAACGCAAAATTAAAACTAAATTGCTAAACATCTCAGATCAATTGCATTAACAAACTAAATGTTGTCTTCAATTGCAGGGAATAAACTAAACGAGAATCGAATTGAAATTAAACTGAAAAACTCAGAAACTGAACTGAATTCTCAAAACAGGCTGATACACAAGCTGTAACAGGGATACAAATTGATACGCAAGGATTTAAGCAGAAAATAACTGAAATTAAAAGCAATTATCCACTAGACAAGCTTCCTAAACTACTCGACTTGAAGGATATAAACCTAATTAAGCAGAAACAATCAAGAAACAAAATCTGAATGTTGATACAAAAAAATTCAGAAACGAAACAGTGCAGAAATGAAATTACAGCTACAAAGCGAAAATTCAAGAAGAAAACTAATCCTCAACCCTTCCAGAGCTCAAAATCTCCTTGTTCGTCACGCAAGGGCTGGCCTCGAACCCCTAAGCTCAGCAAACCAATTGGAAAATAGCTCAGTCGGTCGAATCTGCTCAAACTGCACGCAGCTGGAATTTTCCAATCCAATCTCCTCTATCTCAATGGATGGATTGCGATGATGATTTGAGGATCATCTGAGCTCACCTGAGAACCCCTACAGACGGCTCAGATGATCGGAAGTGGCTCGTGGATGAGAAACAAGCGATTGGATGGCAGAACAGCCGAAACCCTCAAACAGCCCTGTTCCGGCGCAAATTGAGCTGAAATCTCCAACAAAACTATCCTTCAATCATTCAGATGTTGATCCAAGGTCGAGGTTGAGGAGGTCATGCCTTCAAACTAAAGAAATTGCAGGAAAAATGAAGAACAGCGCAAGAAGAACGAAGAACTACGAAGGAAACGGCGAAGACGCGACGAGGCTGAAGGCTGGGAAATGTTTGATTAAATACATAAGAATGGACAACCCAGATTGATTTGAGGAAATCCAACGGCTGATCTTGCTCTGATTTAATCCAAACTTTAATGATGATGATCAGGGGTCAGGATCTGCCTCGTGGTAGCTCGAATCCTCTAGATTTGCAATGGATGGTCCAGATCAACCTAATCTTTGAATGAACGATCTAGAACCCTCTGAGCTTGATCCAATGGTTAAATGAGCTCTGATTGGAATGAAACCTTCAGATCTTGATCAGAGTGCTTGATCAGCCCTAACCCTAGCTTGGATGGCTTCAGATGGTCCCAGATGGCTCAGATCTAGCCGCTCTTGAATCGGACGGCCCAGATTAATCCGAAGCTTGATAACTCGATCCGGGTCCACTTCCGACTCAAGTTTGACCCAGTATGCCCTAGGTCCATGAACCTTTCATGACTACAAAAATAGATCTAAAATATAGTGGCAAAATAATCCAAATATGTACAAATTTACAATTAAGTCCAAAATAGCCTGCCCCACTGTGGCTCCCCGGGATTGGTGAGATCGATTTACAGGGCTTTGTGCGACTTCGGGTTTTTCGGGACTCCGATCATACTTCCTCACTATATCATTGTCGAGACACTAGTTGGTCCCCCATGACTTCAGCCACTTGGTTGCCCATTGGAAATTTGATCTTCTGGTGGTAGACCGAGACCACCGCATGGAATATAGTGAGCACCGGGCGTCCCAAGATGGCATTGTAGGATGAAGGAGCATCCACGACCAGGAAGGGGGTCCTCTTAGTCCTCTCCAGAGTGTCACTGCCTAACGACTGCGATAGGGTAATTTGCCCTATCGGCTGTTCCCGGTATCCGGTGAAGCCGAAGAGTGGAGTTGAAACTGGGTGCAGTTGATCTTCATCAATTTGCATCTGGTTTAGGGCGGACTTGTACAGAATTTTAACGGAGCTACCTGTATCCACGAAGATACGCTTAACCTCGTAATTTGTAATGCGTGCAAGAATTACCAGAGCGTCTTCATGGGGGGCTTCTATGTCTTCCAAGTCCGTTGGGTCGAAGGAGATCGTAGGGACAAGTTGTTGGCTCCGACTCATCCCGATGGCGTAGTTCTCCAGCTGTCGGGTGTGAGCTTTCCTTGCCCGGTGGGATTCTCCTCTAGTAGGTCCCCCAGAGATCACTCCCACGTGTCCAGAGGGCGGGCCACGTACAGGGGCCTTGCCCTTCTTGGGGTATCTTTCCAATGAGGGAGACATACAGGGTGCGGCCCCCCGACTCCTCCCTCTCAAATGTGATCGAGACCTATGTCGGGTCTCGTTCTCTACCAACTGCCATTGTCGGGGAGACAAGCTTCGTCGAGAGGACTTCCAGCGATATCCCGTCTTCTTCCACTTCCTCCGGGTTTGGTGTCTGCTTCTTCATTCACTTTTCTCTTCAAGGCATGACACTCCTCGGTGGAGTGCGTCGTACTACCGTGGAATTCGTTGTACTTCTACAGCGACTCTGGTTGTTCGGTATCTACTGTCTCTACTAGCTCTCGCCTACCAGATCACTGGTCTTTTCCCAGGCAAAGATCTTTGCCTCGTGCTGATGCTAGAGGTTCCCTCCTTTCCGACCGTGCCCCTGTTTAAGTAGGGACTCCAGCTGGTTCCTTGCGACGGGCGTATTGCACCTCTTCCACATTGATGTGCTTGACAAAACACCCCAGCAGATCATCGAAGCTGGTGGGTGGCTTCTTCACCAAAGACCAGAAGAAATCCCCTTCTGAGAGCCCTTGGGTGCAGGCACTGATGAGGGAACCGCTAAATGTAATCCTTGAGTGGTTCTTTTGGCTTCTGCTTTAGAGCAAATAAATTTAGTGTCGTCTTCTGATAGCGACGGCTGCTGGAGAAATGATGGCGGAAGGCAGTTCTAAACTCCATGAAGGAGTTGATAGAACCCTGGAGCAGCCTCTGGAACTATCGCTGAGCTGCTCCGATAGGGTATTTAAGAACACCCGACACTTTACACCATTGGTGTACTAGTGCTGGAGTGTCGCGTTCTCGAACTTGTAGACATGATCTTCAGGATATGTCTTCCCATCATAGTTAGCAATCCCAAGCCCACGAAACAGCTTCGACATGGGATCTTTTATAATCTCCAAGGAGAAAGGGGTGGAGGGCACCTTTGAGGAGGCCTTAGGTTCTTCCCTCCTCCCTGGTCTGTCCTCCTGTCTCAGCGTGCTGAAGGCTATGGAGTTGGCCTTCTCCGCATCTCCTAGAGAATCCCGCTGGTGGACCAGGACTACTTTGGCGTGTCTCCCGACGGTGAGATAGATCTCCGTGGTTGGGGGTGCGAAGTGGCAATTCTGGGGATCTCCTCCTGCACCGAACTGACTCGTTGTGAGGTCGCTTGCTCGATTTGGTGCTGTTCAAGCACCCCTTTGACAACATTGACCACTAGATAGTCTAACTCCTCCTTCGTCAGAACGATGGATCGTCCCTCCGGTTCTGCCATTGGTGCTCCTTCTAGTGCTTTATTGGTTTCCCATAGACGACGCCAAACTTGTTCCTAAAGGAATCGACGTCGACGACCAGTCACCAGGGTTCAGCCCACAAGGATGATGACGAAGGAGGATGAGCTTCCACCCTGCGAGATTAACACGAGCATTAGGGGAACACGCCGAAGGTTGTCTGGTGAAGCCCACTCTGACACTCAAGTCAGTGCCTGTTTTTAGGAGATGGAAGGAAAGTAAGGAAAGCAATCTGAGTGAGAATGTGCGTAACACCTTTACCTGAGGGGTTGGAGTACCTTTTATACCTGAGGCGGCAGTCATACGTATCCCCACGTTCTTCTCCACGTCCCCTCAATTATTGGTTACCGGATAATCTTTGTAACATCCATCGCAGCCATTAAGTCTAGATCATTGCGATGATTAAGGCTTTAATGACCATGTCTTATGCGTCATGATTATCTACAGATCCGAGGAAAGGGGACGGTTACTTGAGGTCGAGTACTCCTTGGGCTCCGCTACCCCGAGGTGGTCTCGGGGTCCTTTAGCCCGGGGAGTACCGGGCGTTCGCCTTCCCGAGGTGATCTCGGGGACCTACCCTCGCGAGGTGATCTCAGCCGGGTGTCCTTTTGGAGTGATCTTTCAAGATTGTGTCTACCCGAGTTGGTCTTGGGAATCCATCTTCCCAAGGGGGGCCCAGGCGTCAGGGAAAGAGAGCTATTCCAACTCGGTAGATCTTGCCTCATAGCTTCTTTAGTCCACGTGTCATCCACGGGGTGCTCAACCCCATCAGTAAGCAATTAACTGCTATGGTTTAGTGGTCGATTGGTGTCACTATTCACATATACAAAAAGTTTACAACTCATCTGATGGGGCTAACAATCAATTGATGGAGCTAGCAATCCACTGATGCTGAATTAGATGGAGTCGTTGAGTTAACAAGGTAGAGCAACGGTTGAAAACAAAGAGGAGCAATTGATTGGCAAGATTAGTTATGATAACTAGAATTTTAGCACATTATTTTAACTCATATATTTGATATTTTTATCCTCTTATATGGTTAATTATTAATTTATATCAAAATTTACAAGTTGTGGCCTATTTAGAGATTTGATGTATTTTTTCCTATATTTTCTAGAATTTTATCTAAAAAAAATATACATCTTGTTTTGTAGAGAAGCCACCTGGATTGTTGATGAAAATCTAGAGCATCCTAATTATCCATCCCAATCTGGTGCGATCTGAGTCGTTAATGGGCATCTGGAGTCATCTGGATCATCCATCAAGACCTAGAGCATCTTGACCATTGATTGGAATCAAGCCTTCCAAAGGTTGAGAGAGCATTCAAGCAAAAGAAGATCCCATCCGTTGATTGAGATTCAAGGCCTTCATCCCATTCAAAAGCTCAATCGAAGAAGTCCAATTGTAACCTAATGGATCCACCAAGCTTCCCTCAATCGGATCCGCAAGAGAAACCTAAAACCCAATACCTGTATCTACTTCTCTTCCCAACTCAAACCCAAATCCGAATCCTCATTCCAATTCAGATCCTCAATTCTTAAACCCAAAACCCATTAAAAAAGCATTTGGATTGTTTGTTTTCCTCAATTCTTTAAACCCAAAACCCATTAAAAAAGTGTTTGGTTTGTCTATTTTTCGTTTTCATTTTCCGAGAAAATGCGATTTTTTTGAAAAATGATGTTTGGCTAACATTTTCTATCTTCGTTTTTTAGAAAAAGAGATAAATTGTCTAAGAAATAAGAAAATATGATTTTTGAGAAAATGAAAAGGAAAATTATTCAAACCAAACACATCCTAAACTTCTCCTCCCAAAGTTGATCATCGATTTTGCTCACCATCCATTCGACATTGTAACCTTCTTCCCTTCTCCATTGATCGACAACTATCTCCTCTCCTTTACCACTGTCGGTCGGTAGACCACCTTCCCACCATCATCTTCCTTCTCTTACTGTTGGAGCTTCTCCATCCTTCATCTTTTCATCATTCCCACGCTACCCCTTCCATCTATCCATCGGCTGGCCATCTCCGGGAAAGCATCACCAACCTCTCCCATTCGGGAGAGGCTACTGCCGCCTCTATCTTCCTCATATGTTCCTTTCCCGATTCGGAGAGGAGGAGCCTTCTTCTTCTCTGGGATCCATTCGACAATGGACCATTTCCTCATCATCACTAGGATCTGAGTCTCCTTTGCGCAGATACCTCCACCGGATGTCCTGTTGGGAGCACTGGGATTTGAGTCTCCTTTGTACAGCTACCTCCTTCAGATGTCCTGTTAGGAGCACTCGGATCCGAGTCTTCCACCAAGCTTGTTTTGATTGTTTTTGTACTCTTGTTTTCTTTTAGTATCGTGTGGACTTGTAGTATGCTTTTGTGGTTGGATTGTATATTTGTGTGCCCCGGATGGGCTTGTGGCGTGCTTTGTGGTGTAAGTCATACCGACATGCAACTTTGGGTGAGTTGGTTTTTATTTGTGCTATTTTGCTTTATTATATGTTGTTATTGCCAGCTGTGTTGTTGAGGGGATGTTGTGTGCCCATGTTTACCTTGTATATAGGTTCTAGATGTCTACCGTATAGAGGAAGTGTTGCCCGTTTTTCATCAGACAAGTATCTCCCCAAGACGTGATAAAAAATAAAAAAAATAGATATTATCAGTAATTTTGCTTATTATCTATCTAAATTTTTAATAGTCCTGAATTAAAAAACATAAATACAAAATATATAATCATCAACTATTAAAATTTTTAATTTCCCTGAATTAAATTTATAATTAAGTTATAATGTGCAAAACAATATATAACAATACTATTTTATTATAGTATTTAGTTTAACACTATGATCTTATAAAACCTATTATTCAAAATAACCACAAAGTAAATAAAAATGAATTAATCTGATATTTGTAATCATATATAGCAGCTTCAAAATAATTGTTATTGAATTACAAAGTATTTAAATATTATATATAAGGTAATATCAAAATACTTTTTTTTTCAGACACTATGAACGTGGCCCCGATTGGAAAGTGTCTCGACACTCAAGTGCGAGTACCGAATATAAATAAATAAATAAATAAATTATATTTTATATAATTTTCTTTAAATTTCAAATTTAAAAAAAAAAATGAATGCTGGAGACGCAAATCTCCAGCCCCGTCAAGGCCACCAGTCTCAAAGAACTGCGCTCTGTTCTCGCCGGCGACACAAATCTCCTCGACGATGTCAACTTGTCGTCGAAGGTGCTAGATCAAGTGAGTCATGGCGGCGATTGTGAACAACGCCGACTTCATTGGCTTCTGCGTCCTCGCGCTAGCTGCTTCCCCTGTCGGACAAAGCCATTATTGACGTTGTAGCAAGTCCCTGTTAGAAGAAGTAATAGAACAGGACAACAAAGAATATGAGCAATGATCATATATTATTATTCATTCATTGGTTTTTATCTTTAAGGACAATCCCTATATATATAGGGTATAAAATACATAATTAATCGACCCATTAATAAAAATTATTATAATAGAATTATTTTAAAAATTATAGCAGAATTATTTTAATAATTATAACAAATTATTCTAATAATTTATAATTTGATTTGATCTGATGACTTGATTCGGTCATTCCAATTATATTGAATGAATCTTTTTTTTATCTCTGACAAACTCAATAGGAGATTTTTGATACTGAGTTGCTAGCTTATTGAAACATTATCTGAATAATGACTTAGTAAAGATATCAACAATTTGATCTTCTATAGAGATGTAAGAGACAAATAATTGTTTGGCTGCCACACGTTCTCGAACAAAATGAAAATAAAAAAGAAAATATTATCGTACCAAATTTTTGGTGCAGGGGCGGTCAACAAGCGGATTGGTTGGGCGTAAGCCTGGATACCCCTTGTAAATAAAAAAAATAAAATGAAAATCAATTTCCACAACGTTTGAACAAGTATGAAAGATTGGACTAGTTGTAAGATATGTTGCTCCAATATTATCGCACCAAATTTTTGGTGTAGATGAAGTTCAAAAAGAAGTGATTGAAACCAAATAATTTTAGATCTTGTATTGGCTATAGCTTTATATTTTGCCTCAGTGCTTGAACAAGATATCATAGGTTGCTTTTTCGAATTCCATGATATAAGATTTCAATCAAGAAATATTGCATATCCACTTATAGATCGTCTACCTTCTTGAGAGCTTGCCCAATCCGCATCGCTATAAACATGTAAATCTCAAGATGATTGACGATATAAAAGAAGACCATGGAAAATAATATCTTTGAGATAGTGAAGTATTCTGTTTACATTATCTCAATTTTGATCAGTTGAAGCATGCATAAATTGACAAGCATGATTTAAAACAAAGTTAATATCAGGTTTTATGATAGTGACATATTGTAAGGCTCCACCAATGCTTCGATAAAACTATGGAGTTGTTTATAGCAATCGGTGTATATACCGGATATGTTCCATCCATTTCGGCATTTTGGAGAAGCTTAATAATGTATTTGCTTTGAGAAAGAAGATAATTTTTTATTATTGAAAATTATATATTTAAAGTTTAGATTATGAATTTATATGCAAAAAGTTAATTTTGAGGTTTTTCAGGCATGGGTTTTGATCCTGTCGACAAGTGAAGAAGGTCCTCACTTGGATGACTCGGTCTGACCAAGATGACCCTGTTTGCGGTAGCGCGGGGGTCAGGGTAGGGCTTGGATGCTAATTGGACACAAGTGGCTTGGACCAAAAATAGGAGCACAAGATGGAGAAGAAGGATTTCAAATGCTGGAACCCCCCCTTCCTTTTGAAGCCCCAAGGGGGGTTTATATAGGGGAGGGGGAAACCCTTTATCCTGTCAAAGCTGTTATGTCTCATTAAGAGCTGATCAGTTGGCAGATTGAACTAATGGCAGCCTTAGTTGCTCTGTGAGACTGTTACAGCCTCCTGACAATCTGTCCAAGTTGTCCCCTCTGACCCCAATTAATGTTTGGCGACTCTGTCATGTCATGATTATTTCAGAAGTCATTTTTCTTATAACGGGGAGATTTAGGAGAACTCATTGTTTGTGTGGCTTTTCAATCACTCGGGTCTATCTACTCGAGTCTACCAACATACGATCTGGGTCGGTGAAATAAGCTCGGTTTCTCCCTTGCTCACATTTTTAAGACGGGTCCAGGGTACCCGACCCAGGGCGCCCGACTGGGATCTCCTGACCGGGAGGGTCATCACGTATAGGGCGCCCGACAAATATTTCCGCCTTAGCCCGACTGAACTTTGTCGACTAGTGATCCCCGACCGGAAAGGTTCCTGGCCGGGGACATCCGATCGGACACCATTTGCCGAGCTTCGGCTCACGCTACCTCAAATTCTAATCTTCTTAGTCAAACCGATGTCTAGCGCACCCAACCTAGACTGAACCCGACTAACTTCGTCTGACCCAGGCCTGATCCGACCGGGTCCCTGATCAACTCTAAAAACTTACCCGCCCGGATCACAAGCCTCCCCTTTAAGTTTAGTCGAAGGAGGCGCCGAGTTCGACTCACTAGGCTATTCGCCCGGTCAGATAAACCCGACTTTGTACCCCGAGCCCTTATTATGACCTTGAGATCTCAGTCTTTAAATGCCAAATCCCATGTCAAATCAGCCTTCAATGTGTCTGCTACGTGTCATTCCCCGACTGGAATCCTCTGGCATCGATGCGTCATCTGTCACACTCGTGCAGCGACAGGTGATGGGCTTCGAAGCCTCGGGAAAGAGAGGGAAACTGACGGTTAGGATCGGATCCCGCCTTTTTCCCTTTATGCATCCAACGGATCATCTCCTCCTTTGCGCAGTATAAATCGACTTCTCCTCTCATTTTAACCCTTGTTGTTTCACCTTCCGCTTTTACTTCCTCTCTTGTCCGACCTCCGCCTCCCGAGTCCCGTGAGCTCCAGCGACTAGCGATCTTCGGTGACCCCGACCTCTAGGTACTCTTTTCCCTTTCTGCGTTTCTCTTATTAATTTCTAACCTCGACCCAATGGCTGAGTCGACCTCCTCGGCCGGGCTATGGTATACAACTACCCTCTTGACCCTTACCCTAGGTCACCTTGAGACCCTTCACATAGATTATCAGATTCCCGAGGACCACCTTTTGGCCCTTCCTTCTCGTCGCGACCGACCCCATCAACCTCCCCTGGGCTACTTCACTGTCTTTAAGGATCACCTGTTAGCCGGTCTGAGATTCCCTTTACACCCATTCATCACAGAGGTCTGTAAAATTTTCCAAGTACCCCTTTCTCAGTTAACCCCCAACTCTATTCGGATTTTGTGCGAGACAGTTGTTATCTTTGTTACCTGCCAAGTCCCTCTCGACCCCCCAGTCTTCCATTTTTTCTTTTATCTCAAAAAACAAGAATCGGGCAACTTTTTCTTCCAAGCCTGGGCCAAGTCAGCCTTCCTAGATAAGGTTCCCTCTTCCAATAAGGGATGGAAATCCAACTTCTTCTATGTGCGCTCAGCCCCACCCCCGACCTGGCCAACCGAGTGGGTAGAGGACTTGCTTGTCCATCCTCCTGTGACGACCCACCTTTCGTTACTTACATAAGCTTTAAGTTACTACTACTTGACTTCCCTTAGCTTGCTTTTTTTTTCTTCCTTCTCTTTTTTTTTCAAAAAAAACAAAACAACTTTCATTTTATTTACTTTGCCAGGATTTGACCCCTAGACTTCTTCGTTGTAACACTAGAGCACTAACCAGCTGCTCTATACCACTTCTTTTCAATGGTACCAGTCGACTGCTATATAGCAGTCGCTTGGTACCAGGCGACTGGCCTTTGGCAGTCGCCTGGTGCATCGAACAGAAGCTACTGTTCGATAGGGCAGGTGACTGGTCCTGTACCAGTCGACTGGCACGCCTGAAAACCTGCATTTCAGACCCGAAACTCATCTCCATCCATCCACAAAACATATACTTTCAAGCCGTACAAAGACATAACACCATTTCTATACTCTATACTAGTTTTCTAAACATTTTAGCCAATCAAAACAACTTCATAAACTTGAAATTAGGACTTTTGCGGAAGTAAATAAGCTATGAAAATCTATATGAACTTTAGACTAGAGTTTGTACCAAATTTTGTATCTATGCAAGGTTTAAACAAAGTCATTCATTCTACCACTTCGAAACACCAAAACACATGTTCTACAAGACTTAGCCCAAAGATCTCTTCCACGGTTCCGCCGCCACTGAACATCAAAGCAAGTCCCTTCGCCTCCTTAACTTATGCTTTTTCTTTACCTTTATCTGCAATAGAAGGAAAATGCAACTAATAAGCAAATTGCTTAGTAAGTAAATCCTAACTCACAAATCCAAACGATAAGGGATAAACATGCTCTTTTCAAAGAATGCTTACTTCCAAAATACATGCACATGGGAAACTTACATATACTTATCATGCTCAATCATGAAGAAAACATTACTTGCATAAAACATTTGCAAACTTATCATGCTCATACCTTAAAAACACTAACTTCTTTACTCTTACCCTTTATCATGCTTGCGAAGTATCAATGTGAACTTATTGAAATAAAGACATGTACTCAAAGCTAAAACACTTGTAAATACTTATATACTTGAAAATAATATTCAACTTTCTTTAGGCCTTGACATTGTACCATGGTATCAATGTACCAATTGCGCGCTTCTCTAATAGGTTTCGGGGTAGCTAGCCACCGCACCCTATTAGAGCTTCTTTCTAACTTTCTGTGGGCCTCTCTTTTGCCCGGTACATGTCACTTTACAAAAGTAAAATACTTTCTTAGTCATAAAGCTTATAATTATCAAGCTATCTTCCCTTTTGCATAACTTTTTGCACTACAAAACTTTACCTTTCTTACTTGGAACTTTCATCGAGCACCTTGCGTGCCCTTAATCCAAAACTCATTTTTGGGACTTTTCAAGAATTTAGTCTTATCACACTTAGGTCACACAACCAAAACTTAATCAAAACCAAGTTCTAGGTTAATAAACATGTTCTCTTTATAAACTTAAGACACGCAATTAGCATAAACTTAAAACATGCACTTAGATCATAAAATCAAGGTTCTACATTGAAAACGACATAATGGAAACTACTTCTATTGCAGGTGAGTGATCTACTTACAGTTATCTTGAAGAAAACTCACTAAATCGAGGTATAAACCTAGCGTAGAACCCCTCTCTTCTTCCTTGTGAGAAACCTCCACTCTTTGGCCCTAGGGAGAAACCCTAGATTCTCTCTACTAAAGGGGAAGGAGAAGAAGAAGAAGAATCCTTGGCTTCCTCTGTTTTCGCAGCCCCTCCCTCGCCCCCTTCTCGCACGCAGCCGACAAAATCCCTAATCCCCCTTACGTGACTTAAGCGGGGTTAATATACCTCTTAATGAAAAGACCTAACTACCCTACAACATTATTTCTCTCCACCTTTTTCTGTGCTTGATACCCTAGCCCGTCCGGTCAGCTGCGCGCCCTTAGGGGTTTGCTCCTCCTGTGGTCGCGAGTTCGAACCCCCATGCTGCCCTTTAAAGTTTTTCTTTTTTTTTCTAATTTCATTCCGAAAAAATGCTATAATATTCCGAAAAAAGCTAGAAAAATTCCTAAAAATCCCTAATAATACCAGGAAATTATTGGGTGTTACAATCCTCCCTACCTTATAAAAAGTTCGTCCTCGAACTTAGAACAGCTCTGGATACCTTTGTCTCATGCTATCTTCTGATTCCCAAGTTGCCTCTTCATACTTCTGATTCAGCCATAAGACTTTCACTAATGGTACCACTTTGCTCCTCAGCTTCTTATCTGCTCGATCTATTATCTGAATAGGTCGACTTTCATAACTGAGATCTTCTTGCACTTGTACCATCTGTGGCTCAATCACTTGGTTGGCATCTGGGATATGCTTCTTTAGCATTGAGACATGGAACACATTGTGTATTGCTGACATCTCTGAGGGTAGCTCCAACTCATAAGCTACTTTGCCAACTCTTTTCGTCACTGGGTAGGGTCCTACGTATCGAGGACTTAGCTTGCCTTTCTTGCCAAATCTCATCACACCCTTCATAGGAGCTACTTTGAGGAAAACTGTATCCCCAACTTCAAACTCTAACGGCCTACGGCGTACATCGGCGTAGCTCTTCTGCCTACTCTGAGCAGTTTCTATTCTCTGGCGGATACTCCTTATAGCTTCTGTGGTATCATCTATGAGATCAGTCTGTGACCCCATTTCTTTCTTCTCACTACCTTCATACCAACAGAGGGGAGATCTACACTTCCTACCATAAAGAGCTTCATAGGGTGACATACCAATAGTGGCTTGGTAACTGTTGTTGTAGGCAAACTCAGCTAAACATAAATACTTGCACCAACTGCCCTTGAAGTCCAATGCACAAGCTCTGAGCATATCTTCTAGAACCTGATTCACTCTCTCTGTCTGTCCATCAGTCTGGGGATGGAAAGCTGTGCTGAATTTCAGTTTGGTGCCTAACGCTGTCTGTACACACTCCCAAAAGTGTGAAGTGAAACGACCATCCCTATCAGAGATAATGGTCTTCGGGACTCCGTGTAGTCGGATCACTTCCTGCACATATAATTGGGCTAACTTTTCAATTGAGTAAGACACTCTGATTGCCAAAAAGTGGGCAGACTTGGTCAATCTGTCTACTATCACCCAAATGGCATCATAGCCATTAGTTGTCTTTGGTAACCCAACTATGAAATCCATGGCTATGTCTTCCCATTTCCACTCTGGAATCTGAATGGGTTGTAGGACACCTCCTGGTCTCTGGTGTTCTGCTTTAACTCTCTGACATGTCAAGCAGGTGCTGACATACTTAGCTATGTCCCTCTTCATCCCTGACCACCAAAATCCTCTTTTCAAATCCTGATACATCTTAGTGGAACCAGGATACATTGAGTAGGGAGTTCCATGGGCTTCTTCAAGAATCTTCTTTCTCAGCTCTTCATGATTGGGGACACATAAACGGTCACCATAGTAGAGTATCCCACTGTCAGATACTCTAAACTCTTTACTCTCTCCTTCTTGCATCTCCTTCTTGATCCTTTGGATATCAGAATCCTCAGCTTGCTCTTCCTGTATCTCTTCAAGTAAAGTTGACTCTAGTGTCAATAGAGCTAGCTGTCCATCAATAATCTCCACTCCATAATCCACTATCTCCTTCTGTAATGGTGGTGCCAATGATGATAAGGACATCAAAGTGGCACAAGTCTTTCTACTCAGTGCATCTGCTACTCTATTTGCCTTACCAGGGTGGTAAAGAATCTCACAGTCATAGTCCTTTACTAACTCGAGCCACCTTCGCTGTCTCATATTGAGGTCTTTCTGAGTGAAGAAATATTTCAGACTCTGGTGATCTGTATAAATCTTACACTGCACTCCATACAAGTAATGCCTCCATATCTTTAGAGCAAAGACTACAGCTGCCAACTCCAGATCATGAGTGGGGTAATTCTTTTCATAGTCCTTGAGTTGCCTGGAAGCATAAGCTATGACTCTGCCTTCTTGCATAATGACTGCTCGAAGTCCTAGCTTTGATGCATCACTGTATATATCAAAGCTCTTATCACCCTCGGGTACTGTAAGAATAGGAGCACTTGTCAGTCTCTTCTTCAACTCAAGAAAACTTTGCTCACAGTCTTCAGTCCACTCATACTTCTTATTCTTTCTGGTAAGGGCTGTAAGTGGAGAAGCTATCTTTGAAAAGTCTCCTACAAACCTTCTGTAGTACCCTGCTAAACCCAGAAAACTTCTGATCTCACTAGCGTTCTTTGGTTGACTCCAGTTACTAACTGCTTCCATCTTGGCTGGGTCTACCATAATACCTTCCTTGGAAATAATGTGGCCTAGGAAGGCCACCTGATCAAGCCAAAACTCACACTTTGAGAATTTGGCGTACAACTCCTTCTGGTGTAAGGTTTGCAACACTATCTTCAGGTGTTCTTCATGTTCTTTCTGAGTCTTTGAATACACTAGGATATCATCAATGAAGACAATGACAAACTTGTCCAGAAAATCCTTGAACACTCTATTCATTAGATCCATAAACGTCGCAGGGGCGTTTGTCACTCCAAAGGGCATGACCACAAACTCATAATGCCCATATCTTGTACTGAAAGCAGTCCTTGGCACATCACTCTCCTTCACTCTGAGCTGATGGTAACCTGATCGCAGGTCTATTTTGGAGAACACTGTGGCTCCCTTCAGCTGATCAAATAAATCATCTATCCTTGGCAAAGGATATATGTTCTTGATGGTTACCTTATTCAAAGCTCGATAATCTATGCACATTCGCATAGATCCATCTTTCTTCTTGACAAACAGTACAGGAGCTCCCCAAGGTGAATGACTAGGGCGGATGAAACCCTTGTCAAGCAGCTCTTGCAATTGTTCTTGTAATTCTTTCAGTTTTGCTGGCGCCATGCGATAAGGTGCCTTCGAAATTGGGTTGGTTCCTGGGGCCAACTCGATTTCAAACTCAATTTCCCGATTGGGAGGGAGTCCTGGTAACTCTTCAGGAAACACCTCAGGATAGTCACAGACTCCCCGTACCTCTTTTTACTTTAACTCTTCTCTTTGCCTTGCATCTACTATATGCGCTAATAACCAGAACATCCATTATCTAACATTCTCTGAGCTTGTAAGGTAGATAAGAATCTTTTTGTCTTTCTCTTTGGGTCTCCAATAAACTCGAATGGAGGTTCTGCTTCTGGTGTGAACTTGACTTTTCTCTTGCGGCAGTCTATAGAAGCATTGTACTTGCTCAAGAAGTCCATCCCTAAAATGACATCGTAATCCTTCATCTCAAGGACTACCAAGTCACTGTAGAGCTCTCGGTTGGAAATCCAGATTGGTACTGCCCTCAGCCTCTCAATAGAGGCCATGACCTCTCTCGAAGGTAAGGTTGTTAAGAACTTCATCGTTCAACCTTTCCGGTGGCCTTTATACTGTTTAAGTAGTGCTCAGTGATCAAAGCACTACTTATCAATTCTTCGGAGGTTTGCGGCCTCTTAACACCGCTAGCCCCCATTAACGCTATCTCAGGCCTTAATATCTTCAACATTAGCCTGACTCTTTCTTTTTCAGTGCTAACTAGCTCTGGGCACAGATGAGCTAACCGCTTAAACATCTTCACTGCTTCATCCACGGATAAGTCTCCTTGTCTGAACTCCATGAATCCGTC
The DNA here is from genome assembly GCA_024364735.1 of Boesenbergia rotunda. Classification (NCBI taxonomy): domain Eukaryota; kingdom Viridiplantae; phylum Streptophyta; class Magnoliopsida; order Zingiberales; family Zingiberaceae; genus Boesenbergia; species Boesenbergia rotunda. Next base: position 405,032 of record JAGFNQ010000683.1, on the reverse strand, counting down.
GAAATGCTTGTTGGTTACTCGCATGTGAAAATATTCTTCGAAGAACTCAGTCTCGAAGTCGGCCCATGTCATCTGGCTGACATTTCTCTTGGCCTTGACTCTCTCCCACTATATTCTAGCATCTCCCGTAAGGCAGAAAGATGCACACTTTATCTTCTCTACCTCATGCCAGTCCAGTAGCCCTACTATTCTTTCCAACGTTTTGAACCATGCTTAAGCATCCCATGGTTTGCTTGTGCCTGGGAAGTTCCCTGGCTTCAGTTTCTTCTACTGAATGAGGTACGCTTCTTGCCTTACCCCCCTTGCCGGGATTACAGAAGTAACCGATGGGTCTTTGGTCACAACTGGTGCCACTACATTCGCCACCAACGGGGTAACAGGAGTGGCCTACTGGTTAGCTATCATGGTGGCAATAACTTGCTGTTGTTCTGCTAACTGTCTCTGTAATTAAGCCACCACGTCTAAGAGATTTGGTGGGGGTACTGACTCTGTTGCCTCTTGCCCTCTAGGAGCTTGCTCCTCGTTTTGGGTCTTTCTAGGACGTCTGCTTAAAATGTATAACTTAACACTTAACGATAATGTTCCCAAATTGGTTTTAGGATAACAAGACTTTGGTCTTGATTCTTATCTCATTTCTTAGTCCTAGAACTCGTTCTAGGGCTTAGTAAGACCTGGGTCTTACTCGAAACTTTTATCGAGCACCTTGCGTGCTAAAATCCCAAAACTTGCTTTTGGGCAAATCAAGACCTTGGTCTTGCTATACTAAGATCACAACATGAAGGACGTCCTCTTGGTATTCTCCTACTCTATATCATAAAGAGGGTAATGACATTACATATCATCATACTCAACTAGCATATGATATATTACCATACTATCATCATACTCATATCATCATGTGACATATCAATTGTCATATCATCATACTCATCCTCATCCTATCATTATACTCATATAGCATATGTCATATCATATGTCATATCTTCATACTACCATCATACTCATATAGCATATGTTATATCATGTCATCTTACTCATATAGCATATACTGATCATGCACATAATAGCATATAATAATGCTAACATACTTCCTTACTAACTTACTTCATTATCTCCATGCACATATTAGTATATAATAATATTAACATACTTCCTTATCATCTTTCACTTACTGATACTAGCAGTCAAAAATGAAAAGTATACAAAACTACAACATATGAACTTCTTCATCATGCACTTACTGATACTAGCAGTCAATAATGAAAATCATGCAAAACTATAACATATGAACTTCTTCATCATGCACTTACTGATACTAGCAGTCAATAATGAAAAGCATAAACTATAACATATGAACTTCTTACTTGGCAGGCGGCAGGATTGATGCTTGATGTCAGTGTGGCGGAAGGATGGAACCTTTGGCTCTGATACCACTCTGTGACGACCCACCTTTCGTTACTTACATAAGCTTTAAGTTACTACTACTTGACTTCCCTTAGCTTGCTTTATTTTTTTTTTCTTCCTTCTCTTTTTTTTTCAAAAAAAACAAAACAACTTTCATTTTATTTACTTTGCCAGGATTTGACCCCTAGACTTCTTCGTTGTAACACTAGAGCACTAACCAGCTGCTCTATACCACTTCTTTTCAATGGTACCAGTCGACTGCTATATAGCAGTCGCCTGGTACCAGGCGACTGGCCTTTGGCAGTCGCCTGGTGCATCGAACAGAAGCTACTGTTCGATAGGGCAGGTGACTGGTCCTGTACCAGTCGACTGGCACGCCTGAAAACCTGCATTTCAGACCCGAAACTCATCTCCATCCATCCACAAAACATATACTTTCAAGCCGTACAAAGACATAACACCATTTCTATACTCTATACTAGTTTTCTAAACATTTTAGCCAATCAAAACAACTTCATAAACTTGAAATTAGGACTTTTGCGGAAGTAAATAAGCTATAAAAATCTATATGAACTTTAGACTAGAGTTTGTACCAAATTTTGTATCTATGCAAGGTTTAAACAAAGTCATTCATTCTACCACTTCGAAACACCAAAACACATGTTCTACAAGACTTAGCCCAAAGATCTCTTCCACGGTTCCGCCGCCACTGAACATCAATGCAAGTCCCTTCGCCTCCTTAACTTATGCTTTTTCTTTACCTTTGTCTGCAATAGAAGGAAATGCAACTAATAAGCAAAATGCTTAGTAAGTAAATCCTAACTCACAAATCCAAACGATAAGGGATAAACATGCTCTTTCCAAAGAATGCTTACTTCCAAAATACATGCACATGGGAAACTTACATATACTTATCATGCTCAATCATGAAGAAAACATTACTTGCATAAAACATTTGCAAACTTATCATGCTCATACCTTAAAAACACTAACTTCTTTACTCTTACCCTTTATCATGCTTGCAAAGTATCAATGTGAACTTATTGAAATAAAGACATGTACTCAAAGCTAAAACACTTGTAAATACTTATATACTTGAAAATAATATTCAACTTTCTTTAGGCCTTGACATTGTACCATGGTATCAATGTACCAATTGCGCGCTTCTCTAACAGGTTTCGGGGTAGCTAGCCACCGCACCCTATTAGAGCTTCTTTCTAACTTTCTGTGGGCCTCTCTTTTGCCCGGTACATGTCACTTTACAAAAGTAAAATACTTTCTTAGTCATAAAGCTTATAATTATCAAGCTATCTTCCCTTTTGCATAACTTTTTGCACTACAAAACTTTACCTTTCTTACTTGGAACTTTCATTGAGCACCTTGCGTGCCCTTAACCCAAAACTCATTTTTGGGACTTTTCAAGAATTTAGTCTTATCACACTTAGGTCACAGAACCAAAACTTAATCAAAACCAAGTTCTAGGTTAATAAACATGTTCTCTTTATAAACTTAAGACACGCAATTAGCATAAACTTAAAACATGCACTTAGATCATAAAATCAAGGTTCTACATCGAAAACGACATAATGGAAACTACTTCTATTGCAGGTGAGTGATCTACTTACAGTTATCTTGAAGAAAACTCACTAAATCGAGGTATAAACCTAGCGTAGAACCCCTCTCTTCTTCCTTGTGAGAAACCTCCACTCTTTGGCCCTAGGGAGAAACCCTAGATTCTCTCTACTAAAGGGGAAGGAGAAGAAGAAGAAGAATCCTTGGCTTCCTCTGTTTTCGCAGCCCCTCCCTCGCCCCCTTCTCGCACGCAGCCGACAAAATCCCTAATCCCCCTTACGTGACTTAAGCGGGGTTAATATACCTCTTAATGAAAAGGCCTAACTACCCTACAACATTATTTCTCTCCACCTTTTTCTGTGCTTGATACCCTAGCCCGTCCGGTCAGCTGCGCGCCCTTAGGGGTTTGCTCCTCCTGTGGTCGCGAGTTCGAACCCCCCTGCTGCCCTTTAAAGTTTTTCTTTTTTTTTTCTAATTTCATTCCGAAAAAATGCTATAATATTCCGAAAAAAGCTAGAAAAATTCCTAAAAATCCCTAATAATACCAGGAAATTATTGGGTGTTACACCTCCTATGCCTAAGAACTATCATTCACACCTCGGCTACCAGCTGGCCCTCTCCAAGATCGGGGGATTACACTTTCACACCGGCAAGCTGTTGAGCGAAGTCGTCCTGTACACCTTCCATCTGAGCCACACTCCCACGACTTTGCCAGGCACTTTCGGTAAGTTCCTTCTTCTTTGTTGTACTTTTAGCTCTAACTAAAACTTTCTCTATATTGCAGCCGAGACCATGTTGGGCGCTCTCCTCTCTGAAGAACTGGGCCTGGATGAAGAGGCATTGAATGCCTGGGCTACGGAGTAGTTCGCCAACCGAGAGGTGCTCCCGTTAGCTATCGCCCCGACTCCTGAGCAGTCGGGGGATGTTGGAGATGACCTAGAGGTTGAGTTGTCGACAAAGGATCTTGAGGCAGAGCGTCAAGTAGTAGATGTGGAGGCAGAGACACCTGCAACAACCACAACACAGCCGTCCTCGGGGAGAACCAACAAGCAAAACGCATCCGGGTGAATATCTCCCCGAGCTCATCTTCAGCCCGGGCTCGGCTTGGAGAGACACGCGACCCGACAGCTCCACCATCCAGCCGCGCCCCCAATCGAGCCTCGGCCTCTGCTTAGCGCCCCTTCGCTCGAGGCCCTCTGCTTCAGGCTCAGGGCCATCTCGCCCTGGGCCTTTTACTTCTGGCTTGGGGCCATCTGGCCCTGGGGCCTCAAGTTCCTGCAAGGATCCTCACCACCCAGCAGCCTTGGCAGATCCCTCAGGAGAAGATTTCATGGCTGCTCTTTTGTCCATGCACTTCACTCCCCGGGACCCGGTAGACGTGCAACTCCCCTCGGCAACCAGTCTGACCCGGATCCTTGAACCTCATCTAATCAACTTGCACGGTCAGCTGGTCACCAGCTGGGATCAGGGCATGGCGATGATCTCGGAGAGGAGCCCACTGAGTCTGGCCGACAATTTCTTCATGAACACCACTCAGGTAAATTTCTCCTTCTCTAGGTTATTCATACTTCTATTCCTAACATTTGCTCTTACACAGTTTTGGGTCGCTTGCCAAGCCGTGACCCAGTCCCTGGTCACCAGCACCAGGGCACGTCGGGCAGTGGATCTAAGGATCAGGGAGCTGGAGGCTCAGCTGAGTGATTGCACCCTTCCCTCTGGCGAGGCGGGCCAGGAACTTCTCCACACTGAGATAACTGCCCTGAGGACACAGTTAGTGGAGGTTGATGCTCGGGCAGAGGAGGAGCACCAAGTGCTAGCTGCTGCCTCCCGAGAAATAGATCGATTGTCCAACCGACTGGAGGCGGCAGAGGTCGTAAAGAAGACTGCCATTATCCGCTAGGCCCGAGCCCACTCCAACCTGGATAAGAAACAGCTGAAGCCAAGGGCCTACAACAACAGTTGAAGGAGTCGGCCGCCGCACATAACCAGACTCAGTTAGCCTTGATGAACAAGGAGACGGAGCTGGCGGCTCAGAAAGAAGCTTTTAGGGCCCTGGAAGCTCAGCTAGTGGACAAGGAAACAAGGATAGTGACTCGGGATGCTAAGATTTTAGAACAAGATGTTGAGATCGCCCGGCTAAAGAAAGAAATGGAGGACTACAAGTCAGGCGAGCCAGCTTGACTGGAAGAACACCGATCGGCTTATCTCCAATCGGTGCAGTTCGATCGCCAAGTGTCTCGTTGCATCGCCAACATGTTCAAGTATGGCATAGAGGGCACCCTGAAGCAACTCACGGAGGCCGAGTACCTTCCACCAGATCTGCCTCCAAACACTGTGAAGCCCACCCTGATCCAGGTGCTCCTCCTCGAAGACACTCTTGCTCCCTTTACTTAATCCGCAATCTGTTTTCCTTTTAACGTCAGTCAATCAATTTTGCACTGTAATGAATCCAGCCGGCCTGGACCTTTGCTTAATGAAAACTTCCCTTAGAATCTTCTTGTTTTAATGTGTCTCTGTTCAGCCGTGTCTACTTTACTTAGCAGAATTGTTAATTGTTTTGGTCGGTAGTTCATTCCTTAATGTGCTTCTCTTCCAACGAATTCTACGAGATAAGGACTACTCGATCGGCTACATCGATCAGTAGGTCATCGGTACTTCGAGGCATCTGCTTGGTCTATTCATCAGCAGGCTGCCCAGGCCTGGCTTGTTCACGGTTAGGGCTTGTCGACTATCACAAATAAAAGTTTCCTGCGCCTTAGGCCACGAGTTCAATTGGGACGATTACATGGGCTAGCTGATATTCTTTTACTCGGGGTTGATCACTCAGTTAGGCTAAGACATTGACTCGGGATTGATCACTCGGGCTTAATGAAAATTATTTTCTTCGAGAATTTGTTTCTATCCGGGTATTCACCCAGCTAGTCGATCAGTCGGGCCGTGGTGATTACACTTGACTAGTTGCCCGGACACCCGTCTCTTGGGTCAATTAATTTTTACGACTTGGCTCTTCTCTGGATAAGACTTAGAGATTGTTGTGCAGAAATGACTTGCGCCTCTCAAGACATGTTCATTCAAGATCTGTCACTCGGGCTAGCGAAGAGCCTTGCTCAGGATTTGTCATTCGGTCAAGCCAAGACCCCTATTCAGGATCTGTCACTCGGTCAGGTCGAGACCCCTACTCGGGATCTGTCACTTGGTCAGGTCGAGACCCCTACTCGAGATCTGTTACTCGGTCAGGTCGAGACCCTGACTCGGAATCTGTCACTTGGTCAGGTCAAGGCCCTGACTCGGTGCTTGGTCACATAGCTCCTTAACCCATTGGTCTTTACAACTCCACTTCTTAGTTCGACGAAAGGACTCACTTCTCTTAAGACTTACATCCATTCAAGATATGTCTTCCGATTAGTCAACCTCTCCAAGACTTTTTTAGCATTTGAGTGGCTCAGGATTGATCACTCGGGATTGATCGCTCAGGCTAGGCTTAGTTATCACCTGAGCATGAATCTGGACAACATCTGGCTTACCCGACCGAGCGTGGAGCACTACGCCCGACTGGCACCGAGGTCGGCGAGTGCGTGGGATCATTCCCACTTATAACTCGCCTGAGTGAGAGTCTGGACACCGCCTGGCTTACCCGACCGGGCGTGGAGCGCCATGCCCGACCGCCACCGAGGTCGGCGGGTGTGTGGGAGCATGCCCACTTATAACTCGCCTGAGCGAGAGTCTGGACACCGCCTGGCTTACCCGACCGAGCGTGGAGCGCCACACCCAACCAGCACCGAGGCTGGCGGGGTGCATTGGAGCATGCCCACTTATAACTCACCTGAGCGAGTGTCTGGACACTGCCTGGCTTACCCGACCGAGCGTGGAGTGTCACGCCTGACCGACACCAAGGTCGGCGCGTGCGTGGGAGCATGCTCACTTATAACTCGCCTAAGCGAGAGTCTGGATCTTGAGCTTTTTAGACATCTCGAGAATCATTATCATATTTATGTCATACAATTATAGAGATCACTCAAACTCAACCCTACTCATGATACAATTTTAAGTGTATTGCACTCCAAGGCCTTCCTAGCTTCTTTCCTTGGGCATCTTGCAAATAGTAGGCTCCCGATCCCAACTTCTCGACCACCAGGAAGGGACCTCCCCATTGTGGCTCCAGCTTGCCCACTTCCCCCACTGGCATGACTCTCTTCCATACACGGTCGCCTACTTGGAAACTCCTGGGTATGATCCTCTGGTTATATTTGTGCTGCATCCTTTGTCTATAAGCAGTCATGCGAACTGCTGCCTGGCCCCAAATCTCCTCAATTAAATCCAGCTCTAGCCTTCTCTTCTCTATATTGTCTTCTCCATATAGGTGCCTTCTGTCAGACTCACATCCCACCTCCATCGGGACCATTGCTTTGCTACCATACACTAGCTAGAATGGGGTACAACCTGATCCTTCTTTGGGAGTGGTTCGAAGAGCCCACAAGACATCGGGCAACTCATCCACCCAAGTACCACCCACATGATCCAGTCAAGTCTTGAGGCCCTTCAGGACTTCTCGATTGGCTACCTCTGTCTAACCGTTGCTTTGGGGATATGGCACTGAAGTGAAGGCTTTCTTAATTCCATAAGCTGCGCACCATTCTTGAATCTTGCGACCCTGGAATTGCCGACCATTGTCTGATACCAACTTATGTAGTATCCCATATTGACATAGGATGTTTTGCCACAAGAATTTGATGACTGCCTGCTCGGTGATCCGAGCCAGAGCTTCCACTTCGATCCACTTTGAGAAATAGTCCACAACAACCAACAAAAACTTTTTCTGAGCGACTGCAAGGGGGAAGGGTGCCACTATATCCATGCCTCACTGATCAAAGGGGCATGACACAATGGACGCCCTTAAAGCCTCGACTGGCCGATGAGATAGGCTCTGGTGTTTCTGACAGGAAAGACAAGAGGTGACTAGCTGATTGACATCCTTCTGAAGTGTCGGCCAAAAATATTCTGCTAGCAAGACCTTTCGAGCCATAGACTGACCTCCTGAGTGATTTCCATAGGACCCCAAGTGTATCTCTCTCAATACGTACTGCATCTTCTTCCCGTAGGCATTTGAGTAGTGGCCGAGAGAAGGCCCGCTTGTACAGTGTATCTCCCACCAGAGTGAACCGAGCCACCCTCCTTTTATTAAACGGGCATGCTCAGGATGGGTCGGGAGAGCCCCATCTTGTAGATAAGCTATGAGGGGAGCTCTCCAATCACCCTCCACTTCCACTTCCGTCTCCCTCTCTACCTGAGCCATGAGCATGACCTACGGTGAGGGCTGAGTGAAGACCCACAGAGTAACAATGCAGGCCAACTTGGCCAGCTCATCAGCCTTGAGGTTATTTCCTCGGGGAATCTGGAGTATCTGCACCTCTTGGAACTCGACCTTTAATCGCTTGTACGTCTTTACGTAAGTTTGCAAATTTTCACTGTTCACTTCGAATTGCCCGGCTAGTTGCTGAGTCACCAGTTGGGAATCTGAGTGCAGTATGACCCGGGTAGCCCCCACATGCCTAGCAACCAGCAACCCTGACAAGAGAGCTTCATACTCTTCTTGATTGTTAGTGGCTCGGTACTCCAATCGCACAAATAACTGAAGATGATCTCTCTTCGGAGAAATTAGCAAGATCCCATGCCACTTCCTGCCCGAGTGGCTGAGCCATCCACATAGACTTTCCATGACTTCTTTTTCAGTGTGAAGCTCGCTGAGGAAGTTGCCAATGCCTGAGCCTTGATAGTTGTCCGGGGCAGATATTGGATATCATACTCACTCGCTCCGTGGTCCATTTAATCATCCGACCTGAGGCTTCTGGGTTAACCACCACTTTCCCGAGTGCGCTATTAGTCAACACTCGGATGGGATGAGCTATGAAGTAAGGGCGCAAACGCCAAGCCATCAACACAAGTACATAGGCTAATTTCTCGAGTGTACTATATCTACACTCGGCTTCTTTAAGCAAGTGTCCGAAGAAATAGATGGTTTATTGTTTAGCCTCCTTTTGTTTTACAAGTACGACACTCACTGCTCCCTCTGTGGCTGATAAATACACATATAACATCTCTCCCTCCTCAGGTTTAGCTAAGACTGGCAAGCTGACTAGGTAAGACTTCAATTCTTCAAAAGCTTGGTCACATTCAGCGTCCCATTGAAACTTTGTAGCTTTGCGCAGAATCTTGAAGAAGGGAAGACTCCGCTCAGCCGACCGAGAGATGAAGCGAGAGAGGGCTGTAATCCTTCCAGTCAGGCGCTGCACTTCTTTCAGATTTCTGGGTGGCGGCATGCCCAGCAGAGCCTTTACCTTGCCAGGGTTAGCCTCTATACCCTGCTCAGTCAGGATGTAGCCCAGGAACATTCCACTCTTGGCCCCGAATAAACATTTGGCCGGGTTGAGTTTGAGACCATACCTTCTTAGTGTGCAATAGGTCTCCTCCACCTCAGCCACCAGGTTTGCTGCCTTGAGGGACTTGATGAGGATGTCATCTACATACACTTCAATGTTCTTCCCAAGCTGCTCCTTGAATACCTTGTTCATCAGCCTTTGGTAGGTAGCTCTTGCATTCTTGAGTCCAAAGGGCATGACTGTATAGCAGTAGGTGCCTTCGGCTGTGATGAAACTAACTTTCTCCTGATTACTGGGAGATAACGACACTTGATGATACCCTTGGTAGGCATCCAACATGCAGATGAGCTCACTTCTCGTAGTGGAATCCACCATCTGATCGATCCGTGGGAGCGGGTAGCAATCTTTGGGGTAGGCCTTGTTAAGGTCTCTGAAATCAATGCAGACCCTCCATTTATTTTCTGGCTTAGAGACTAGCACCACATTTGACAGCCAGGCCGGGAACTGCACCTCCCGGATGTGCCCAGCCTCCAAAAGCCTCTCTACTTCGGCTTGAATGATCTTGTTTTGGTCGGGATTGAAATACCTCTTCCTCTGCTTCATAGTCCTGGCATCAGGATAGACATGTAACTTGTGTTCCATGACCTTCAGCCTGACGACTCCTTTCAGATCTTGCTGCGACCAGGCAAACACGTCCTGATTCTCGGCTAAGCATTTTACCAACTGCTGTTTGAGGTCGGGCTGTAGACTAGGAGCTATCTTCGGATCGAAATGCCTTCCTCACCTCCGTTCGTACATCATCGACATAGCAGCGGCGCGCCACTTTCTGGTCGCCCCTATCTTCTCCCACTTGGTCACCAATTGTAAACTTTACCTTCAAGTAGAAGGTTGATGTCACTGCTCTGAACTTATTAAGTGCGGGTCTGCCTAGAATAACATTATAGGCAGAGGGCGCATCTACTATCAAAAAAGTTGGCCACCAGGTCCTCCTCAAAGGCTCATCCCCGAGTGAAATGGCCAACTTGATCTGGCCTATTGGCTGAACTTCATTTCCTGTGAATCCGAATAGGGCTGTGGCCACTGGCTGCAACTCACTAGTCTCAATCTGTAATTGCTCAAATGCCTTCTTATACAAAAATATTTACTGAACTTCCAATATCCACAATGGTTCGGTGGACCTGGTAGTTCGCTATGACCGCCGTGATGACCAGTGTGTCATCATGCGGGACTACCATGCCTTGTAAGTCTTGCGGACCAAAGCTGATCTGCGGTCCTCGGGCTTGGGCAGAACTACTACCCACCTGGTGGATCTCCAAGTGTCGCACTTGAGGCTTGCGGGCCCGGTTGGAGTCTCCATAAGTGGGGACACCCGAGATGACGTTGATCGATCCATGTACTGCATTCTGTTGGTTGGACTGCTCTTCATTTGCGTCTCCCGGCCTGGGAGAACCAGGGGTCGGGAATAGCTGTCGTGCTGCGGGGTGGCCACTTGGGTATTAGGGTCCTGTCGGTTTGGCTGCCCCCTTCCCCGCCCTCGAGCTCCTCCTTGATGAGCTCCTCGGGGAGTTCCTCGGCCAGGGCGAGCTTGCCCCCGACCAGCTTGCCAACAATCTTGGGTGTTGTGGGTATGACTATGATGAAAGGAACAGTAGGGTTGCCATCTGTTAGGGAGGCATCCCTGGGCCACCTGCTGAACCATGCTTCTCTCAGCTCCAGGCCTATGCCCCATGGCTCAGGGGCTTCGGAGAGGTCCCCCAGGAGGTGTTGCTCTTTGAGTATGATGGGCCACTGGTGATGGGCCGACTTCCCGTCGTCGGGTAGCTTGTGCTTCCTCTACATCTACATATTTCGCGGCTTTGCCCAGGAGGCTCTCAAAGTCCTTCAGGGGTTTCCGGATCAGTGCCCTGAAGAACTCTCCTTCCTGCAGGCCTTAGACGAAGGCATTGATCAGTACCTCCAAAGTGGCGGTGGGCACATCCAATGCAACTTGGTTGAATCTTTTGATGTAAGCCCGCAAGGACTCCTTGGGGCTCTGCTTCAGGGCGAAGAGGTTCAGGCTTGTTTTGTGATGCCTTTTGCTACTTGCGCTGTGTTGGAGGAAAAGACTCTTTGTAACACCATGCATGTACTAACCAATTAACCTAGCAAGGGAGTGCTAGTGGAAAAGGGAAGGGATTTTAGTTAAGGCTAAAGGAAGTGAAGAGTCATTGCATCATGTCTTTTCACTTGCCTCCTTCATCTAGTATATAAGAGAGGGGAATGGAAGAGACAACTTAGCACTTAAGCATTTGTCTCTTCTTCCACCAAAAAAAAACTCCTTCTTCCTTCTTCTTTCTCCTCCTAGCCGAAACCTACAAAGTGGGTTATCCCTTAGAAAAGTTTCACAAAGAGACCTCTTCTTGAAGATCCAAGGCGTTCTACAAGGCTACGAGGGCTAAGGAGAGGTCTAGGGTCAAGAAGGTTTCTTTTTATTTCTATGCAAGGATTATATCCAAGATAAGGAAAGGTAAGACCCCTCACCTGTGGTATAATTGTTTCTCGGATGTCTATCAAGATTTAGACTTTTGTTTAAGATCTAAGTTGAGAAAACCATGAGGTATGGCCCTTAGGGTTTCGGCCAAGGCTTGATATTGGGCTTAGGGATGATGTAAACTCTCTTTTGTGCACCTCAATATTTTATTATGATAAGTAAGGTATAGATTATGATTTAGGAAAAGTTTGTGGCACCCTAAAGTCCTCTAGGGTTTCGGTCCATATCAACATGTCATGGATAGGATGATATCTAACCCTTCAAGCATGTTTATTATGTTTTCCTATGATTTAATGGATCTTAATTGTGAATGATAGGAATTTTTCCATGTGCTTGTGACCCTCTAGGGTTTCGGCCAAGGTCCCAATGTAGGGCTAGGACTTAGGTTAGCTCCAATTATGGGGCTTAATGGCTCCCTATGGCTTTGTATGTAATGTATGAGTTTTCTTTTACTCATGGAACCTTTCATATTGATTTAAATGATGGAGCCTCATCCTATGGAACTTTCGGCCAACTCCAAGTTTTAGGGTTTGGGTTGGGTTAAGGTCTCAAGAATACTTGTTTATAGGTTACTATGATGTATGTACATGTTTAAGCATATTGTAAGAATTTTTATGTCACCTAAAAACCCTAGCTTCATATGTTATGTATCATGACTTGTATGTTTAGGTTATGTGCTATGTTTAATCATGAATGTTTTAAACCTTATCCCATGAACCTAGGTAGTATGTATCATGTCCATATGAATCCTACCCATGATGCTTTATGATAGATACCATGATCAGGTATGCTATGTAATATGTATCATGTATGAAAAGATCTATGTATGTTTACCCTATGTACCATGATCATGCATGCCTTATGAATTAAGATGCTGATTATGTATGTATGTCATGTTTTATGAATGCAGATGATGAATGAAAATGATGTTCATGGCTCTAAGTCATAATGATGTATGCATGACATACCTTATGAATGAAGATGATGAATGATGATGATGTTCATGCCTTTAAGGCATAATGATGTTAAGTATGAATGATGAAATGTTAAGTATGTTTATGTCATGCTAAGGGATGGACATCTTAAGAACGCCTCGGTTCTGGACTACCGTAGCTGCCCACGGTTCTGGAACTACCGTAGTTGTTCATATTCTTATGTCATGTTTTATGAAACAAGATTATATTATGCTATGTATGTTCTATGAATGATGAAGCATGTGAAGTATTTTATTTTTAAGAATGAGCTTGTACCAGACCGAAGTAAGGGTCCAAGGGATGGCACCTTAAGAACGCCTTGGTTCTGGACTATCGAAGCTGTCCACGGTTCTGGGACTACCGTAGCTGTCCAACAGGGATGGGCACCTTAAGAACGCCTCGGTTTTTGGAACTACCGTAGCTGTTCCTACCCTAGTAGGTCGAGACTAGCTACCTCGTATTTACTTAGGGATACGTACATATGATGTATGAATGTGGTACAAGCCGGGGACCCCCATGATGTTATGATTATGTTTAAGTATTTATAATTATGGTTTTCAAATTAAGCATCCCTATGATATATGCATTTGACTCATGCATCCATACATGTTATGCATTACGCCATGATAAGTATGTTTATGTTTATGTTCATGTTAAGAATGATGTCATGATAAGTATGCTTATGTTTATGTTCATGTTAAGAATGATGTCATAATAAGTATGTTTATGTTCATGTTAAGAATGATGTCATGATAAGTATGTTTATGTTTATGTTTATGTTCATATTAAGAATGATGTCATGATAAGTATGTTTATGTTTATGTTCATGTTAAGAATGATGCCATGATAAGTATGTTTATGTTTATGTTCATGTTAAGAATGATGCCATGATAAATATGTTTATGTTCATGTCAAGAATTATGCCATGATAAGTACGGTTTAAGCATTATGTTTATGTTTATGTGACGTATGGATTTTCGTGAGTAGGAAAGGGTCTTACTAAGCCTATGTGCTTATAGTCTTATTTTTCTTATACCGCAGATCAAGCAAGAGGTTACTAAGGGAAGCAGCAGGAGGGGCAAGGACATGTGTGTGGCAGTGACATGGCAAAGGATTCTTCTATTTACACTTATCACTGTCCTGTGTTTGAAATGCCTCCTTTGGTTCTATGCTATACTTATGATAGTTATGCCTAAGAAATAACTTCCTACCTATGATGCTTATGGATAAGTTACTTGCTACTTATGGTGCTTATGAATAAGTTATGGAATGTTTATATCATGATGCTATGTATGCCAGTAGTATGCCAAGTTACAATGTCACCATGTTCATGAATGATAATTTAGGCATATATATATGATTCATGTAGTAGTTGCATGGTTAAACGCCTGTGTTTAAGAAAAAAATTGCTCTACTGCATTAAGATATTCATATGCGTACATGTATGTTAGCGTAACGCCGTTTTCTCGCAACACCATAAGGTGTGGGTAAAAGGCGGGCGTTACACTCTTGAAATTAGCAAATTCGCGCACAGACCCTTCCGGGAGTCTATCAAACCAGCAATGAGTAGGCCCTACCAAGGTGGTCAGAAATGCCCGACCCTTGATACCATCTGAGTATTGATGCAGCAGTGCTGCATTCTCAAACTTCATTAAGTGTTCTTCTGGTTATGTAGCTCCTCCATACTCTGGGATGGACATGAGTCGGAAATGCTTAGGGACTGGCCCTTACAGAACTTGACTGGAGAAGGGAACCCAGTGTGGTCAGCCGGGGCTTGGCTGATCGGGGCCTTCCCCTTGTTGATCCCGGCTTGGCTGGAAGAGACTTCTTGTGGGGTCGGATTGTCTAGCATCTTCTGTAGGACCGAAGAACGCTCGGGGGAAGTGGGGGCTATCACCCGGGCGAACTCCGCCTTCTGTGCCGGCGCGAGCTGCCGGCTCGGAGGGACTTTCCTGAGCCGGGCGGCTGGCCGTCTTCTGCTCGGCTGCCAGCTTTTGAGCTTTGGCGACTACCAGCAACTCAGGTCTTCTTGTGAAAGAGTAACGGTCACCCTGTTGGAGTCACTCATCTTCGTCTTTCGATCAGGCTAAGTTCCCAGAGACGACGCCAATTTAATCTTAGTGATGAAGGGAATAGAGACTAGACTACGATCAAGCTTTAAGAAATTTTTAGTCAAATAAAAAAAATATTGGACCAGATAGCAGACGAACTTGGGGTGATCGGCCCGGCTTCACGGAGTTTCCCACCTGTCACCAGGGTAAATCGAGAAACGCTCGCGGTGGACTATCTAGAAGCCCAGCGTCCGAGGATTCTCGCCCCATTTGGAAGAAAAATTTTACAAAATATATCGTAGCTAGGGATCAAATCGCGGATATCTGAGATAGTGATTAGTCTCCCTATCATTGTACCATAGCTCCGAGGCCATTTTTTATAGTCAAATAGGTTATGTGAAAAGATGCGTACGGTATTTAATTTTTAAAGTTTGGATGGAATATTTTTAGATGGCAGTACTTTAAGTTTAATGGGCAGCTTTTGCCCATAAGGGCATCTCTTTTTCAAACCTTTGTAAATTTGAAAAGGCTCAACAAAAAAAACTTTAATGATATCTATGTTGCACAGTAGGAATTACAAAAAAATCATTTTAGTATTAGAATATTGCCCCCGATACCCATGTGTAGAAGCCGCCACCTCCCTTCTCCATTCATCTGTTTTCCTTCGGAAACTACACTACCTAGGTATAAAGATTTCTTCTTTTCCTGTTGGTTTGTGTGAAGGCTAAATCATATTCCCAAGGGTCGGATTACTCCCCACCATAAAAAAAACGTAAGTTTTATTCAATCTTTGAAACACTATCCAAGTAATAGCAGGTATGTTGATGTTCCAGAAGGAATCAACGTCGATCATCAGTCATCAGGGTTCAGCCTACGCGGATACTGACGTTAGGAGAGGAACTCCGCGCCCTGCGAGATCAACACAAGCGTTAGGAGAACACGCCGGAGGTTGTCCGACGGAGCCCACTCCGACACTCAAGTCAATGCCTCGATGGAAAGGAAGAGTAGAAGGCAGAAAAATGTATCAGTAGCAGAGAATGCATAACCCCCTAACTAGAGGGGTTGAAATATCTTTTATACTTGCGGCGGCTGCCTTGGTGCATCCCATGATTTATGTCACATCCCCCCTTCGTCAGTTACTGGCTAGCCTTTGAAACGGTCCACGCCGTCATTAAGTTCAACCCGTTGCGATATTTAAGGGTCATGATAACTCCGCGATAGTAAGGATGCTTATCTGTAGATCCGCGAAAAAAAAGGGGGGACCGTTATTGAGGTCAAATGCTGCTTTGGCTCCGCTTCCCCGAGGTGATCTCGGGGTCTTCTGGCCAGGGAGGTCTCGGGCGCTCCGCTTCCCCGAGATGGTCTGGGGACCCGACTTCTCGGGGTGATCACTGGAGAGGTTTTTTGATTTGATCTCCAGGGTGTGTTTACCACGGGAGGGCTCCGGAGGATCCTCTTCCCGAGAGTGTTCTGGGAGCTCTGAAAGGGAAGTCGCTCAGACTCGCCACATCTTGCCACACAACTTCTTCAACCCACGTGTCTGCCACGGGTGATAAGCACCATTTTATTGATTATTTTAATTGCTAAAATCCATGTTTGACCCATGTTTTTATTGCTTAATTATGATTTTACCCTAGGTTTTGGAACTTTATCTTATTTTGGACTTAATTGCAAAATTACATAATTTTTGGATTATTTGGCCACTAATTTTCTGATATATTTTTGTAGGCATGAAAGGATCCTGGACCTAGGGCATACTGGGTCAAACCTGAGTCGGATGTGAACCGGATCGAATTATCAAGCATACGATTAATCCGGGCCGTCCGATTCAAGAGCGGCTAGATCTGAGCCATCCGGGACGATCTGAAGCAATCCGAGCTAGAGTTAGGGTTGATCAAGCTCTATGATCAAGATCTGAAGGTTTCATCCCAATCAGAGCTAAATCAACCGTTGGATCAAGCAAGGAGGGCTCTAGAGCGTCCATTCACAGATAGAGTTGATCTGGACCATCCGTTGTATATCTGGAGGATCCGAGCTACCACAAGGCAGATCCTGACCCCAGATCATCATCATAAAAGTTTGGCTCAAATCAGACCAAGATCTGCCGTTGGATCTCCTCCGATCAATCTGAGCCGTCCATTGGTTTCTATTTAATCAAAAACGCACAGCAGCTCTTCCCTGTCGCGTCTTCCTCGCCGCAGCTCGTCTCCTTCGGTAGTTTAGCCATTTTTTTTCATCGTTTCTTCAATTTCTTCGTTTGAAGGCGTGACCACCTCAATTCGAGCTCATCCTTGAGTGACAGCAAGGATTTGGATTGAGGCTTAGCTTAATTGGCGAGTTTTCAGTTGTTAGCCGCAAATTCAATTTCTGCTATTTCGTTTCTGCAATTTGTATCAGATGATTCGTTTTCTTGTATGGATTGCTTCTATCTTAATTGGAGGCTCATCCTTGAGTGACAGCAAGGATTCATGAGCTGAAATGAGGGATTGAGGCTTGGTTAATCTCGTTTTTTTAGCTGTTAATTTTCATTACTGCTGTAATTCGTTTTTGAATTGGTTTCAGTTTGGTTAATTTCGTTACTGCATTGTTTCTGCTGTAATTAGGGTTTAATTCAATCAGTTAAGTAATTAGGAAGTTTGTTTAGGTATTGATCGATTTCAATTTCAGTTAATTTTGTTTTCCTGCTTGCGTATCAATTCTGATTCCTGTTTTTCAGCTTCTGATTTCTGTTTTTCAGCTATACAGTTTGCGTATCAGTTGTATCAGGTTCTGAATTGAGTGTGAATGCATATTAGATCTTTGACTTCTGTTCTAAAACATTGGAAGTGTGCCCGTGACTCTAAGTTTACTTGTTTGATCTGCATTTAGTTGAAACTGAATTTCTGCACACACTTTCGGTTCCCTTGATCTGAGTGGTTGTTTTCCATCAAGTTTCTTGTGAAATTCAGCTTTTGATTGCTTGATTCAGCTTCATATGCCTTAAATCAGCCAATAGTTTCCATTTAGCATCAATTTCAGTTCCTTGATCAGTCACTGCAAATTTCTGCAGTAACTTGCTTGAGACTATTTGTCCCTGCTGCGTATCAGCCCTCTTTCAGTTTCTGAATTCTGTTTAAAGCATGTATTAGTTTTCCTTCTGCATCTATTCATTGCAGCTTGTCTCATCCGCATAGCAAGGGAACTCAAATTCTGTGTATCAGTTTTGTTGCAACTCAGATTTACGTTTCTGCAATGTTAGCTGTCTATTTCTGCTAGCAACTCTGTTTTTGCAAGTACCAAGCTTCATTTCTGAAATGGTATCAGCTTTGTATCAAGTGGGGTTGCGGAATTGAATTTGTATCAGTTTGGCTAGAGATTGCTTTGCATTTGGTTAGTTAGGAGTGGTTAATCCGAAAGCAAATTCTTTGCATTTAATATAAGCTCTTGGCACATCAGATTTTATTCTTGGTATCAAGTTGTTTCACTTTCTCACTCGGTATCAAGTCTTCATGTCCGAAAATCCTGGTTATAATTCTGCATCAGTTTCAATTGTGATGGCTGCACTGTTTTGCTTCAATAACTCAGTATTTGGAATGCAATTGATATAGAATTTCCAATTCTGAAATCTACTTGAGTTTGATTGAGTCTTAATTGGTTGAGTCTTCCATTGCATTTATCTAGCTTAAGTTTGCTTCATTAAGTTTCCCTTCTTCTCATTTCATTTTCATTCCTAATCGCAATTCAAACCCAAATTCCATTTGAACCCCAAAAACACAAACGACACATAAATACGAGCGCGAATCAAATTATATCAACTAGTCCCCGAGAAAAATACGACCTGTGGCCCTATATTACATTTTCAGATTTTGATTGTAAAAAGGGTTTCCAGCATTTATTTATATTTAAATTTGAGGCCCACATTCGTGACACATAGTTTGGGCCCGTCAACGGGCTATTCAACTCCATCACAAATCCCTCCCTTTAAATCTGATCGAAGGAAGTGTGACTGACTGATCGACCTAGTATAGTGCTAAAGAAACTGTGCCCCAGTGGGTCCTTGCACTCATTACTGCTCCTTTGACAGTTATGTTGGGTCCTAGGATTGTAGAATTTGCCCCGGGCCCCGTGGCAATCTCTTTTCGATTTTTGTCTTTCCTAAAAGGCTTCTACGGCTTTTGGGGTACCACAATGATACCTGTCCCTCCCTCATAAAGGCACATGACGCTCTTTGATAGCGACAAGGTCCTTTCGCGAATGAACCGCCACCACGTGGTTCAACTGCTCTCTTCGCGACCTCTTACTGATGTGCGTAGCTGTAGCCAACTCACGTCAAATGACTGCTCCCTGACGTTGCGCGTTGTGGCGGTTTCTTGCTTTCCACGTGCCTTGCCCCCATTCCGCTCATGCAGGTGGCTTCCTCTGTATAAGAAGGGAAGGCGAAGACGTTTAGCCAACTTCTGTCTTTGTGGCTGGGTGCACATCATCTTCATCTTCTTCTCTAAGGATTCCTTTTAACATAAGTCATTTGCCTCTTTCTTATCTTTTCCCTTAGGGACCATAGAAGGTTATCGGGCGGAGTGGTACGAGTCTGCCTCTTCGAGAGTAAGGCTGGAGGTTCTGCAGGCGACTATTGAGGCCTATGACATCTCGGCCAAGATGGCAGTGGTTATCCCTAGGGTAGACTAGACACCAGTGGAGCCTCCCGTAGGCTTTTCTACCTTCTTCTTGGGCAAGTAGAGTCAAGACTCCGCTTCTCCATTCCCCCTTTCTTCATGAATGTAGCCACCTATTTCGTTATCCCCCTTCACTAGATGGCTCCCAATGCCTTTTCTCAGATGGGGGAGGGGGCGTATATTATCTTTAAATTCTTCGACCTCCCCCTGACTCCTCGTCTCTTTCATTCTTTCTTCGTTCCGATAGGCTCCCAAGGGGTCTTTAGCTTTTCGACGCGTCCAGGCCATAGGTTATTAGGAGGGCTCCCTTCTTCGCACAAAGGATGGAAGGAGAGGTTCCTTTTCATCCAACTGCCTATGCAACCCTTCAGTCCTCTTCGATGGACAGAGGCTCTACCGACTCCTCTCTCTCTCTAGGGGAGTTTCTCCAGAGTCCCGCGTACCAACACGCTAGAAACGTACTCTCTGGCATGGAGTTCAGTGGCCCTGGACTGGTGCAGAATGAGGAGCTCATGTACTGGGCGGGCCTTTGCCCCAAAGTGACTCGGATCAGCTCCAGCCTCGGTATGTTCGTCCTTTCCATCCATGCTTGTTAGTTCTGACTGATGTTTCCTTGTCTGGCTATTGCAGAGGAAGTCGTGTTCCCCAGGGCGATGCACCGACTTATCAAGTGGGAGGTGGCCAACACGAAGGCGCTGGCTCCTCCCCCTGCCGCGCCCGATGCACCTTCTGTGCCCACCGAGTCCTCGTAGGGGACCGCCCAATCGTCCCGTGGGCCTGCTTCACCAGGAAGGGTAGAGGATACTGCCGCGCCTCCACCATTGGTGAATTAAGGGATTTTTGACCCGTCGGTTGACCCTCGAGCGGACATTCCTTTAGAGGGTGACTCGCCCCGGCTGCTGTCCATCTGGAGGGGGTCAGCGAGGGATCATCACCCGCTACTAACCCCTCAACCGTACAATTCGCTGGTCGGCAGAAGATGCAGATTCCGGAAGGCTTGAGCCCCAAAGGGAAAAGGCTGCGCTCCGGTAGCCCCAACCCCCCTCCCTCTGTCCCTGAGGAAGCTGTTTCTCCTTCCGAGGGTGGGGAATCCATTCCCCTATCTTCCCCCGTTCCGCCGGGCGCTGTTCTGGAGGCGGGCGTCGCAGCCCCCGACTCTCCTTCAACTGACCCTGCCGAGGCTCCTAAGGGTAAGGAGGTATTGCGCACCCAATACAGGATGACACTTGACCGCATTCAAAAGAGGATGGATCCGGCATTGGAGGCTTCCATGCACTCTTTCCCCCCTAGTGCAGTTGAAGGAGGTTCCTGCCGAGGGGCCCTTGTCCGAGGGTACTTCCAGCTCTGAGGAGGGTAATTCCGGCCCCTCTACACTGCCCCCGGAGCTCCTGTCGTCCAACTACTTCCTCTGCGCAAGGGCCTGTCGCCTTCTAAGAGTCGGGCTGACACCTCAAGGTCCCAAGGAGGAGGAGCCGTACAAGTCTCTGCGGGACCTCTAACCACTCTCTGCGAGACCCTTCTGAAGGTGTATATTACTATTACATAGGATGTTTTCTTGTAGGTTCTATAATTCCTTGGTGCAATGACAGACGACTGAAGACTGCCTGACAGCTGACCGTTACTTGTATGCCTGGCCCCAAATTGAAGCCTTGATCTGCCGGGCCCTGAGAGCAGAGGCCACGACTGACCATGAGCACCGGGCGGGACTTATGCAAGCGGGGGTCAGCCGGTCTCTACGGGCAAAGGTGGAGCATCAGCTGAATACCCTGATGGCCAAGGAGTTCACCCTACATAGTTCCCCGCACCGGGAACGATTGGCCTCCAGGTGACCTGCTCCAGGTGACGCAGGAGCGGGATCAGCTTCAAATGAGGAAAGAAAGTTGTCGGGCGATATCGGACTTATGGAGGCCTCGACCGAGAGGTTGAATGCACACGTTCAGAACCAAGCGCAACAACTCGGCCAGAAGGAGTTCAACCTCATGATGGTGACTGATCGCTTGTCTGTCTTCGAGGATGATCTAGCCCAGGCTCGCTCGGAGGTATGGGCCACTTCTGACAGGCTCAGGGAGGCCCTGACAGAGCAGGATAGAATGTTTGTGAGATGGAACAAATGAAGCGCGCCAAGGAGGCTGCTGAGGCCGAGCTGCGCGACCTTCGGGCGGCTGAGACTTCTAGTACTAGAGAGGCTAGGCAGACCTTAAAGCCAAGTTCCAGGAATCTGATGAATTTGGCGATATCTTTACTAGCCAGGTAATGAAACGCTTGAAGCAAGGTTTCCACGGGGCCATTGACAAGTTGAAGAAGGCTCAACTTCTGCCTCCAGATGTTGATCCGAGTTTATGAGTGTCAGCCGAGTTTGGGAGGAGCTCCCCCCCCGAGGACCAAGAATTGTATGCCTATATGTTACCAGGGAACTCAACCCCACTATAACCATTTTGATTATAATGATAACACTTCTTTACCTTACTATCACGTGCATGCTTTTGCGTCTGGCTCCATGTGTCATTTGTCTTCACAGCGAAGGCTCAGAGAGTAGAAAGATAGAGATTTTTCGGGTTTGATCCTGGGTACGGATCTCCCCAAGCTACTCTACAAGCCCACGTACTAGGCCCGTAGTTATTCCCCTGTGGGGCCCCTGTCAACCCTTCTCTCTAGAGCAGGTTGACGACCTTTGAACCGTCGTTTCCAAATCTCAAATAATTCATTGAATTGACCCATAAAGGTTGCAAGTTCCCAGGCACGGTGGAGGCATACCAATCAACGAGACACTTCAATATTGGCGTCCATTACTACTCTTGCACCATGCCTGCATTAAATGCGAAGAGAGGCAGTGGCCACTATAAGAAAGGGGAGAAGACTTAACCGTCCTTCCCCATCCATTTCATCTTCTTTCTCCTGATAGACTCCTTGTGGCGAGATGTCAGTGCACTCTCCCCCCGCCCCATTTTACTGCAGGGATCGTCGGCACCGTCATGGAGGATAACGGAGAAGGAGTAGTGTTTCTCGCCGAATGGCCTAGTGGAGGTGGAACCACATGTCTCACCTTGTTCGCTAGGGAGCATAGCGGAGATGATGTCTGGGGTCTCGCTGGAGATCCTGGCGGAGATGGGACCCTGGGTTTGGTCGAGGAGTCTAGAAGGGATATCATGTGCTCTGCCGGGGAGCATAGCGGAGATGATATCTCCTAATGGTTCATCTTCTGCCCCTCCCCGGGCGGTTCGTCCCCTGTCCGACTCAAACGCCATCCCCTTCCGAACTGCTCGTTTCCTCGAGTTTTGGGGATCGGATGGTGTTTGCCGGGGATGATGAAGTGTCTTCACCTGGAGAGTAGCTGGTGCTCCCCCTCCTCTTCCTTTTGAATTTTGTAGTCATCCTTGTCGTTAGATGCATCTTTACGGTAAGAGGTAGTCGGGGTCTTCGAACGGAATGGTTACGTCCATGTGTTCCCCTAGTTGTTCTTGTCTGTTAATGATTACGTGGATGAAGGACCGAGAGGTTTCCGCCGCGGCTGAAGATCCAAGGATTTCGACCATAACGCGCGTGGATCCCTGCTCACCAGCTATTGGAAGATGGTTTCGAGCCAAGCGACTCTGCGGGAATGATGACGTGATGGAGGAAAGCCTGAGTAGAAGAGTGATTTCCTTTACCAGATCTTTCGATTGTATCTTGGTATTCCTCTGAGATGTTGGCATCCATGTATTTCCCATATAAATAAAGGAAAATATTTATTACCTTTGATGTGCACATGCTTGTATTAATATTCTGATTTCTCGCTTGTTCCCCTTTTGTAGGGTAGATCGTGTTAACCTTACTTCCACAACTCATATGTGTCCTGGGCACCCGCAGCATCGCGAGGCATCGGGGTCTCGGCTACTTGGTCGGGTGTTTGTAGCACCCAGACCAAGCCTAAGTACCCCGGCCATCCGCAACACCACGAGGTATTAGGGTTTTGGTTACTTGGTCGGGTGCCCGCAGCACCCAGACCAAGCCTAAGTACCCCTGGCATCCGCAATACCGCGAGGCATTAGGGTTTTGATCCTTGGTTGGGAGCCCGTAACACCCAGACCAAGCCTAAGTATCCCAGGCATCCGCAGCACCGCGAGGCATTAGGGTTTTGGTTACTTGGTCGGGCATCCGTAGCACCCTGACCAAGCCTAAGTACCCCGGCATCCGCAGCACCGCGAGGCATCAGGGTTTTGATCCTTAGTTTGGAGTCCGTAGCACCCAGACCAAGCCTAAGTACCCCGGACATCCGCAGCACCGCGAGACATTAGGGTTTTGGTTACTTGGTTGGGTGTCCGTAGCACCCAGACCAAGCCTAAGTACCTTGGGTATCCACAACACCACGAGGTATTAGGGTTTTAATCCTTGGTTGGGAGTCCGTAGCACCCAGACCAAGCCTAAGTACCCCGGGAATCAGCAGTACCGCGAGGCATTAGGGTTTTGGTTACTTGGTCGGGCGTTCGTAGCACCCAGACCAAGCCTAAGTACCTCGGGCATCCGCAGCACTGCGAGGTATTAGGGTTTTGATCCTTGGTTGGGAGTCTGTAGCACCCAGACCAAAACTAAGTACGCCGGGCATCCGCAGCACCGCGAGGCATTAGAGTTTTGGTTACTTGGTCAGGTGTCCGTAGCACCTAGACCAAGCCTAAGTATCCCGGACATCCGCAGCACCACAAGGCATTAGGGTTTTGGTTACTTGGTAGGACATCCGTAGCACCTAGACCAAGCCTAAGTACCCCGGGCATCCGCAGCACCGCGAGGCATTAGGGTTTTGGTTACTTGGTCGGGCGTCCGTAGCACCTAGACCAAGCCTAAGTACCCCGGGCATCCGCAGCACCGCGAGGCATTAGGGTTTTGGTTACTTGGTCGGGCGTCCGTAGCACCCAGACCAAGCCTAAGTACCCCGGGCATCCACAGCACCGCGAGGCATTAGGGTTTTGGTTACTTGGTCGGGCGTCCGTAGCACCCAGACCAAACCTAAGTACCCCGTGCATCTGTAGCACCGCGAGGCATTAGGGTTTTGGTTACTTGGTCGGGCGTCCGTAGCACCCAGACCAAGCGTAAGTACCTCGAGCATCCGTAACACCGTGAGACATTAGGGTTTTGGTTACTTGGTCGGGCGTCTGTAGCACCCAGACCAAGCCTAAGTACCCCGGGCATCTGCAGCACCACGAGACATTAGGGTTTTGGTTACTTGGTCGGGCGTCCGTAGTACCCAGACCAAGCCTAAGTACCTCGGGCATCCGTAGCACCGCGAGGTATTAGGGTTCTGGTTACTTGGTGATGTACTGACACTTTGGTGAAGGCACCTTCCTTTATTACATGACTTCACTGCAAGGCAGCGAAAATACACGGGCGGGTACATAATATGCAAGGTAAATCTTACCGGGGACAAAAGGGTCGGAGATAGTGGGTCTGCCCTGGCCTCTTGAGCCTTTTGTTCCTTTCCCCCTGTGCATGACCGCTTCCCCTGTTGAGGCAATCTGTGATCCGGAGTGATCATGAGTTTTGATGTTTGGGCAAAGGTTTTAAGTTAGGTTTACCCTTGTGTTCTTATATGTGTATGTTGAGTGTGCAGGTTGTACAGGTTACACATATGTACTTGACTGGACGGTCTCGGTACGGTGAAGGGTAGCATGGAGACAAGCTGGAGGCTTGTGTGCACCCGAGGGACCTTGGAGAGCAGGGACGATGAGCTGAGGGACGCGGACTTCGAGGCATACGTGAAGGATGGCATGGAGGCAAGCTGGAGGCTTGCGTGCATCCGAGGGATGGGAGCCGAAGATGAAGAGGGCGCGAAGGCAATAGTCGAGGCTGCGGATGAGGAGTCAGTCGAGTCGTGAGGGTACGAGTGCTGTGTGATTGTACTCGGGAAAGTCCTAGGGTTCGAGTGCGGAGTGGAATGTACTCGGGAAGGGAAACCCTAGGTTAGTGAGTAGGGCAATCGACTACCCTTGGGGCAGTCGACTGATAAAACTCACAGAATGGTTCTGGCTTGGGACCAGTCGACTGCCCTGGGGGCAGCCGACTGGTAGATTACTGGTGAGTTGGCTGAGAATTTGAACGTTGGGGTGCAACGGTCGAATTTCAGTGGCACCAGTCGACTGCCCTGGGGGCAGTCAACTGGTAGCGAGGGTTTCACCCCGAGTCCTATTTAAAGAGGACTTCGTGGTGGCTAAGATTCTTGATGAAACTCGCTTGGGTAAAGTGAGTTAGTAGTCTTTTATGCCCATATCTTGTCAAAGTGATTGTGGTGAGGTTTCTCCACTCACAAGGAGCGACGAGGGCTAGCCGGAGGTTATCCGGGGATTGATCCACCGACGGATTCTTGGATTAGTCACCCGTCCGGGGTGGATACCAAGTAAAACCGGTTTGTTAGCGATGTTCCTTATTGTTAGTTTATTTTGTTTGTATTTCCGCTGCGTAATTAACCTTGCAGGAACAAAGTATTAAACAAATTGTTATTCACCCCCCTCTAGCGGACACAATCGATCCTACATCCCCCAGCTAGCCTTCTGGAGCCCTTGGGTTTTTCCGGGACTCTGATCAGACTTACTCACTGTAGCATCGTCGAGATACCAGCTGACCCCCCTTGACTTCAGTCACTTGGTCGCCCACGGGGAATTTTATCTTTTAGTGGTAGACAGAAACCACCGCCTGGAAGACACACAGCTCTGGGGGCCAAAGATGGCGTTGTAGGATGAGGGAGCGTCCACAATCAAGAAAGGTGTCCTCCTGGTTCTCTCCAGCACATCGCTGCCCAATGATAGTGATTGGGTGATTTGCCCTATCGGCTGTACTCGATACCCCGTAAAGACGAACAGTGGGGTCGAGACCGGGAATAGCTCATCCTCGTCGATCTGCATCTGGTCCAGAGTCGCCTTGTACAGGATGTTCACAGAACTTCCTATGTCCATAAACATGTGCATAACCTCGTAGTTGGCGATGTGGGTAAGGATTACTAGGGCGTCTTCATGGGGAGCTTCCACTTCTTCTAAGTCTGTTGGATCGAAAGAAATTGTAGGACCGTGCTCTTGGCTCCGACTCGTCTCGATTGAGTAGTTTTCCAGTCGCCGGGTATAAGACTTCCTTGCCCGATGGGAATCTCTTCCGGTGGGTCCCCCGGAGATTACTCCAATGTGTCTTGAGGGCGGGCCACGCACAGGGACCTTGCCCTTCTAGGGATTTCTTTCTAAGGAGGGAGATCTGCAGGGTGCAGGCCCCCGACTCTTCCTCGCGACCGTGACCGAGACCGATGTCGGGTCTCATTTTGTAAAATACGGTTAAAAACTAAAATAATAATAATAAATAAATAAATGTATAGAATAAAATAAATATATAAATATATATATAGGAATATATATTAATTTATATACAACCACCATAAATAGGAGGTTAAAATTGAAAGCAATCATAGGAAAAATTTTGGAATAATTATCTAAAATTTTTGGAAATATTCGTTGGATTAATTGGGCACAAATTTGGTTAGTTACGAATTAATTAAGGAAAAGTTAGATTTTCATATATATATATATATATATATATATATATAAATAAGGAAAAGTTTTAAATATATAGCTCCCTCTGCCCTAAATCCGTCGTCCAAACCCCTCTTCCCTCTACGCACCGACTTCTCTTTTGTGAGGATGCGGAGCAAGCCATGGGAGCGGCACCGATTTCTCTTTTGCGAGGATGCGGAGCAAGCCATGGGAGCGCCGCTGCGTGAGTAGCCTTCTCCTCTCCCACGCCGTCGCCCTCTTCCTATCCCTGTTTCGATCGCCCGACGCCAAGATCCGTTGCCAGTCGAGCTTGATCCACGGCGTGGCCCTTTCGCCGATTCACCTTGCGGAGGGGACTTAGCGGGGGCATGGACTTGCGGTTGAGGAGATTGAGACCCTCTCCTCGCAATCATCTTCTCCGGCTAAGCGACGCCGCGGAGGAGTGGATTGTGCACTACATGTCGAGGGAGCCGAGCGTCATCTCCTGACTTCGGCCATGGGAAGCTGTCGTCAACGTCAGTGATGTCTTCTCCCTCTCACCTGACGCCGCACCTAGGTTTCCTTGGATCGATCGAGACACGTGCTTCGTCCTTCCCTTCTAAGTGCTGCCCCTTTTCCCTGTTTCTTCGTCCCTTTGCCAGCGTCTGCGAGGTCTGCCGGCATGAATAGGCGACGAAGTGGGGCTCGGTTTCGCTCGACGAACGATGGTCTTCAAACGTGTCTACTGCTGTGAGTTTTCTAGCACAAGTCAAGTAAGTTAGGAGCTGATTAAATTAATCAAAGTTAGAAATTAACTAATTAAAACTGAATGATTAATAGTGTTGGATAGGTTAAGACTAATGGGTTAATGGATTAATTTGTTTGCTAATTAATTAACTAGTTGATTGTTGAGATTAGTAAAAGGTAATTAATTAATAGGATGATATAATAATGGTAGGTACTTAGTTATGGTTTCGTATTTTTTGTATTTGTAGGATTGGAGCTCGATGCAATCTTTGGACTTGAAGATGGATATGGTATTCTACAATTAAAGGCGGGTACTTCTCCGTTGATTTCTGTAGATTCGTTTATTTTAAATGCATAGTCGTTTTACATTTTTGAGTAGGATTGCTTTATCTTAAATCTATTTGCCTGGTTTTCCTGCTTGATACTTATTCGTGCTTGACCTTTGAGTAGAAATTCACATTGTTCAGTTATACAGTCTCATCTCTTGGCTTCTGATCTAAAGAGTACCGCGTGTACGCGTGTACTGTAGAACTATCATTTGACCTATTTAGGGTTTGGTTGGCATTAGATAACCTCACCTAGTAGATTAGTGCATGTTTATTTACCTTGGTGTTGATTGTGTTTTTCGTATGCTTACTTACTTTGGTATTATTTGTGTTTTCATATCGTATGGATTTCAAAGTTTTGGTTTGATTGAGGTTATGTATATTAATGGCATGCATCATGACATTCAAGCCGACGACCATGAGCTCCCTTGTAGTTGAGACGGGTCGTCGGGTATATTTTCCTGTTGTGCCATACTCAGTTAGAGTTGTGTGCAAACAGTTGATACTCCACAGGTGTTAGGAGTCCTCACAGGTGCTTCGGGGTTTTTTTTCATATCAGGGCCACAGTTGTTGTGGTGTGATTGCATAGCCACAGGTGCTGGGCGCTTGTATCTTGTCCACTCAACCTACCCAATATAGCGGTGGTTGGTGTGTGTATAGTGCAGGTCATGACATCCTGTGCAAATTGTGCATTGTGCATTTGCTTGTGTTTGCTGCATTTGTTTGAGATATGATTATTGCATTTGATTGACATGTATATACTGTTATGATTTGCATTTTATATGATCTGGATATGTTTAGCAGTATTAGGTGTTTATGGAGGTGCTAGAGGGAATTTCTGATTTTTCCCCTACTGGTTACATGGTTTTCAGGTATGTTTTATTTGTATAGATGCATTTTGTTTATGTTCTTTATTCCGGAGACTGTATACCCTTTGGCTCTCTTTATGCTTGTTTTACCCTTTTATATACATGCATTTATCTGTTCTTATACCCACAGAGTACCATCCGGAACTCACCACCCCTTGTTCTTCTTTTTGTTTCAGGTAGTCGATAGATGTGTCTCGTGCCGCCAGGAGAGGATCCAGCTGCCAGTCTCTCAGTTTGAGTATTAGTTTTATTGGCTTTCGTACACTCGTAGTCGTTTTATAGTATTAGTGTCGTTTTTTTGATTTTATTATCGTTTCGGATGATATTTGGCTTTTCGTTAAACATGTGTTTATTTATTTCCATTGGGTTTTGGTTTGATGCACTTAGCTATAGAGATTATATTTATTATGTTTATTGTTTGTTAGTTATATTATTTAACTGCGTGGTTGTGTTGGAGTGAATGCCAGTCGAGTGTGGCTGAGCTATATTGTTATGGTTGATATGATATATGTATGAGTTTCAGATTGTCCGCTGTACAGGGGAGGTGTTGCTCGATTTTCGAGCAAGCCGGGCCTCTGGGGGCGTGACACATTTCCCCTGGCCTGCTATCGCCGAGGAGAGAGGATTCGCCATGGAGATATTCGGCGATACCCCGCTTTATTCTACTTTTTCCGAGGTTTGGTGTCTTCCTCCTCACTAAATTTCTTTTTCAAGGCGTGACACTCCTCGGTGGAGTGTGTTATGCTGCCGTGAAAACCGCAATACTTCGTCAATGGCTCTGTCTGCTCGGTATCCACCATCTCGACCAACCTTCGCCTACTAGCCCACTGGTTCTTCTCGAGGTGATGGTCTTTTCCTCAGGTTGGAGCTGGGGGCTCCCTCCTTTCAAACCAGGGAACAGCTTGAGGGAGGACTCCGGCCGGTTCCTTACGACGGGCGTATTGCACCTCCTCTACGTTTGACAGAACGCCCCAGCAGATCATCGAAGCTGATGGGGGCTTCATCACCAGGGATCGGAAGAAATCCCCTTCCGTGAGCCCTTGGGCGCAGGCACTGACGAGGATTTCGGACGTTGCACTGGGCATTTCTTGTGCCACCCTATTGAACCGCTGGATGTACTCCTTGGACTCTTTCGGCTTCTGCTTGAAGGCGAACAAATTAAGCGTCGTCTTCTGATAGAGACGGCTACTTGCGAAGTGGTGGAGGAAGGCGGTTCTAAACTCCGCGAAGGAGTTGATAGAACCTTGTGGCAGCCTCTAGAACCATCGTTGGCTGCTCCAGATAGGGTGTTCAGGAACACCCGGCACTTTACACCGTCAGTATATTGGTGCAGGAGTGTCGCATTCTCAAACTAGCAAACATGATCCTCTGGATCTGTCTTCCCGTCATAATCAGCAATCCCAGGCCCGCGAAACTGGTTCGGCATGAGGTCTTCCACAATCTCAGATGAGAAGGCAGTGGAGGGAACTTTATGGAAGGCCTTAGGTTCCTCCCTCTTCCCTTGTCCCTCTTCATGCCTCTATGCATTGGAGGCTACTGAGTTGGCCTTCTCGATATCTCCGGGGGAGTCTCTCCGGGGGCCTGGGGTTGCTCCATCCCGTCGCCCCAATGGTGTGATGGACCTTCGCGAGTGCGAGATGGAGACTCTGGGGATCTCCTCCCGTGAAGGAGCCCCTCGCTGTGAGGCAGCTTGCTCGACTTAGTGTTGCTCGAGTGCTTCTTTGATGGTGTTGGCCACCAAGCGATCCAGTTCCTCCCTCGTCCGAACAATGGATTGTCCCTCCGGCTCTGCTATCAATGTTCCTTCAGGTGCTTTACTAGTTTCCCATAGACGGCGACAAATTTGTTCCGGAAGGAATCAACGTCGACGGTCAATCACCAGGGTTCAGCCCACCCGGATGCTGACGTTAGGAGAGGAACTCTGCGCTCTGCGAGATCAACACGAGCGTTAGGGGAACACGCCGGAGGTTGTCCGGCGGAGCCCACTCCGACGCTCAAGTCAGTGCCTCGATGGAGATGAAGAGTAGAAGGCAGAAAAATGTATGAGTAGCAGAGAATACATAACCCCCTTACCAGAGGGGTTGGAATACCTTTTATACCTGCGGCGGCTGCCTTGGTGTGTCCTCATGATCTATGCCACGTCCCCCCCTTCGTCGGTTACTGGATAGCCTTTGAAACGATCCACGCCGTCATTAAGTTCGACCCGTTGGGACATTTAAGGGTCATGATAGCTCCGCGATAGTAGGGATACTTATCCGTACGTAGATCCGCAAAAAAAGGGAGGGACCGTTACTCGAGATCGAATGCTGCTTGGCCTCCGCTTCCCCGAGGTGATCTCGGGGTCTTCTGGCCCGAGAGGTTTCGGGCGCTCCGCTTCTCCAAGATGGTCTTGGGACCCGACTTCCTGGGGTGATCTTAGGAGGAGTTTTTTGATTTGATCTCCAGGGCGTGTTTACCGCGGGAGGGCCTGATAAGTGTCATTTTATTGATCATTTTATATGCTTAAATCCATATTTGACCCATATTTTACTTGTGTAATTGTGGATTTACCCTAGGTTTTAGGATTTATACTCTTTTTGGACCTAATTGCAAATTTGGATATATTTGAGTTGTTTTGTTACTAAATTTTTGATCCACTTTTGTAGGTTTAGAAAAGATCGTGGACCTAGGATGTTGGGTCAAGGTTGAGTCAAAAGTGGACCAGATCAAAGGAATCAAGCATCAACTAATTTGGACCGTCCGATGCAAAGATGGTTAGATCTAGACCATCTGAGAACTTTTGAACAATCCGAGCTGGGGTTAAGGCTAATCGAGCGATCAGATCAAGATCTGAAGGTTTCAGCTCAATCGGAGATCATCTGGAGATCATCTAGCCGTTGGATCACGATCAGAGAAATCTAGACCATCCATTCAAATATCAGCTTGACCTGAGCCATCCGCTACAGATCTGGCAGATCCGAGCTACCACGAGGATGATCCTGACCTCTGATCGAGATCTGAAAATTTTGAATCAAATCGGACAAAGATCCACCGTTGGATGAAGCGGAATCAATCTCAGTCGTTCACTGTTTAACTACTTAAACCAACTCCCTGTTCAGATCTCGGGGTCGCGTCTTCTCAGTTCTTCAGCTTATTTCTTCAGTTCTTCACAGTTTTCCTTGCGATTTCCTTCAGTGGAGGCGTGGCCAACTCGATCACGATCTTGGAGCAAGATTTGGATCTTTGGAAGAAGCTCTAATGGAATTTCTATCTCGGTTTTGCATCAGAACAGGGGTTGAGTGAGGGTTTCATCAATTCCTGATTTCTGATTGAATTGATTGCGATTGTGAGCTGTTTTCTTCGATTGGAGCTATCTGGAGGGTCTCTGGAGCAATCTGATCATCAACCAATCTTCCCAGCAGCCTTACATCGCCGGATCAAGGAGATCGGATTGGATTTCCAGCTGTGTGAAATTCTGAGATCAGATCTGAATTGGAGCTCAATTTTCCAGAGATTTGCGAGTTGAAGGGGTTCTTGGCTTGCCCTTGCGTGACGAACAAGGTGGTCTTGATACATGGGAAGGATCGAGATTAGTTTTCAACGAGAATTTCTGTTGTTTTCAGCTGTAATTTCAATTCTGCTTTTCATTTCTGTATTTGTTTTCAAATCAGCTGCTTAAGTTCTTTATCTTGAGTTGTTTCAGCTTTAATTTCGTTTCATTCTGCAAGTAGATAATTAGGAAGCTTGTTTAGTGAACAAAATTCTTCTAATTGCAGTTTATTTCATAGTTTAATTGCTTCGTATCAGTTTAAGCTCTCAGTTTCAGTTTAACAGCTTTTCCTGCGTTTCAGTTGTTTTCTGCAATGTCTGAATTCTGATTCAAGTTACTTTTAGTTTATCTGCTGAATTCATTTGGAAGTTTGCATCATTTACTTAGTTGTTGAATTCAATTGTTGCAATTAGTTTCACAAATAGAGCATCAACTTCTGTGTTTGCAAACTGTTTTTAATTTCTGCAAGTAAGCTCAATTTCTGAAAGTTACAGTAATCACTTCTGCAGTTTCGTATCAGGGCATTTGTTTGTTCGAATCTTGTTTAAGTTGTAGTTGTGCATCTTCAGTTAGTAGTTGTTCTATATTGGCTTGCAAATGAAATTCTGTATTCGGTTTTCAAGTCTGCATTTCCATTTCCGCAATAGATGAATTTTTGAGTGATCAGTTTGTTGACAACCTGGAAGTTCTTCATTCCACTTTGCATTTCATTTCACTGGTAGCTTGCTCTTTTCCAAGTTGAGTTTATTAGTGGTATTCCGGAATTTCCAGTCTTTGTTTCAGCAAGTTTCAAGTACAAGTTGGCACATTGGTTGTTTTATTTTTTTTTCTCTGCGTATCACAGTTGTGGAATTCTACAAATTGTATCAATGGTAGCTTAGGAATCAATTGGTATCAAGTTGTATGCTGTTTCTAGTGTGCTAAGGTGTTTGAAATTAGTTCGTAGCGCATTTGGAGTGATTTTGAACTTTATCATCATTATGTGCAGTTGTTGCTCTTAAAGTTGGTAACTAGCAATGGTTTCAAGTTAGTTGTTTTCCGGAAGTTTCTATTTCTGTTTCCATTCTTAAGCTTCACATTGAGTTGCATTTGAAGTAAGGCTTGCATCTTTCAAATTTAATCAAATCGTATAGCTTCATTAAGTCTCCATTAGTTAAGTCCTAAATTGCTATTACCTTGTCTAGTTCACTTAGTTAATTTTGTCTTTCCTTTTCATTGCATTTTCTTGCATTTACTTGTCTATTTGAAACCAAACACCAGTTCTTATTTGAAACCCAAAAACATTAACGACACATAAACGCGATCTCGAATCAAACAAACTTGAACTAGCCCTTGGAAAAATACGACCTGTGGCCCCTTTACTACGTTTTCATATTTTTATTGCAAAAAGGGTTTCCAGCATATTTATAAATATCTAAATTTGAGACCCACTTTCGTGACAGCTTTTGGGTCCATCAAATTTTTGGCGCCGTTGCCGGGGAACATACTAGTTGAGTTGTTTGATTTTTGCTTGTGTACTCATTTCATATTTTTCCTGATCCATTTTTCTTACACTTACTGCTATATCTTGTGATTTGATTTTATTTGTTACATCTTTCTATATACTTGTACTGCGATTGGTTTTTGTTTTTATGACCAGGTCTACAGGTGGTGATCTAGAGGATTTTGACCCTGAGATTGAGAGGACTTTCAGAGCTAGGAGGAGCCAGCTCAGTGTTTCAGAGGGATTTGGTATTCTTCCTACTCAGTCTATTTCCACCTATTCAGTTGATCAGATGACAGACCACCAGAGACCATGAAAGAACTCGCAGCACCAGATGCTTCATTCCAGTATTCCAGTATTGCCTATCCAGAGCTGGGTGGAGATTTTGAGCTCAGATCTGGACTTATTCATCTTTTGCCTAAGTTTCAAGGTTTATCTGGAGAAGATCCAAACAGACACCTGCATGAGTTTCATGTTGTTTGCTCCACTATGAAGCCTCAGGGTATTTCAGAGGAAGACATCAAGCTGAGGACTTTTCCATTTTCTTTGACTGGAGCAGCTAAGGACTGGTTTTATTACTTACCCAATGGTCATGTGTCTAGTTGGATTTCCATGAAGAAGGCATTCTTAGAGAAATATTTTCCAGCCTCCAGAACAGCAATTATCAGAAAAAGTATCCGTGGCATTCAGCAAGTGGTAGGGGAGACACTCTATAACTACTGGGAGAGATTCAACAAGCTTTGTTCCAGTTGCCCCCAGCATCAGATTAGTGAGCAACTCCTCATCCAGTACTTTTATGAGGGATCATCCAAATTTGAGGTATGGAAATTCTTTTTACCAACAAGACCCACCACAACAGCAAATGCAGCAACCCCAACCAATTTTCCAGCAAGTTCAGCAGCAACTCCAACAATCACAACCACAAAATCAACAAATTCAGCCCCTAAATCAGCAATTTCAGCTTCCAAATCAACCAATTCAGCAGCCATTTCAAGGGTTTCAACAAGGTTTTCAAGGGAATCTGAGTTATCAACAACCATACCAACCTCCGCAGCAACAAGTTCAACAACCGCAGCAAAATTTCCAGCCTCGGAACTCAAGTTTTCAGTCCCAAAACCAAGGATTTCAGCCCAACCAATTTCAGCCCTCACCACAACAAGTTCCTTTTCAAAATCAGAATTTTCAAGGGTATAATTCTCAACAAAATTCCTCAACATTCCAGCATTCTTCTCAGCCTTTCCAACAGCAATATCAGCCATCATTTCAGCCCCAACAGTCCCAAATACAACAAACACAACAAGGAAATCTTTTTGCCGTTATACAAAATATTGAGAGGCAAATTGGGCAAATGGCTAGTGACATTAATCAAAGTAAAGCTCAAGGATCAGGCCAACTACCTTCCCAAGCTGTTCCTAACCCTAAAGGAAATGTTAGTGCCATTTATTTAAGGAGTGGGAAGGTTGCATCAACTCAAAATGACCCAAGAGCTGAATTTTTAGAAAACAGGGCAGCATGTTCATTTCCAGCCCAAATCAGTGCCGAAACCACTCCAATTTCAGTGGATACCACCCTTAGCCCGTGCCCAACTTCTTCATTTAGCAATCCTCTAATTTTGGTGGAAAACGAAGCATAAAACAGTGGCGAAACAGATTTTACAGTAGCCATTCCAAGTGGGGCAGCAGCCCAAAAATTAGCCCTTCCATCTTCGGTTCAAGAGGAAGAATTTAGAGTGCCCTTGCCTTTTCCACAGGGGAGAACTCCAACCAGAAGACAAGGGGACGAGGAGAAAGCAAAAGAGTACAATGAGCTGATAAACCTTTTTAGTAAAGTTGAAATTAATGTACCCTTGTTGACAATGATTAAACAGGTTCCTAAATATGCAAAATTTTTGAAAGAGCTATGTGTTAACAAGAGGAAGCTTAAGGAAAATGAAATGGTCAGCATGGGGAAGAATGTTTCATCACTTATCCATGCCATACCTCAGAAATGTGAAGACCCTGGCATGTTTACTGTATCTTGTGAGATAGGGAGCACCACGCTACATGATGTCATGCTTGATTTAGGAGCTTCTATTAATGTCATGCCCAGGACAGTCTTCCAGATGCTTGGCATTGGACCTCTTCAGCCCACTGGAGTTGTGATTCAGTTAGCAGACCGGAGTCAGACCCGCCCGGCAGGAGTTATTGAAGATGTTTTGGTTAAAGTGAAAGAATTGATTTTCCCTGCGGACTTCTACATCCTAGACATGGAGGGAGAGTACCTTGCACGTAGATCCCCACTTATCCTTGGAAGGCCTTTTCTGAAGACTGCAAGAACTAAAATTGATGTATATGCTGGCACCCTTTCGATGGAGGTGGGAGACACAGTAGTCCAGTTTAGCATTTTCGACGCCATGAAGGACCCTAAGGGAAATCGTTCTATTATGAGCATAGACACCGCAGAGGAGACTGTTGAGGTACAGATCATTGATGATGATGGTACATTAGACATAGTGAGAGGAGAGCTGGTTTCAGAGGAGGATTTACCTGATTTTTCTTATTTTGTATTTTGTGATGATATTGTTTTTGATAGCCCTAATCTTTTTAATGAGGTTGTTGCAGGTATTACTAAGGAGGCATGCATAGGAGATTATTCTACAGGTGTAGGGGATTGCACAGAGCCCCAGGGACCACCACCATTTCCAGAAAGTGTAGGGACTTGCATGATTGGAGCAAGTACCCAAGGATCACCTATTTTTGTTGATTGTTCACCAGATTTTGAGCCTGAGATAGAGGTATTTCTTGTAGAACCAATTGACATTTTTCATCAGGATCAGGTAAGTATTTCTTCTTTTCCTTTAGAAAATTTCAGGGAGATGTCTAGATTTGCATGTGAGGAATATCTTGATACATCATTTGTGAAAAATAATTTTGAAAATTCTTTAGAGGTACCCAAACTTGATTTTATGCGTTGTTATATATGCTTGAGACAGATTATGCTAAAATTGATTTTGAAAAATTTTTAGAGCCTGAAATTGAAGTTGTTTATTGTGAAGAATCTCTTGCTATCTCTTATGCTGAAATTGAATGTGACAAACTTATGGAGGTACCTGAGATTGATTTTATTGACTGTGAAACTTTTCTTGATATACCTCATGTAGAATATGCTTGTGAAAAATTTACTGAGGTATCCAAAATTGATTTTATTGGATGCGATCCATTTTTAGATACATTTTATGTAGAGATTGATGATATTGCATTTTTATCTTACCCTACACGCTTGAGAAAGGTTTTACATGTTTTTGCAGGGTCCCAGAGATTTCTTGAGTGGGTGCTACATCTAGACAGTCTTCAACCTCCAGGAAGATTTTCCAAAAAGAATAAAGAGGGAGGACATGATCTTGCTTTGACTTATAGCACTCCACCTCTGAAGTGGCTATTGTACTTAAATCACATTCGGCCACCTGAACAGTTTATTGCAAAGTTTAAGTGTGGAGGAGTGATGCAAAAGAAAATTGAGCAAATTAAGGAAACATTTTCGGCTACTCCTACTCCTCCACTACCACGATGGAGATTATTTCTTGATAGATTCCGACCGCCAGAAATAAAAGGGAGTTTATTTTTTCTTGCATTTTCTTTCATTGCCTTTTTCATCTTTATGCTTGCTAAAAGTAGAATTTTCTTTTAAAATGAATTCTTGCTAATAAATGCATGAATAGGGTAGAATGAATAAAAAGACATTATAAATGTCATTTTATGTCTTTTAGGAACTTATTCTTCATGAGTAGGAATAAATGTATCCCTTTAGGCTATCTTGATGACATTTTAGAGTCTTTTGAAAATAAATTAAATTTGGTTGTTAAAACTTAGGGTTTAAGCTCATGGATGAAATCTTGGATGCTTGAGTACTACTTGGCTATGGATTCTTGATTGAGGACTTGAGATGAATTATTTTTACCTTGTGATGATTAGCCTTATTTTGTGACACATACATGTGATTGTACTCTAGAACTTGCTTAGGTTCTTTCAAAATCATATTTCAATGATTGGATCACATCTATAAATTTGTTTACCTTTCCATCAAATTTTTGGCAAATTTTTGGCAATAATCATGTTTATTCTATTTTCTTTCCTTATTTCCTACTCCTAACCATGCTTTCTAGGGACTTGCTTGTTAGGGATGTTCTTTGATGTTATTTTGCCCGAGACGGACAAAGGATTAAGTATGGGGGAGTGACTAGTGTGATGGAAATATTTTGTATCAAAAAGATTCATTTCATTTTGAGTTGAAGCCAAAAGATGCCAAGTTGAAGGAGTTTGGTGCTAAGAAGGAGTGGTTAAGTATGGAAGTAATTGAGGCATTTAGATTTCTCATCATTCTTTGAAGGCCCACACGGAAAAAAAAAGAAGAAGGAAAAATCTGCAAAAAAAAGAAACTGAAAAATGGCACACAAATGGAAAAGAAAAAAAAAGAAAAAAACTGTGCCAAGGAAAAGAGACAAATTCTGTGAGATTAACTTGGATTAGAGATGATGTGGATTAAGAATTGGGAAGTTAGAATCATGGAAGCTAAAATCAACATCTTTGTTAAAAGTCTGAAAAAAAAATGCTGAAAAATTGAAGCAAATGCAGAAATGTTGTGCCAAAATAGGAAAAAATTTTGTGCCGATTTGAACTGAGATGAGTTGTGCTGAATCTGAGGGCTGTGGAATGATACAAGCTGAACTTGGAAGCAAGTTTGAATGTGCCGAAGTTATTGGGAAGCTGAGACAAAAACAGAAAAAAAAACAGTTTATATCAACTTGAAAATTGATTGTGCCATGGATGGAACTTGAATTTGTTGAGCTGAAATTCTCAAGTGAAGCATATGAACTTTCCACTGTTATTTGAAGCTAATTGTTGTGAGAAATCAGAGATTGCAAGGTCTGAATCAATTGGCTTAAATCTGAGACAAAAACAGAAAAACAAAATAGTTTGAAAAAAAAAACAAAGCAGAATTTTGAGTTTGGTTTCACTTGAGGGCTCTAGATCTGGGATAAGTTTGGAAGCTGATCACACCATGAATGAATAAGGAGAAGTTGCAGAATAATCAGGAAGTAAGCAGCTTGAAAAAAAAAACAGAAAAAAAAAACAAAGAAGCAAGTGGCACATCAATGAGTTTCGGCACAATGGATTAGTGAAGTAATTCTCATCCAAATTGAAGATCTGCTCCATTACATTTTGAATTTACTAGAGAGAAAGAAAAAGAAAAGAAAAGTCAGAAAAGAAAAGAGAAGAGCAAAAATTGGCACACAAGATGGAAAGTTGGCACAAAGGAGTTGGTGAACTCTTTTCATCAAATTTTGGAAGAGCAATGCCAAAGATCATTCCATCCCACTTTGGACTTCATTATATGGACTGAAAGGAGGGCAAAATGCATCAAGAATATCCTTGAACATCCAAGTCTTCCACTCATTCAAATTTGCTATTTCCTTGGCTTTTATTTCATTTCTACCATTTCATATGTCATTTCACTTTTGAATAAGCTTTTATAGATGTTGATGCTATTCATGAATAATGGTAGAGAGTAGATAATAAGCAAGCCTATGGTAGTGCAAGAAGCATGTGTGTATGAGTGAGCTCCATTTTCATCATGTACTTAGAACTTAGAAGGAGAGCCACTAAAAACTTCCTTTGAAAGGTTTAGAGAGTGAAATTCATCTCAATGAATCATGAAGGTTGAATTTGTTAAGTTGTTGATTTAAGGACAAGATACTAATCCATAGAGTTTAGATTTTCGAGAATTAACAACCCTAGGTAATTTCTTTTCAATTGCTTCTACTTATGTTTGGAAATAAACTAGGGGATACATATTTAGTACTTTTCGCGAGACGCTCAAGCTTAAGTGTGGGGAGTTGGTAAGTGTCATTTTATTGATCATTTTATATGCTTAAATCCATATTTGACCCATATTTTACTTGTGTAATGGTGGATTTACCCTAGGTTTTAGGATTTATACTCTTTTTGGACCTAATTGCAAATTTGGATATATTTGAGTTGTTTTGTCACTAAATTTTTGATCCACTTTTGTAGGTTTGGAAAAGTTCATGGACCTAGGATGTTGGGTCAAGGTTGAGTCAAAAGTGGACCAGATCAAAGAATCAAGCGTCAACTAATTTGGACCGTCCGATGCAAAGATGGTTAGATCTAGACCATCTGAGAACTTCTGATCAATCCGAGCTGGGGTTAAGGCTAATCGAGCGATCAGATCAAGATCTGAAGGTTTCAGCTCAATCGGAGATCATCTAGCCGTTGGATCACGATCAGAGAAATCTAGACCATCCATTCAAATATCAGCTTGACCTGAGCCATCCGCTACAGATCTGGCAGATCCGAGCTACCACGAGGATGATCCTGACCTCTGATCGAGATCTGAAAATTTTGAATCAAATCGGACAAAGATCCACCGTTGGATGAAGCGGAATCAATCTCAGTCGTTCACTGTTTAACTACTTAAACCAACTCCCTGTTCAGATCTCGGGGTCGCGTCTTCTCAGTTCTTCAGCTTATTTCTTCAGTTCTTCACGGTTTTCCTTGCGATTTCCTTCAGTGGAGGCGTGGCCAACTCGATCACGATCTTGGAGCAAGATTTGGATCTTTGGAAGAAGCTCTAATGGAATTTCTATCTCGGTTTTGCATCAGAACAGGGGTTGAGTGAGGGTTTCATCAATTCCTGATTTCTGATTGAATTGATTGCGATTGTGAGCTGTTTTCTTCGATCGGAGCTATCTGGAGGGTCTCTGGAGCAATCTGATCATCAACCAATCTTCCCAGCAGCCTTACATCGCCGGATCAAGGAGATCGGATTGGATTTCCAGCTGTGTGAAATTCTGAGATCAGATCTGAATTGGAGCTCAATTTTCCAGAGATTTGCGAGTTGAAGGGGTTCTTGGCTTGCCCTTGCGTGACGAACAAGGTGATCTTGATACATGGGAAGGATCGAGATTAGTTTTCAATGAGAATTTCTGTTGTTTTCAGCTGTAATTTCAATTCTGCTTTTCATTTCTGTATTTGTTTTCAAATCAGCTGCTTAAGTTCTTTATCTTGAGTTGTTTCAGCTTTAATTTCGTTTCATTCTGCAAGTAGATAATTAGGAAGCTTGTTTAGTGAACAAAATTCTTCTAATTGCAGTTTATTTCATAGTTTAATTGCTTCATATCAGTTTAAGCTCTCAGTTTCAGTTTAACAGCTTTTCCTGCGTTTCAGTTGTTTTCTGCAATGTCTGAATTCTGATTCAAGTTACTTTTAGTTTATCTGCTAAATTCATTTGGAGGTTTGCATCATTTACTTAGTTGTTGAATTCAATTGTTGCAATTAGTTTCACAAATAGAGCATCAACTTCTGTGTTTGCAAACTGTTTTTAATTTCTGCAAGTAAGCTCAATTTCTGAAAGTTACAGTAATCACTTCTGCAGTTTCGTATCAGGGCATTTGTTTGTTCGAATCTTGTTTAAGTTGTAGTTGTGCATCAGTTCAGTTAGTAGTTGTTCTGTATTGGCTTGCAAATGAAATTCTGTATTCGGTTTTCAAGTCTGCATTTCCATTTCCGCAATAGATGAATTTTTGAGTGATCAGTTTGTTGACAACCTGGAAGTTCTTCATTCCACTTTGCATTTCATTTCACTGGTAGCTTGCTCTTTTCCAAGTTGAGTTTATTAGTGGTATTCCGGAATTTCCAGTCTTTGTTTCAGCAAGTTTCAAGTACAAGTTGGCACATTGGTTGTTTCATTTTTTTTTCTCTGCGTATCACAGTTGTGGAATTCTACAAATTGTATCAATGGTAGCTTAGGAATCAATTGGTATCAAGTTGTATGCTGTTTCTAGTGTGCTAAGGTGTTTGAAATTAGTTCGTAGCGCATTTGGAGTGATTTTGAACTTTATCATCATTATGTGCAGTTGTTGCTCTTAAAGTTGGTAACTAGCAATGGTTTCAAGTTAGTTGTTTCCGGAAGTTTCTATTTCTGTTTCCATTCTTAAGCTTCACATTGAGTTGCATTTGAAGTAAGGCTTGCATCTTTCAAATTTAATCAAATCGTATAGCTTCATTAAGTCTCCATTAGTTAAGTCCTAAATTGTTATTACCTTGTCTAGTTCACTTAGTTAATTTTGTCTTTCCTTTTCATTGCATTTTCTTGCATTTTCTTGTCTATTTGAAACCAAACACCAGTTCTTATTTGAAACCCAAAAATATTAACGACACATAAACGCGAGCTCGAATCAAACAAACTTGAACTAGCCCTTGGAAAAATACGACATGTGGCCCCTTTACTACGTTTTCATATTTTTGATTGCAAAAAGGGTTTCCAGCACATTTATAAATATCTAAATTTGAGACCCACTTTCGTGACAGCTTTTGGGTCCATCAGGGCCCCGGAGGATTCTCTTCCCGAGAGTGTTCCGGGAGCTTTGAAAGGGGAGTTGCTCAGACTCGCCACATCTTGCCACCCAGCCTCTTCAATCCACGTATCCGCCACGGGCTATTTAACCCCATCAGTTGATATTGATATGTGTATGATGTTTAAATGATGATCTTTTTTAAGGGAAGCATGATATTTTGTAAGAGCTATGCATGATGATGGGTATACGTGAAGTGTGAGTCATTCTTGATGGATTCGAAGCA
This sequence comes from Boesenbergia rotunda, assembly GCA_024364735.1. Classification (NCBI taxonomy): domain Eukaryota; kingdom Viridiplantae; phylum Streptophyta; class Magnoliopsida; order Zingiberales; family Zingiberaceae; genus Boesenbergia; species Boesenbergia rotunda. Next base: position 362,401 of record JAGFNQ010000683.1, on the reverse strand, counting down.
AGTTTGAGTTCAAAAACTATCAATCTAAATTTTTTTGTCAAACAAGAAGTTTTGATGTGTTTTACTGTAAAGATTTCTAAAGCGACAAAATCAAGATATTTGGTGTTGAGTTGATCTTTATGAGTTTTTGGTTTTAATCTTGTGCATAAATTGTTTGGAGGGTTACATATATAACATGTTTCCATGGTCTTTTTTTAATGTTAGGAATTGGTCTGGATGTATTGTTGAAAATAATGATGCTTGATGGTTATTTGAAGTTTTGATATGTTTTTGGTGTAAAGAATTTTAAAGAGACAAAATCTGGATTTTTGGTGTTGAGTTGATCTTGATGAGTTTTTGGTTTCAATCTTGTGCATTTACATAACATGTTTTCATGGTTTTGTTTTCCTGTGTTTCCCTCACCTTTCATGTATTTAGGTCTTGCAAAGGCATGTAAGGATCTTAGTGTGGTCTCGAGTGTTTGAAAAATAAAATATCATCGAGAATGTAGAGAACGACTCGCATAGATCAATATAAATGTATGTGTTACATGAATGTATGAATGTTCATACATGAAGGCTATTTTAGTATGAAGCATGACGTTCATGAAAGTTTAACCAGTCATGTTTATATTATTATGCTATATAATGCATGATCTTTAAGCATGAAAGTTTTTACGAGAAAGAAGATGAATACATGAGAGAGTTTATGAAATTTTATGAGTAAAAATATTTTGATGTCGATGTGCACTTGTGGTGACAATATAGGATTGGTGCCCCGAGATGAACTCCGGGGACGGCCTTTCTAAATCAAGAATGAAAGATATGCATTTTGACTTCGACTAGTATGGGTTGTACCATAAGGGTACTGTACCATAAGTGTTCATTTTAAGTTGCACAACTAATTACATGATTATGGAACTCAATGAAAGTGCTCTAATAGTTACCATATCTGCATGTATTTCATCACCAAAAGAAAGGAATGTTTTTTTATATATGATATGATCACTTCAAATGAATGGTATAGGATTTTATATATATTCGTTAATACTTGAATATGCTTGTTGAGTCATTAGACCCACTATGCTTGGATGGTGCAGGTGATGATGGACAAGGCACGGACTAACCGAGGAAGCAGGGAGTTGCATGACACGTTGTCCAAGAATTTAATGTCATGAGCATAAACTTCTAGATACATTTTGAAATAGTTTTCATTCAGATTTTATATTGTTGCATAATTGGTTGATACAATTTCTTTTGATTTTGAGATTTCTGATTGAGTGCATGTTGTTTTGATTAGCAATTGATGCATGACTTTATAAACAATTTGAAGAAATTTTCCGTATTACTTTGCTTTGCTGCATTATTACATGAGTAAGCATGGTGGTGGCATTGGGGACATCACCTTCACCATGTCATTCCTGTCTCTCTTGGACAAAAACGCCTCAAGTAGCTCTATTATAATCAGTGGCTCTGCACAACCTGACATCATGTCGGATTGCTGCATTCAACCCTTCCATGAAGTGTTTTAGTCTTTCAGGCTACTGTAAAATCAAGGGCACAAAGTAATGCCCTCTCTCGAGCATCTTCACGTATTCGACCACTAACATGCTTCACTGACGAAGCTCTAAGAATTCCCTTACCAATTCATTTCTAACACTCACAGTGAAGTACTTCCCATAGAACACTTCCTTGAATTTATTCCATGTCAGGGTTGCTAAATTCACGGTCAAACATGCCCCTTTCCACCAAATAGGAGCATCGCCCCGGAATATGAAGATGGCACACCTCTATCTGCATCCCCCAATTGCATAAAATCAAAGATGATCTTCAAGGATCGAATCCATCCTTTAGCAACAATATGGTCGGTATTACCCTTGAACTCACTGGGTCCCAACTCTCGAAATTGCTTGAAAATCGAGTTCCTAGCACCAGCAGGGCGGTCACATGCCTCACTATTAGCTTGAGCCTGCAAAAGCTCTGCTCCCCCTAGCTCGACTCTGCTCTTGCAATAGTGTGGCCTTCTAGCCAAAAATTGATTGTTATGGTTGTTAGCATCATTGGTGTCCTGATTCCTACTAGCAGCTATAGTCCTAAATGTCCAATACCATCCGCATTACCAATTCATGACTTTCACATAATTAATAAATAATCAATAACATAAATAAATCCATAACTTTAACTTTTAAAGCATAAATCTTACAAACTTGGCAACAGAAGTATTCGAGTCCCTATTGAGATTGCATGCACGTACTATCCTTAGTGAGGATCTACAAATTTTTATTATCATTTTTGATACTTTTTATTTTTATTTGGTATTTAAGGTAGTTTTAGTAATTTTTATCTTGTTCATATTTTTGTATTTTGAATTCGTTTAACAAATTTAGGATTGTGAGTCTGTTAATAATTTTTCTTTCTTTTAAAATTTTTTCTTTCTTTTAGGATTTCTTTGCTTTATTTACAAGATAGTAATTGGAGTCTATTTATTATAATTTCTTTCCTTTATTTAGGTTTAGGGTCTAAAGTTTATATAAATATTTGTTTAGTTGTATAAGGAATTAATCCTCGGTCATTAAATAGTTTTTTTTTTCAAAAATATTTTGGGAGACCGTGATTTTCTCTTCTTGTCTTCTCCTTAAACCCCTTTTCTTGTCATCCCATATAATCGTTATTCTACTCAATGTCAATTGATAACAAAGCTGACAATGTCCGATTGAGAAAGTCAAACGTCATATCCCATGGATGGACGTCATAGTCATGGTTGTGGTAGGCAGGGTCCGATTGTGACGACCCGCCTTAACTCCTCTCCTTCAAAGCAGACGTCACTTTTACTTAACCTTAACTTTACCTTATTCTTAGCCTTAGGTTACAACTACATAACTTCCCTTAACTTGCATTGAATTTTTTTTCCTTTTAAAAAAAAAGCTTTCATTTTATTTGCTTTGCAAGGATTTGACCCCTAGACCTCTTCATTGTAAAACTAAAGCACTAACCATCTGCCCTACAACACTTTCCGTTGAATGGTACCAGTCGACTGATAGATAGCCAGTCGACTGGTATCGGCCACAGAAACTTTCAGTGCCCGGCACCAGTTGACTGGCCTCATGGCAGTTGACTGGTGCATCGAACAGAAACTTTCTGTTCGATAGGGCCCCAGTCATCGAACAGAAACTTTCTGTTCGATAGGGCAGTCGACTGGTTCTGAACCAGTCGACTGGCACGCCTGAAACCTGCATTTACAGACCTGGGAACTCCTTTCAAGGGTCCATAATTCATACACTTCCAAAGCATATAAAGAAATAACTCCAAATCTATACTCTATACTAGTTTTATGAACATCTTAGCAACCCAAAACAAATCCATTTACTTGCAATTAGGATCTTTGCGGAATTTAAGAAACTATCAAAATATATGACATCTATTGTAGAGTTTGTACTCAACTTGGTCTCTATGCAAGGTTTAAACAAAATCCTTACGCTTTACCAATCCGAAAACACAACCACAAGGTTCTACGAGACTTAGTCCAAAGATTTCTTCCACGGTTCCGCCGCCACTGAACATCAATGCAAGTCCCATTCGCCTCCTTAACTTATGATTTTTCTTTACCTTTGTCTGCAATAAAAGGAAATGCAACTAATAAGCGAATTGCTTAGTAAGTAAATCCTAGCTCGCAAATTCATACGATAAATGATAAACATGCTCTTTTCAAAGAATGTTTGCTTGAAAATACATGCACTTGGAAATATTTGCACATGGGAACTTCCATACACTTATCATGCTCAATCATGCTTGAAAATATTTACTAGCATCAAAACACTTGCAAACATAACATGCTCATGATTTCTTTTGAAACTTACTAATGATACATTTCCATACTTTAAAACATTAACTTCTTTGCTCTTTCTCTTTAACATGCTTAGAACATAACCATGTCAACATACATAACCAAAAACATGGACTTAAGGAAATTGAAACACTTTCATATACTCATATACTTCAAAATAATAATCAACTTTCTCAGGCCTTGACACTGTACCTGGTATGAGTGTACCAATGCGCGCATCCCTAATAGGTTTCAGGGTAGCTAGCCACCGCACCCTATTAGAGCTTCTTTCTTACTTTCTGTGGGCCTCTCATTTGCCCGGTACATGTCACTTTACAAAAGTAAAATACTTTCTTACTCATAATGCTTGTATTTATCAAGCTAACTTTCTTTTTCATAAATCTTGCACTATAAACCTTTACCTTTTCTTAATTGGAACTTTCATCGAGCACCTTGCGTGCCCTTAACCCCAAAACTCATTTTTGGGACTTTTCAAGAACTTACTCTTATCATACTTAGGTCACACACACACAAACCTACTCCAATTCATATTCTATGATAAAACATGTATTCTTTAGGAACTTAAAACCACAATACAAACCATAATCTTAAAGCATGCATTTAGATCACAAACATGGTTCTACAACGAGAAATACATGGCGAAACTACTTCTATTGCAGGTGAGTGATCTACTTACCTCCTTTTCTTGAAGAAAACTCACTAAATATGCAGAAACTCCTAGCGTAGCGCTCCTCCTCTCTTCCCTTGCGAGAAAACTTCACTCCTTGGCCCTAGAGAAGAAGCCCTAGGTTCTCTACTTCAAAAGGAAGAAGAAGGAGGAAGAAAACTCCCACTTTCTCCCTGTTTTCGTAGCCTCCTCACCTCTGCTCGCGCGGCCTCCCGAAACCCTAAAAGGGGTCTTAACACAACTTAAGTGGAAGTTGAGACATCTCATCATGATAAGGACTTACTTACCTATAACATTATTTCGCTTCATCCTTTTCTGTGCTTGATACCCTTGCCCTGCTGGTTACCCTAACTCCCTTAAGGGCTTGCTTTGCCCTGTGGTCGTGAGATCAAACCCTGTCCGACCCCCCTTTTTTTTTCTTTTTATTTTAATTCCGAAAAATGCTAGAAAAATTCTGAAAAATCCCTAATAATACCAGAAAATTATTGGGTGTTACAATCCTCCCTACCTTATAAAAAGTTCGTCCTCGAACTTAGAACAGCTCTGGATACCTTTGCCTCATGCTATCTTCTGATTCCCAGGTTGCCTCTTCATACTTCTGATTCAGCTATAAGACTTTCACTAATGGTACCACTTTGTTCCTCAGCTTTTTATCTGCTCGATCTATTATCTGAATAGGTCGACTTTCATAACTGAGATCTTCTTACACTTGTACCATCTGTGGCTCAATCACTTGGTTGACATCTGGGATATGCTTCTTTAGCATTGAGACATGGAACACATTGTGTATTGCGGACATCTCTGGAGGTAGCTCCAACTCATAAGCTACTTTGCCAACTCTTTTCGTCACTAGGTAGGGTCCTATGTATCGAGGACTTAACTTGTCTTTCTTGCCAAATCTCATAACACCCTTCATAGGAGCTACTTTAAGGAAAACTGTGTCCCCAACTTCAAACTCTAACGGTCTACGGCGTACATCGGCATAACTCTTCTGCCTACTCTGAGCAGTTTTTATTCTCTGGCGGATACTCTTTATAGCTTCCGTGGTATCATCTATAAGGTCAGTCTGAGACCCCATTTCTTTCTTCTCACTACCTTCATACCAACAGAGGGGAGATCTACACCTCCTACCATAAAGAGCTTCGTAGGGTGCCATACCAAAGTGGCTTGGTAACTGTTGTTGTAGGCAAACTCAGCTAAACACAAATACTTGCACCAACTGCCCTTGAAATCTAATGCATAAGCTCTGAGCATATCTTCTAGAATTTGATTTACTCTCTCTGTCTGTCCATCAGTCTGGGGATGGAAAGCTGTGCTAAACTTTAGTTTGGTGCCTAGCGCTGTCTGTACGCACTCCCAAAAGTGTGAAGTGAAACGACCATCTCTATCAGAGATAATGGTCTTCGGGACTCCGTGTAGTCGGATCACTTCCTGTACATATAGCTGGGCTAATCTTTCAATCGAATAAGACACTTTAATTGCCAAGAAGTGGGCAGACTTGGTCAATCTGTCTACTATTACCCAAATAGCGTCATAGCCATTAGTTGTATTTGGTAGACCAACTATGAAATTCATGGCTATGTCTTCCCATTTCCACTCTGGAATCTGAATGGGTTGTAGGATACCTCCTGGTCTCTGGTGTTCTGCTTTAACTCTCTGACATGTCAGGCAGGTGCTAACATACTTGGCTATGTCTCTTTTCATTCCAGACATCCAAAATCTTCTTTTCAAGTCCTGGTACATCTTAGTGGAACCAGGGTGCATTGAGTAGGGAGTTCTATGGGCTTCTTCAAGAATCTTCTTTCTCAGCTCTTCACTATTAGGGACACATAAACGGTCACCATAATAGAGTATCCCACTGTCAGATACTCTAAACTCTTTACTTTCTCCTTCTTGTATCTCTTGCTTGATCCTTTGGATATCAGAATCCTCAGCTTGCTCTTTCTGTATATCTTCAAGCAAGGTTGACTCCAGTGTCAATAGAGCTAACTGTCCATAAATGATCTCAACTCCATAATCTACTATTTCCTTCTGTAATGGTGGTGATAATGCTGACAAGGACATCAAGGTGACACAAGTCTTTCTACTTAGTGCATCTGCAACTTTATTTGCCTTACCAGGGTGGTAAAGGATCTCACAGTCATAATCCTTCACTAACTCAAGCCACCTTCGCTGTCTCATATTGAGGTCTTTCTGAGTGAAGAAATATTTCAGACTCTGGTGATCTGTATAAATCTTGCACTGCACTCCATACAGATAATGTCTCCATATTTTTAGAGTGAAGACTACAGCTGCCAACTCCAGATCATGAGTGGGGTAATTCTTTTCATAATCCTTGAGTTGCCTGGAAGCATAAGCTATGACTTTACCTTCTTGCATAAGTACGACTCCAAGTCCTAGCTTTGATGCATCACTGTATATATCAAAGCTCTTATAACCTTCGGGTACTGTAAGAATAGGAGCGCTTGTCAGTCTCTTCTTCAACTCAAGAAAACTCTGCTCACAGTCTTCAGTCCACTCATACTTCTTATTCTTTCTGGTAAGGGCTGTAAGTGGAGAAGCTATCTTTGAAAAGTTCTCTACAAACCTTCTGTAGTACCCTGCTAAACCCAGAAAACTTCTGATCTCACTAGCATTCGTTGGTCGACTCCAGTTACTAACTGCTTCAATCTTGGCTGGGTCTACCATAATGCCTTCTTTGGAAATGATGTGGCCTAGGAATGCCACCTGGTCAAGCCAAAACTCACACTTTGAGAATTTGGCGTACAACTCCCTCTGGTGTAAGGTCTGCAACACTATCTTCAGGTGTTCTTCATGTTCTTCCTGAGTCTTTGAATACACTAGGATATCATCAATGAAGACAATGACGAACTTGTCAAGAAAGTCCTTGAACACTCTATTCATTAGATCCATAAACGTCGCAGGGGTATTTGTCACTCCAAAGGATATGACCACAAACTCGTAGTGCCCATATCTTGTACTGAAAGCAGTCCTTGGCACATCACTCTCCTTCACTTTGAGTTGATGATAACCTGATCGTAGATCTATTTTGGAGAACACCGTGGCTCCCTTCAACTGATCGAATAAATCATCTATCCTTGGCAAGGGATATCTGTTCTTGATGGTTACCTTATTCAAGGCTCAATAATCTACGCACATTCGCATTGATCCATCTTTCTTCTTGACGAACAACACAGGAGCTCCCCAGGGTGAATGACTAGGGCGGATGTGTTGGGACCGGGTGCATGTTGACAAGGATACGGGTTCGTAAAATTTTAAATTTTTACGTGCAGCGGAAGAATTAGCATAATAATTTCTCAAATTATTTTAACCACGTATCTAGCATGCGACCTTATGATGTGTGGACATGATCATAAATTAAAACTTTTGCGGAAAAGTAAACAAATTTACTTTATACCTCGCGTATCTCGAAGTAAGGGATGAGATCCAACCGTAGCGTCCCTTGGAAGCTCCGCCTCTATTCGCGTCCACGCCGAGTTCTCTTCGGGATGACTTCGCAAAGCCACGAGTTTTGTACCGATGAGAACTACTAAATTCTCTAAAGGCACAACTAGAACAACAAGAGAAAAGAATGGAAACTAACCAACAAGAAACGGAATCTAAATTCCGGGAAGAGAGGAGTTGCGATCCGCTTCTTCTTCTTCTTGTTTGGCTCCTTCTTGGTGATCCTTGCTCACGCCAACCCTTGGAAGGGTGAGGGTGCGCCGGCCCTAGGTTGGACAAGGGGCGCCGGCCCTAGGAGGGAAGGAGAAGGAGAGGAAGAGAATAAGAGAGAGAGAGGGAGAGAATTAATCTCTTGATTACTCTTTTTGATTAAGGAATTCAAGCCTAGCCTTGGTTCCTTTATATAGTAACCTCTCCCTTGCCAAGTCTCTCTCTTAACGAAATTTTCATAAGAAATTTATCCTATAAATTCTCTTATTAATTATTCCGTTTAAGCCAAGTTTTATTATAACTAACTTTATAATAAAACAAATACCTTCTCTCCTTTTATTATTGAATAAATTTCATAAGAAATTTATAAACTTTCTTATTATGAAAATATCAATTCATAATTGATTTTATAAAATTAAAATAAATCATTTCATGAATCATTTTAATTTTCATAAAAAAAGAATAAATTTCTATAAATTTATTTATATAAATTTCTTTATACAAATTTATTTATCCATAATTTATAAAACAAATCGCGCTAGATTTATTTTATTAATTAAACCAAATAAATTGGTTTATCCTCCTTTTAATGGCCAACCAAACCAAAGGGGGTTGACACCCTCTTTGGCCGGTCGAACCGAGCCGAACCGATCGCGAATTAAACTCATTTAATTCGCCCAATAAGCCTTCAAAAGACTTAGCCATTTTAAGTTTCCGTTGCGCCTCTGATTAACTCAGATTCGACTTATTTCTCTTGATTGGAAAATCTAATTTTCAACCCGTTTTAAATCCCTCGGATTACTCGTAGTGCGTGTGACTAAATAGGCTTTCGATTTATGTTGGCCGTCTATAATCAACTAATTATAGAACGATCATGAGTGACACCTAGTAGTACATCATGACCCCCAATTAATCGAAAGATCAACGGTTTGACCTCAGAAGTAATTCTGAAACCCTTCAGCAGCTCTAATGAATCGTGCCTCATTCCCTTCACCATCTTATACCCACTTGGTTCAGGACATGGTCTGTTTGTGTCAGTCCCCACTAGGCTGACTACGTCACACCTAGCCCAAGTAGTGTCTTTCTCGTCCTTTGGATTTCTAATTACTCTCATGTATTTAAGAGACTCGCACTCTAAACATGATATGCTCTGGCCAGAGGCTTTGAGTAACAATCCGACGATAGGCCTGGGTATACATCTCCTTGCAAGGAGTGGTGAATCCTTTGTAGGTTGTTTAAACATCTTCGGGCACTTCGGCTTATACCCAATCATCCTGGGTCCACACCTCCTTGGAGATGTTTGCTTAAGATGTTAAAGTATAAGTCTCCATGACCAAGATGACTTGAACACCGCAAGTCAAAGGAACATCGCACTTAAGCTGCAGTAAGAACTTCATTGACATATCTATATAGATTACCATATGAAGTTTTACAGCTAGTCACTCCAATGAACTAGTTCCCTTAACTAGCATCCATGTTTATCTCCGGACATCCCAATGTCACCAGCCAGTGAGAATCAGCTGATTAGAGAATAACTCATGCTAGTCTCAACAGAATTGATAATGTTCGTTTTATCAATTCATTGACTAGGGATATTTTCAATACTTCACAATTGCACATTTAGAGATAATCACTAGTTGTGATCCCATCACAAATCCTCTTATGCTGTGAATTGTATTGCGGACATTCAGTAGATGAGTTTAAGATCCCAATCAAATACACAAACATGTATACTCAAATAGTGAATTATCATTTATTAAAATGAATGTTTACAATCATAAGGCGATTGTCTTAGGACACTTCTCTCATATCACTAACAGGATGAAACCCTTGTCGAGCAGCTCTTGTAACTGTTCTTGCAACTCTTTCAGTTATGTTGGTGCCATGCGATAAGGTGCCTTTGAAATTGGGGTTGGTTCCTGGAACCAACTCAAATTCAAATACAATTTCTCGATTGGGAGGGAGTCCTGGTAACTCTTCAGGAAACATCTCCGGATAGTCACAGACTACCTGTACCTCTTTTTACTTTAACTCTTCTCTTTGCCTTGCATCTACTATATGCGCTAATAACCAGAACATCCATTATCTAACATTCTCTGAACTTGTAAGGTAGATAAGAACCTTTTTGTCTTTCTCTTTGGGTCTCCAATAAACTCAAATGGAGGTTCTGCTTCTGGTGTGAACTTGACTTTTCTTTTGCGGCATTCATTAGAGGCACTATACTTGCTTAAGAAATCCATCCCTAAAATGATCGAAATCCTTCATCTCAAGGACTACTAAATCACTATAGAGCTCTCGGTTGGAAATTTGAATTAATACAGCTCGTAGCCACTGAGTAGATGACATGACCTCTCCTGAAGGTAAGGTTGTTAAGAACTTCATCGTTCAACATTTCTGGTGGCCTTTGTACTGTTTAAGTAGTGCTCAGTGATCAAAGCACTACTTATCAGTTCTTCGGAGGGTTGCGGCCTCTTAACACCGCTGGCCACATTTAACGCTATCTCAGGCCTTCACATTTTCAACATTAGCCTGACTCTTTCTTTTTCAGTGCTAACTAGCTCTGGGCACAGATGAGCTAACCGCTTAAACATCTTCACTGCTTCATCCACGGATAGTTCTCCTTGTCTGGACTCCATGAATTCATCATAGTGCTTGTTGGTTACTCGCATGTGAAAGTATTCTTCGAAGAACTCAGTTTCGAAGTCGACCCATGTCATCTGGCTGACATTTCTCTTGGCCTTGACTCTCTCCCACTATATTCTAGCATCTCCTGTAAGCCAGAAAAATGCACACTTTATCTTCTCTACTTCAGGACAGTCCTGTAGCTCTACTATGCTTCCTAAAGACTTGAACCATGCTTGAGCATCCCATGGTTCGGTTGTGCATGAGAAGTTCCCTGGCTTCAATATCTGCCACTAGATGAGGTATACTTCTTGTCGTACCCCCTTTGTCGGGACTACAGATGTAACCGATGGATCTTCGGTCACAACTGGTGCTACTATATTCTCCACCGGCGGAGTAATGGGAGCAGCCTACTGGTTAGCCATTAAGGTGGTAATAACTTACTATTGTTCTGTTAACTATTTCTGTAACTGCGCCACCACCTCTAAGAGATTTGGTGGTGGTACTGACTCTGCCTTTTACCCTCTAGAAGCTCGCTCCTCGTTTTGAGCCTTTCTAGGACGTCAACTTGTCATTCTCTTACTATTATCTCATAAAGAGAATAATGACATTACTTCACTAGGACATTACATTACTTCATTATCATCATTCTCATATCATCATACTCATATCATGATATGTCATATCATGTCATCTTACTCATATAGCATATACTGATCATGTACATAATAGCATATAATAATACTAACATACTTCCTTATAATCTTTCACTTACTGATACTAGCAGTCAATAATGAAAAGTATACAAAACTACAACATATGAACTTCTTACTTGGCAGGCGGCAGGATTGATGCTTGATGTCAGTGTGGCGGAGGGGTGGAACCTTTTGCTCTGATACCACTCTGAGACGACCCGCATTAACTCCTCTCCCTTAAAGCGGACGTCACTTTTACTTAACCTTAACTTTACCTTATTCTTAGCCTTAGGTTACAACTACTTAACTTCCCTTAACTTGCTCTGAATTTTTTTCCTTTAAAAAAAAAAGCTTTCATTTTATTTGCTTTGCAAGGATTTGACCCCTAGACCTCTTAGTTGTAAAACTGAAGCACTAACCATCTGCCCTACAACACTTTCCTTTGAATGGTATCAGTCGACTGATAGATAGCCAGTCGACTGGTATCGGCCACAGAAACTTTCAGTGCCCGGCACCAGTCGACTGGCCTCATGGCAGTTGACTGGTGCATCGAACAGAAACTTTCTGTTCGATAGGGCAGTCGACTGGTTCTGAACCAGTCGACTGGCACGCCTGAAACCTGCATTTACAGACCTGGGAACTCCTTTCAAGGGTCCATAATTCATACACTTCCAAAGCATATAAAGAAATAACTCTAAATCTATACTCTATACTAGTTTTATGAACATCTTAGCAACCCAAAACAAATCCATTTACTTGCAATTAGGATCTTTGCGGAATTTAAGAAACTATCAAAACATATGACATCTATTGTAGAGTTTGTACTCAACTTGGTCTCTATGCAAGGTTTAAACAAAATCCTTACGCTTTACCAATCCCAAAACACAACCAAAAGGTTCTACAAGACTTAGTCCAAAGATCTCTTCCACGGTTCCGCCGCCACTGAACATCAATGCAAGTCCCGTTCGCCTCCTTAACTTATGATTTTTCTTTACCTTTGTCTGCAATAGAAGGAAATGCAACTAATAAGCGAATTGCTTAGTAAGTAAATCCTAGCTCACAAATTCATACGATAAATGATAAACATGCTCTTTTCAAAGAATGCTTGCTTGAAAATACATGCACTTGGAAATATTTGTACATGGGAACTTCCATACACTTATCATGCTCAATCATGCTTGAAAACATTTACTAGCATCAAAACACTTGCAAACATAACATGCTCATGATTTCTTTTGAAACTTACTAATGATACATTTCCATACTTTAAAACACTAACTTCTTTGCTCTTTCTCTTTAACATGCTTATAACATAACCATGTCAACATACATAACCAAAAACATGCACTTAAGGAAATTGAAACACTTTCATATACTCATATACTTCAAAATAATAATCAACTTTCTCAGGCCTTGACACTGTACCTGGTATGAGTGTACCAATGCGCGAATCCCTAATAGGTTTCGGGGTAGCTAGCCACCGCACCCTATTAGAGCTTCTTTCTTACTTTCTGTGGGCCTCTCATTTGCCCGGTACATGCCACTTTACAAAAGTAAAATACTTTCTTACTCATAATGCTTGTATTTATCAAGCTAACTTTCTTTTTCATAAATCTTGCACTATAAACTTTTACCTTTTCTTACTTGGAACTTTCATCGAGCACCTTGCGTGCCCTTAACCCCAAAACTCATTTTTGGGACTTTTCAAGAACTTACTCTTATCATACTTAGGTCACACACACAAAAACCTACTCCAATTCATATTCTATGATAAAACATGTATTCTTTAGGAACTTAAAACCACAATACAAACCATAATCTTAAAGCATGCACTTAGATCACAAACATGGTTCTACAACGAGAAATACATGGCGAAACTACTTCTATTGCAGGTGAGTGATCTACTTACCTCCTTTTCTTGAAGAAAACTCACTAAATATGCAGAAACTCCTAGCGTAGCGCTCCTCCTCTCTTCCCTTGCGAGAAAACTTCACTCCTTGGACCTAGAGAAGAAGCCCTAGGTTCTCTACTTCAAGAGGAAGAAGAAGGAGGAAGAAAACTCCCCCTTTCTCCATGTTTTCGCAGCCTCCTCACCTCTGCTCGCGCGGCCTCCCGAAACCCTAAAAGGGGTCTTAACACAACTTAAGTGGAAGTTGAGACATCTCATCATGAAAAGGACTTACTTACCTATAACATTATTTCGTTTCATCCTTTTTTGTGCTTGATACCCTTGCCCTGCTGGTTACCCCAACTCCCTTAAGGGCTTACTTTGCCCTGTGGTCGCGAGATCAAACCCCGCCCGACCTCCCTTTTTTCTTTTTATTTTAATTTCGAAAAATGCTAGAAAAATTTCAAAAAATCCCTAATAATACCAGAAAATTATTGGGTGTTACACCGATGGAGAAAGTCGAGCACCGTGAAAGACAGTTGAGATTGGGTAATTACAGAGACAAGTCGCAGATTTAACCCAGGATATAGTGGTGGCGACGCGGAATCATGAATATCATGAGATACGTGGTCGAGACAATCAACATGGAGACCTCGAATTTTGTTAAACTACTCTATTTTATCGTATGTCACAGACAGAGAATGTTATTGATTGGATCAACAATGTGCAGCGATTCTTCAACTATAAGCAAGTTTCGAATTAGATGATAATGAAGCTTATTGCCATCAAACTCAAGGGTCGACCATCAGTGTGGTCGGAACACTTGTGGTGCTCACGAGATAGACAAGGTAAAACCAAGATCAAGGATTGCCAGAAGATGTAGAAATAGATGAAAGAACACTTTCTTCCTTTTGGGTATCCTCAAACTTCGTTCCAAGGACGATTAGACTTTGCCATGAAGGACGATAGTTTCGATGCCCAAGTTGACCTTGACATATTCAAAAATAATTTGGAAGAAGTTGATAAGGTACTTTATCGTGATGACCCTAAGACTTTAAGCAATCATGAGAGTTAATTGATTTCCAAGGATTCACAATTAAAATCAGATAAATCTATTGGTGGCGCGATTCTGAACGACCAAGAATACGACCAATCATACTCTCTTGATCATCTGATCGTAGGAGGCGACAGAGATGACGACTAGATCAAAATATTTAATGATCTAATTTATGATGATTATAGAGCGGACAAAGTACTTGATGATGATCCTTTATTCGTTCCTGATTCATGTTCATGTTCTGTCCTCAAGGTAATTCTAAGTCATTAATAAAATCATATCAAACAACTAATTGTAGATCAGTTGAGGAAGACCTAGAAGTTAAAGCTGACGAGATTTGCAAATCAATTTATGATGATGATGAACTAAAGGAGAAGAATCCCGATGAAGCAAAGAAGGAAGCAGAAATGAAGATGAAGATAATGACGACTTTAGAAGAGAAGTCCGTTGTAGTAGAGAAGGAAGAGATGAGAGTGCAGCGAAGATGGTTTGGTATAGAGAAACCAATATGCTGATCAGACGATTATCTTATTTGTGCAAATTTTTGTTTGCCATAGTCCACTGTCCATGAAGAAGCCATGCATGCACTTGGTGCCCTTGCTTATGTTATAGGGCCTCAATTTGCTATGTACATGCAAGAGTTTTACAAGTATTTGGAAAAAAAAATATGAATCAGACAGCAGATAAATTGAACCTGGGATGACCGGTCCTATCCCACAGAAATTTCCTACCGGTCACCAGGATAAATCGGGAGGCGCTCACGGTGGGCAGTCTAGAAGCCCAGCGTCCTAGGGTTCGCGCCCCATTTGGAGGAAAAATTCCTGCAAAATGCGTCATAACTGGGGATCAAACCGCAGATGCCTGAATTAATTACTAGTGACTCTACCGCTGTACTATAGCCCCGGAACTGTTTTACAAGTATTTGGAGATGGACCTGCAGAAGTTTGAGGAGTATCAAATCTGCTCAATTTCTTTGGGCATTGTTGGTGATATTTGCCGACCATTAGACGACAAGATCCTTCCTTATTGATGGTATCGTGAGTCAACTTCTGAAGAACCTCTCAGATCTTATTCTGCATCGATCTGTAAAGCCTCCTATATTTTCAAGTTTTGGAGATATTGCTCTTGCAATTTGTGAGCACTTTGGGAAGTACATGCCTTATGTTATCCCCATTCTGCAAGGGGCTGCAGATCACTGCTCTGAGTTGAGTCCAGATGATGATGACATGCACGAATATAGTGAAGACGTCGACGCATGCAGCAGATCCTTACTTGGGTGGCGGCGAGAAGGGGGTTTCCAGCAGTGAGGTGGAGGACAATAGCTTCCACGCCGAGATGACTAATGACCCAATCTATGATAAAGATGAAGTGAATGAGCTGACTGATGAAAAAACTTCATCGGCTTCTGTAGCATTTCCTTTGAAGTACGAGTTATCTGTGGAAGAAATGGCGGATGGAAAGGGGAAAAGTTCACTGGTCGAAAATAGTTTTTGTAGCAGCTTCTTTGAATGCCGAGGAGGTTGTGGAAGTGTTGGCAGTGCAACCTGAAGCTGAGGAGGAAGGAGGAAGAGGCAACAGAGAAAAGAACACACAATTGATGTGACATAATTAGATGCAACGGGCACTAGGGATAACAATTCCATGCAGAATAAAAAAGATTCTACAGTTGGTCAGCAGAGGGAGGGGGAACTTGCTCAGGAAGTGGAATTAAATCTGGATGAGACAAATGAGGCTACTGGGGATGAATTGGCGCACATGGAAGAACACGCCAGCGATGTGACAGGGCGGAGTGCTACTACTGCAGCGAAAGAGGCAGAAGAGCCTGAGATTGGACAAAAGGATTTTCTGTCCGAACATTTTTCTGTCCTTGTGTCTTATAGTCGTGAGCGATAGTTGACGATTTATCTGATCGTTGATCAGACATTATCGACAGTGTTCGATTATCATCACAAATCAAATGATACTTAGGAGTACGGTGAACCGGTTGGGATTCCGTAATTGCGATTTCGCCGGATTTGAAGGTGAATTCGCCGAGATCATAATTACGACGATCCCGACTGGTTCATCATACCCCCAGGATATAGTTTGGTTTGAGACGGCAACCGGAAGCTGTCGGTGATGTCTGATTGGTAATCGGATGAATTGTCACGCGCTCCAGAGGCACATGCTTGCTCAAAAATCGGACAGCATCTCCCCTGTACGGCGGATAATATGGGGCAATTATACAAAATATCTCACTAATATAGCTCAGCCACAGGCGGCTGACACCACAATAATAAGAAGTGAACACATCCACACAGTTTATATCGAAACAAAATAATAATGGGTGGCTGATAAATACCATTTTTAGTTGCTAAAATCCATGTTTGACCTATGTTTTTATTGCTTAATTGTGAAATTACCCTAGGTTTTAGAACTTACTCTTATTTTGGACTTAATTGCAAATTTATACATATTTAGATTATTTGGCTACTAAATTTTTGATCTATTTTTGTAGGCATGAAAGGTTCATGGACCTAGGGCATATTGGGTCAAACTTGAGTCGGAAGTGACCCTGATCGAGTTATCAAGATTAGGATTAAATCTGGGCCGTCCGATTCAAAAGCGGCTAGATCTGAGCCATCTGGGACCATCTGAAGCAATCCGAGCTAGGGTTAGGGTTGATCAAGCACTCTGATCAAGATCTGAAGGTTTCATCCCAATCAGAGTTCAATCAACCGTTGAATCAAGCTCGGAGGGCTCTAGATCGTCCATTCAAAGATTAGGTTGATCTGGACCATCCGTTGCACATCTGGAGGATCCGAGCTACCACGAGGCAGATCCTGACCCCCTGATCATCATCATCAAAGTTTGGATTAAATCAGAGCAAGATCAGCCGTTGGATTTTCTCAAATCAATCTGGGTCGTCCATTCCTATGTATTTAATCAGAAATTCCCCAGCCTTCAGCTTCGTCGCGTCTCCGCCGTTCTTCGCGTTCTTCCGCAGTTCTTCGTTTTCTTTGCAAGTTTTTCATCTAAGGAGGCGTGACCACCTCAATTCCAACCTTAGTTCATCATCTGAATCCTTGGAAGACAACTTCGATCGAGAATTCATCTCAATTTTCATCCGGACAGAGGTGTTTGAGGGTTTCGGCATTCTCTGTGGTCCGAGCACTTGAATCTCAGCCACAATCCATTTCCGATGATTTGAGTCACTTGTAGGGGTCCTCAAGTGAGCTCAGGTCTTCTCCAAATCATCATCGCAGCTCAACAAACTGAGATCAAAGAGTTCGGATTGAAATTCTCCCAGCTGATGCAGTTTGAGCAGAGTTGATCGATTGAGGCTGTTTTCCACTGATTTGCTGAGCTTAGGAGTTCGAGGCCAACCTTTGCTTGACGAACAAAGAGATCTTGAGCTCGGGAAGGGATTGAGGAGTAGTTTAAGTAGTTAATTTCAGTGTTTTAGTTGTAACTTCATTTCTGCCACTTCATTTCTGAAATTCTGAGTAAATTTCTGTAGTGTTTCGGTTCTGAATAGTTTTTGCTTCAATTAGAGTTTTAATTCAGTGTTACTATTAGCTAGATTGTTTGCGTAACGAACAAGTGCATTTGGATTAGTTTATTTTGCTAAAATTCATTCTGAACTTAGTTTCCAGCTGCGTATCAGCCCCTGTCACTTGCATATCAGTTGCTGTTCTGAACCTTAAGTTGGAGTTTCTGAATTTTGTGTCTATGAGCCTTAGTTCTTTGAATTCACATTGTAGCTTGTTTCTCTTTACATAGTATTTCAAATTAGTCCCTGCCTGTGGTGTCAGTGCGTGCAAATTTTGTTTCTGAAAATCTCATTCTAATTATGCAATTCCCAGCTTAAAGTTTCTGAATTTCTGCTAAGTAAAAATTAGATTTTCAGCTGTAGTTTTTCGGGTCTTTCGATTGGTGCATCAATTTTAGTTTGTTTGTGTTTTGCGCCCAAGTCATCTGCTGAATTTCTGCACACCATTTCTGCATTTCTGCCATTCATTTCTGCATTAAACGTTGCTGAATTTCTGTCCTTGTTCTGCATTTTTGCTTCCGAATCTGAACTCCTTCACTCATTCGTGTATATGCTTAACTAGTGGCTTTGTCTTCCAAGTGAATTAATCATTTAACTTTCAGAGTTGGCAGTTCACATTTCCTGCATCAGTAGTTGAGTTTCAGCACACCAGCAGTGTTTGTTTGCGTGCCAAATTGGATGAATTTATGCACTTTGTATCAATAGAAGCTTTGGCATTGTTTGGTATCAAGTTAGCCACAATCTTTAGGGTGTTTTGGAGTTTGAAATCAGTTAGTGCTATTTTTAGTTGTTTCGGAGCATTCTCATCATGTATGCCTCAATTTTCTTCTAAGTTTTGTAGCTAGCTTTTATTTGCTAGTCTTGAGTTTAATTAGGTTTGAAGTTCTTATATTAGTTCAACTGAAAATTTAGCCACTGTTTATTCCTTGTTTGGCATTTAGTTGCATTTAACTTCAATTTTGCTCTTCCAAATTTAGCTAAGTTTCCCTTGGTTGATCCGGTTTCTTTTTGATTGAGTTATCACTTGCTATCATTTGTTTAGTTTATTAGTTAAGTTCCTTTATTTCTATTTGAAATCCAAACCCACGACTTATTTGAAACCCAAAAACACAAACGACACATAAACACGAGTTCGAATCAAACAACCTCAACTAGTCCCGAGGAAAAATACGACCTGTGGCCCCTTTACTACGTTTTCATATTTTGATTGCAAAAAGGGTTTCTAGCTTTTTATTCATATTCTAAATTCTGATGAACCCACATTCGTGACAACTTAACCTAGTATTTCGGGTCCATCAAATTTTTGGCACCGTTGCCGGGGAAGCAACTAGATGATTTGTTTGATTTTTGCTTGTGTGCTTTGTTGGAAATTCTAGGCCGCAAAAACCGCTTTTTGCGTTGCGGAAACCCCAGAATCTCGGCCACGGATCCGTGCGAACTTATAAAACAAATATGAGTACGAGTTTAATATCTAGATCTACACTAGATCTACGTGATAAGGTCATTACCCTTGACGCGTAGCCCTTCGCTTTCCCGCTTGTCCAAGAGGCCGCCGGATCTCGTAGAGTATCAAAGTAGACACTCCTCTATATGTATCCACGCGAACAAAAGAAGATGGATCGAAACCTTGGTGTGCTAGCACCCCTATGGGTTTCGGCCAAGAGAGGGAGAGGAAGAAGAAAAATCCGGGAGGAGAAGAAGAGCCACCAAAAAGAAACAAAACCCACCTTTTGTTCACCTTGGGTGGCCGGCCACTTAATGGCCATTAATGGCCATTAGGTGGCCGGCCATAATGGCCATTAAGTGCCATTAGGTGGCCTTCCAAATCCCCTATCAATTTGAATTCGAAATTCAAATGGGGGGGAAAACCAAGTCAAGTCTAACTTGAATTGGAACCAAGTCAATCAAACTTGATTTGGATTTAGGTCAAGTCAAACTTGCCTTTTATGGACTTTCCATATTTAGCCAAGTCAAACTTGACTTCATTTCTTCTCCCATGTTGAGTCTAACTCGAAGTGGAACCAAGTCAAGTCAAACTTGATTTGGATTTAGGTCAAGTCAAACTTGCCTTTTATGGACTTTCCATATTTAGCCAAGTCAAACTTGACTTCATTTCTTCTCCCATGTTGAGTCTAACTCGAAGTGGAACCAAGTCAAGTCAAACTTGATTTGGATTTAGGTCAAGTCAAACTTGCCTTTTATGGACTTTCCATATTTAGCCAAGTCAAACTTGACTTCAATTTTTCTCCATCTATTTGTTCTTTGCGTGTGACCCTATAGGTTCTTGTAACGTTGGCAATGCTTCTAACCTCTTAGAAACATAAGCAATGAGCGGTATCTAGCAACACATCATTGCTACCCAAGTTACAAGAATGTTGAGATCCAACATCACCTTGTGACTAATAATTGTGACTCTCACAATATATGATAATGTCCCTCTATCCATTTGATATCTAGATCGACTCAATTGAGGCATAGACCGTGTCATCCTCGAGTCAATCTATATCTTGAACTCCAAGTAGACTCACACTAATCAAATGAGTTCAATATCTCATATTGACTCACTTGGGCATGGCCATGCACTTTGTGGTCTAACTCTATCAAGAATACGATATCGCTCCCGTCATATAGGAGGGATAGATCCCATCTACATCACTCACATCCCTCTCCATAATTTGTTACATACCCAGTAATCGCCTTTATAGTCCACCCATTTACGGGTGACGTTTGACGAAGCCAAAGTACGTAACTCCTTATGTAGGAATCCATGGTGACTTCAGGTCCAAGGACTAATAGTCATACTAATAGCCACATGAGAAAGTATATGACACTCATATAACGATCCATGATACTTTCTCATGGCGGGTCATTCAGTATACATTCTCCAATGCATACACATGTGTCAACTTGATATCTCTATATCCATGACTTTTGAGATCAAGTCATCATGTTGACCTACATGCTAGTCTCTACGTATTAACATTGTCCCTGAATGTTAATACTCGACTAGGAATAATTTAGAGTAGTGTTCTCCATATCATCTCACTATCGATTCAACCAATCGATTGATATAGATAAGAACTTTCTACTCAAGGACATTATTATACTTAGCTAATTGACACAAATACACGTAAGTATAATAACCATAAAAACATGCCTTTATTTATACATAGGAATATGATACAAATTAGTCCATACAATCATTACATGATCGGCTCTAGGGCTCTCACCAACAATCTCCCACTAGCACTAGTGCCAATCACTGTAGTATCTAATACCCAATGATCTAGTGTGACCATCATGCTTTGTCTGTGCCAAAGCCTTGGTCAGGGGATCTGCGACATTCGCCTCTGTGGGTACTCTGCATATCTTCACATCTCCTCTATCGATGATCTCTCGAATGAGATGGAAGCGCCGTAGTATATGTTTGGTCCGCTGGTGTGAGCGAGGTTCCTTAGCCTGCGCAATAGCTCCATTATTGTCACAATAGAGCTCTATGGGATCTGCAATGCTAGGAACCACCCCAAGCTCTGCAACGAACTTGCGGATCCAAACTGCCTCCTTTGCTGCCTCTGATGCAGCAATAT
This sequence comes from Boesenbergia rotunda, assembly GCA_024364735.1. Classification (NCBI taxonomy): domain Eukaryota; kingdom Viridiplantae; phylum Streptophyta; class Magnoliopsida; order Zingiberales; family Zingiberaceae; genus Boesenbergia; species Boesenbergia rotunda. The sequence continues at coordinate 340,856 of JAGFNQ010000683.1, read as the reverse complement.
ACTCAGCCTCTGTTGTAGAATCAGCAACTGTGTCCTGCTTCGAACTCTTCCAGCTCACAGCGCCGCCATTTAGACAAAACACGAACCCTGATTGCGATCTATAATCATCCTGGTCGGTCTGGAAGCTAGCATCACTGTAACCCTTTACAGTTAGCTCCTCATTGCCCCCATATATCAAGAAATATTCTTTAGTCCTTCTCAAGTACTTAAGAATATTCTTGACCGCTATCCAGTAACGCTCACCTGGATCTGACTGGTATCTGCTCGTCATACTTAAAGCATACGAGACATCAGGACGAGTACATAGCATGGCGTACATGATAGATCCTATGGCCGAGGCATAAGGGATCTTATCCATGCGGTCTCTCTCCTCTCTAGAAGAGGGACTTTGAGTCTTCGAAAGACTCATACCATGTGACATAGGCAGAAATCCTTTCTTGGAATTCTGCATGGCAAACCGAAGTAAGACCTTGTCAATGTATGTACTCTGACTTAGGCCAAGCAATCTCTTAGATCTATCTCTATAGATCTTGATGCCTAAAATACAGGCTGCTTCACCTAAGTCCTTCATTGAGAAACAATTCCCCAGCCAAGTCTTCACAGACTGAAGCATAGGAATATCATTCCCAATGAGTAGTATGTCATCCACATACAATATGAGGAAAACTACTATGTTTCCTTCAACCCTCTTGTAGACACAGGGTTCATCTTCATTCTTGATGAAACCAAACTGTTTGATTGCATCATCGAATCGAAGATTCCAGCTCCGAGAAGCTTGCTTTAGTCCATAAATGGACCTTTGCAGCTTGCATACTCTGCCAGTATGCTTTGGATCTACAAAACCCTCAGGGAAATGCAAGATAATCTGCAGTTCAAAATCTGAATGGCATTGCAAGGAATGCTGACAAGGATTCAGAACAACCACTCGATAGCATCAAAAATTCTGAAGAGTAGCAAGTTGATACTTGAGCTGTAAATGCAGTTATAAAAGAAAAAAAAATCAGTGAATGCTAAAGAGGCAGTTTGTATCAAGATGAAGCTGAAGTTGTTTTTCTAGGCTATGAATCAGGGAACTAAGTTCCTAAATGTATCAAATTTGTATCAAGAATATCCACTGCTGATCAAAGGAGAAGAAAATGTGGTTGTTTGGATTTTTCAGATCAAGAACAGAAGAAAAAAAAGAGAGAAGAATGCAGTGGGCTGAAATTCGAAACAGCTGGGATCAAATCTTCCACTTATAGTTGATGCTAACTGATGTAAGGCAACCAGAGAATTGCAAGGTATGAAAGTGCTATTTTGGAGCCGAAATCTGATGAAAAAAAAAGAAGAGAGAAACAAAATTCATGTGCCAACTTGAGTTGCAAGAGTGGGAAGCAAGGGCAGATTAGCAATTTTAAGTGGAGCACTCAAATTCCCCATTACCATGTGATGTAGCTGCTGGAATCTTAAGTAGAGAAAAAAAAAAGAGAAGACCAAAAATAGAATCCAGCAGCTGACCAAGAAAAAAAAGAGAGAGGAAGAGAAATGGCACACAAGAGCAAACTTGGCACATTGAGATCAAATGGAGATTACTTCATCCAAATCAAAGGCATTGTTCAAGATTTACTCCATCACACTTTTGCATATTACTAGAGGACTGTAAAGAGGAGCAAAGATGTAACACCCCAAATTTTTAATGTAATATCATGACGATGTATGGAGAAAAATGTTTATAATGAAATGATGTAAATTTCATGCAATCACATTCTATGAAATGTCATGAACTTATTTTATTAATGAAATGTCATGAATGCATGAAATATTATATTCATGAAATGTATATTGGGCTTGGCTTATTGGGCTTGGAAATGAGTTAGCAAGAGGTGATAAAAAGAAAGTGCAAAGTGGAGGAAGCAAGGATTGAACCTTGGACCTATCACTTGCACTAACTCTTCCTAACCAAATGCTCTAATGGGTGTTTCGTGTTAGGAGAAGGGGAGACATGCTTGTTAAGGCTTGGGCAATGAAGAGACATGTCTCTTTACAAGAGGTGTATAAATAGAATCAAGAGAAGGGAAGTTAGAAAGAAGTTTTCATTTCTTTCTTCCCCTTTTCTTCTTCCTTTGCCGAGCCTAGCACCCCCCCTTTTCCCTCTTTCGAAATTCCAACCCTAGGGTTCTAACCCTAGGGCAATTGCAAGGAGGAAAGTCCAAGTGCCTTTGCCTTCTACCAAGTCCAAGGAGCCTAGAGAAAATTTGGAAGAGAAGGATTTTCACTTGCCCTCCAAGTCTAGGGTACCCTACAGTTTAAAGAGAAGGTGAAATTCCAGCGCAAGGATGTAAGTGTCCTCTCGCCTGCGGCATAATTGCTATTGGATGTTTGATTGTTTTGTTCTTTTGAAAAATCACAAGGACCTTCCTTGAGGAAGGTTTCGGCCACCCTAGGATTGGAGGTCCAAGAGGGGGTTTTTGATCAAACCTTGATGTATGCTAGTACCTCTAGGGACTTTATACACATATGTGTTGTTTCCAAATTTTTTGGAAGGACAAAAAATTAGGGTTTGGTACCCTACAAACTTTCGGCCAAGAGGAGAAAGGCTAGGGTTTTGGTTGCATGCTATCCTATGATATGTCCATGATAGTATTGTAGATAAGATGTTTGTGTAAATGCTTGTGTGAAGATTGGATGTCAAAAACCTAGCCTACCCTACCCTACAATGTTTCGGCCACCTCTTGTAATTTAGGGTTAGTGGAAGCTAACCCCACTTTGAGGTATAAACCATGTTTCAATTGTTAACATGAAAGGTACTTGAGGTGTTTGTAGAAATGCTTGAATGAATGCTTGCTTGGAAAACCAAACTCCTTACTTGCAACTTTCGGCCACATCATGGAACCCTAGCTTAGGGAAAGTCATTTACCTCTAATGTATGCCATGTTAATAGAATGCATGATATGGATATATATGTGATGAATGTATGCCTTAATTGGATGAAAAAAAAAAGAAGAAGAAAATTCCCTTTACTTGTAACTTTCGGCCAACCCTAGTTCTAGGGTTGGGAAGTACTTAATGAAATCATGAAGCATGCTACTACTTATATGATGTGTGTATAATTTATGTGACCTATCTTGTTAGGTATAAAAGCATGCCTTATAGCTCATGGGGCACCCTTTATGACATGAACATGATGTGTTTGATAATATGCTTGAAAAGGGATACTCTATTGAAATTGGGATCAAGAGCACCCCTAAATGTGTGGTGTGTCCCTAGGGGATCATGAGCACCCTTGATGAGTGGTGTGTCCCTTTAAGATGTTATTGGGAGTACCTTTAAGCATATGCATATGTATGTAATTATATGTTAAAATACTTTACTTTGAAAGTTGTGTACCCGACTCGGAAGGGGGTCGTTAAACAAAATCCAATGTACATGTTAACTGAAGGTCATGGCATTGGTAGGACGGAAGGGTCCTGCCCTAATTAGATTGGTGGCTCGCTACCCCAACTCATTAGGGAACGCGCTTGATGTGGTACTACAACTGGGCCCTAGATGATACTATATTTTTAAGTACTTACCTTTATGGAACCTTTTGAAAAGCATTCTCTCATTATGTGATAATCTTGTTCTGTAAAGTACTTAGAAATATTTGATGTGATGCTTATGATGCTTATAATTCTATCTTGATTACTGTGTACATGATATGATGAATTGATATGGATTTTTGCGAGTAGGCCCGGATTCTTACTAAGCATGTTTTGCTTACTAGTTCATGTTGTTTTCTTATGCTGCAGATAGCGGTAAGAAATACTTGAACTAAAGGAAGAGGCAGAGGGAAAGCTAAAAGATGTGTGTGGTGATGGCTCGGGAAAGAAAGAAGGATTCTTATCTACCATTTTTGTCTAGAATCTAAATTGCTTCCACTAAAAGATTGCAAGTTGCATTACTATATTCTGATTGTGTGATGATTATGACTACTCTACTGTTGGCCAAGTTTAGAGATATGAAACCTATGTCATGATTAGATAACACTATCATTAGATGTCTAATTCTTGTTGTATGCATGCTAAGTGAAATGCTATAGATGTCCTAAATTCTATTGCTTATGAATGTTTCTCTTGCATGTGTCTAAGGCTAGATAACTCATGCTACATTTCTACTTGAGATTCCATGCTATAGTGTATTTATTGATGCTTGAAATGGGGACTTGGGTGGGAAGAGGGCCGGCTGCCCATAGGTGCCGAGACCCATGCCCCTTGCCCAATGTCTTGTTTTTCCCCTCCTTCAATGTTATGCTTAGCTGTTTAATTGGATCCCTTGCAGAAGGTTATGTTTTAGATCATGCTATGCCCTATCTTGTTCAAATCATGTTTAGATCAGTAAATTATGAAGTTAAATGATCTTCCTATTATGTTGTAATTGCATGTCAATATATGAAACCTTGCTTGGTAAATTAGTCCTTAACAAGCATGCGTACTACTCTTCTTGCATTGTAATTGTTTTTACTTGATATACATGCTTAACATGATAACTGATATGAATGTATGGACCCGTAACCCCGCCTTTAGGGTAGATATAAGGTCGGGCGTTACAAAAGAACATCAAAAATATCCTTGAGCATTCAAGTCTCCCACTTAATCAATTTTTCCATTTTTCTTGGCTTTTACTCCATTCCTTACCATTTTCCATGTTTTCACTTGTTTTTGTAGATGTTGATCCTAATCATGAATAATGGTAGAGATTAGATAACAAGCAAGCCTTTGGTAGTGCAAGAAGCATGTGTGTTTGAGTGAGCTCCACTTCCATCATCAACTTAGAACTTAAGGAGAGAGCCACCAAATTTTTCTTGAAAGGCTAGTGAGTTAAATTCATCTCAATGGATCATGATGGATGAAAAGGCTAAGTTGTTGATTTAAGGACTAGATACTATTCCATAGAGCTTATATTTTTGAGAATTGACAACCTTAGGTAATTTCTTTTCATTTGCTTCTAATTATGTTTAAGAAATCTAGGGGATACTTATTTAGTAGTTTCGCGAGACGCTCAAGATCAAGTGTGGGGAAGTTGATAAGTACCATTTTATTGATTATTTTAGTTGCTAAAATCCATGTTTGACCTATGTTTTTATTGCTTAATTGTGAAATTACCCTAGGTTTTAGAACTTACTCTTATTTTGGACTTAATTGTAAATTTGTACATATTTGGATTATTTGGCCACTAAATTTTTGATCTATTTTTGTAGGCATGAAAGGTTCATGGACCTAGGGCATATTGGGTCAAACTTGAGTCGGAAGTGACCCTGATCGAGTTATCAAGATTAGGATTAAATCTGGGCCGTCCGATTCAAAAATGGCTAGATCTGAGTCATCTAGGACCATCTGAAGCAATCTGAGCTAGGGTTAGGGTTGATCAAGCACTCTGATCAAGATCTGAAGGTTTCATCCCAATCAGAGTTCAATCAACCGTTGGATCAAGCTCGGAGGGCTCTAGATCGTCCATTCAAAGATTAGGTTGATCTGGACCATCCGTTGCACATCTGGAGGATCCGAGCTACCACGAGGCAGATCCTGACTCCTGATCATCATCATCAAAGTTTGGATTATATCAGAGCAAGATCAGCCGTTGGATTTTCTCAAATCAATCTGGGCCGTCCATTCCTATGTATTTAATCAGAAATTCCCCAGCCTTCAGCTTCGTCGCGTCTCCGCCATTCTTCGCGTTCTTCCGCAGTTCTTCATTTTCTTTGCAAGTTTTTCATCTAAGGAGGCGTGACCACCTCAATTCCAACCTTAGTTCATCATCTGAATCCTTGGAAGACAACTTCGATCGAGAATTCATCTCAATTTTCATCCGGACAGAGGTGTTTGAGGGTTTCGGCATTCTCTATGGTCCGAGCACTTGAATCTCAGCCACAATCCATTTCCGATGATTTGAGTCACTTGTAGGGGTCCTCAAGTGAGCTCAGGTCTTCTCCAAATCATCATCGCAACTCAACAAACTGAGATCGAAGAGTTCGGATTGAAATTCTCCCAGCTGATGCAGTTTGAGCAGAGTTGATCGATTGAGGCTGTTTTCCACTGATTTGCTGAGCTTAGGGGTTCGAGACCAGCCTTTGCTTGACGAACAAAGAGATCTTGAGCTCGGGAAGGGATTGAGGAGTAGTTTAAGTAGTTAATTTCAGTGTTTTAGTTGTAACTTCATTTCTGCCACTTCATTTCTGAAATTCTGAGTAAATTTCTGTAGTGTTTCGGTTCTGAATAGTTTTTGCTTCAATTAGAGTTTTAATTCAGTGTTACTATTAGCTAGATTGTTTGCGTAACGAACAAGTGCATTTGGATTAGTTTATTTTGCTGAAATTCATTTCTGAACTTAGTTTCTAGCTGCGTATCAGCCCCTGTCACTTGCGTATCAGTTGCTGTTCTGAACCTTAAGTTGGAGTTTCTGAATTTTGTGTCTATGAGCCTTAGTTCTTCTTTGAATTCACATTGTAGCTTGTTTCTCTTTACATAGTATTTCAAATTAGTCCATGCCTGTGGTGTCAGTGCGTGCAAATTTTGTGTCTGAAAAACTCATTCTAATTCTGCAATTCCCAGCTTAAAGTTTCTGAATTTCTGCTAAGTAAAAATTAGATTTTCAGCTGTAGTTTTTCGGGTCTTTCGAATAGTGCATCAATTTTAGTTTGTTTGTGTTTTGTGCCCAAGTCATCTGCTGAATTTCTGCACACCATTTCTGCATTTCTGCCATTCATTTTTGCATTAAACGTTGCTGAATTTCTGTCCCTGTTCTGCATTTTTGCTTCCGAATCTGAACTCCTTCACTCATTAGTGTATATGCTTAACTAGTGGCTTTGTCTTCCAAGTGAATTAATCATTTAACTTTCAGAGTTGGCAGTTCACATTTCCTGCATCAGTAGTTGAGTTTCAGCACACCAGCAGTGTTTGTTTGCGTGCCAAATTGGATGAATTTTTGCACTTTGTATCAATAGATGCTTTGACATTGTTTGGTATCAAGTTAGCCATAATCTTTAGGGTGTTTTGGAGTTTGAAATCAGTTAGTGCTATTTTTAGTTGTTTCGGAGCATTCTCATCATGTATGCCTCGATTTTCTTCTAAGTTTTGTAGCTAGCTTTTATTTGCTAGTCTTGAGTTTAATTAGGTTTGAAGTTCTTATATTAGTTCAACTGAAAATTTAGGCACTATTTATTCCTTGTTTGGCATTTAGTTGGATTTAACTTCAATTTTGCTCTTCCAAATTTAGCTAAGTTTCCCTTGGTTGATCCAGTTTCTTTTTGATTGAGTTATCACTGGCTATCATTTGTTTAGTTTATTAGTTAAGTTCCTTTATTTCTATAGCATTTTCATTTCTATTCGAAATCCAAACCCACGACTTATTTGAAACCCAAAAACACAAACGACACATAAACACGAGTTCGAATCAAACAACCTCAACTAGTCCCGAGGAAAAATACGACCTGTGGCCCCTTTACTACGTTTTCATATTTTGATTGCAAAAAGGGTTTCCAGCTTTTTATTCATATCTAAATTCTGATGAACCCACATTCGTGACAACTTAACCTATTATTTCGGGTCCATCAGTGGCTCAGCCACCTTAAACATAAAAGAAAATCACAACCAACGAGAACTCAAAAGTCTCCGTCATAATAATAACAAAACTAGTCCGATAACTGATAAACAAATGAAATGCGGGAAACTAACACAATACCGAAATAGAAACCGCTAAACCAAACCGACCAGGTGGGACTGAGGGACTGGCAACTGGATCATCTCCTGGCTCCAAGCAAAACATCTACCTACTACCTGAAACAAAAATCGGAGGTAGCGGTGGTGAGTCCGGGCGGACTCTACAGGTATATGAGTAGACAATAAGCATGACATAACAACAAGGTTTAATATGTAGAGAATCCAACTTGGTACAGTCCATAAAGAATATAAGAACCTAAACATGCATAACATATATAGAACAACATGTTATAAAACTGAATAACAGCTAAACATGCGTAAAATAACGTAACAACAATAAAACCAAGATATAGATGCATTGCATGTCAATAATGTGCAACAACCATAGCTCATATAAGTGCATCAAACACAAACAAATGCATAAAAGAAATACGTATGCATATAATGCAATAACATGTGTCACCCCTGACGCCAGTCAAGCTGCCAACACATCTCATCTGTGTGACCGAGTGGGTAGGGTTGTGACAACTGTACACACTCCAACAACAAAACCACAGAAGGTGTGGTTGAGTGGACAGGATGCTGGGGAGCCTACACTCCAAACCCCTGTACATAGGGGGAGCTACTACAGCTACAATATCCCTCGAGAAACAACGATGAGGGTAAGCCACCAACGACTCTAATATCCCTCGAAAACAACGGTGAGGGTGTCACTGTTTGGCATAACAGGACAGATGCTCGCACTCTAACAACTACCACAACAATAAGTGGTTGAGTGAATCGAGCAACAAATGTCTAACGACGGCTTAACCAAATGTAAGCCCAATAGTCGTTAGTATGCAACGTGCAAGTATGGTGCATGCTATACGATGCACGAACAACCGGAGAAACAACGATGCAATAAAATCCAACGAGTATACGATGCATCAATACAACCATCCAAAAATCGCAAACCAACGATTATGCACCTACACTACTAGGTAGGGTATTTCTAATGTCAAATAAACCTAATTGTGTTTAATAGATTTCTAAGTGCTCGCATACTAACGACACTTTACAGAACAGAAAACTAATAGAGGACTGTACGGATACTAACTTGGAATACTTGAAGATCAACGAAGGAAATGTATCAACGGCGATGTTAAAATAACAAACGACAAAGAACAAGGTCAAGCAACCTACTAGACATAAGATAGTCATGCTTAAGGTAAAAGAAACTACTCGAGTACAAAGGAGAAGTACCCGCCTTTTAATTGTAGAACGTGACCGAAATAATCTCTTCACGATCAACCGAATGAGTCCAAATTAAGGTCCTGTATCAAGGACTAAATTTAGCTATTTATACAAATTACTAAAAATAGCTAAACTTCACGTAAAATGAAATTAGGATAAATCCCTTTTTGCAACATATGTTAAATTAGGATAAATCCCTTTGAAAAGTAGATCTATCTAATAGATCTATCTAAAGTGTATACCTTTGGAGTGTGCCCTTGCGTTTATCCCGTCGTCCAAGTGCCACCGGATCTCTTGCACGTTCAAGTGTTCATGCCTCTATGCGTATCCACATAAACACGATATCTCAACTTCAGAGAAGAGCTACCTTAGTTGTGCTAGCAACTTGACGTAGCTCAAAAACACCAAGAACCCAAATGTGGGTTTCAACCAAAGAAGGGAAGAGGAGGAAGAAAGGAAGAAAAATGACTTAACTTCATCCAAAATGACAAGAAAACTCTTTTATACTCAACCCATGAATATGAAGAGTTTTTGTCCCTTTAGCTTCCATTCATTAAAGCCAATAAAGAGCACATCTTCTCATGTGGCTCTTCAACTTCTCTCCATTCAATGAAGAGAATCTTTTTTCTCTTCCTTAATTATTAATTCATTAAACACTTTAATGAATTAATATCTCATCCAAATGTGGTTGAGTTTAATCTAAATGAGTCTAACTCAAATTAGATCTCAATCCCATAATCCAATTAGATTCACTTGAGTCTAACTCAATCAATCCAATTCAGATCAAATCATAGTCGAACTAAGATCAATCAATCTCCGAAGCATTGTGTCCTTAGTGTGTGACCCAATAGGTTCTCGTAACGTTGACAATGCGCCTAAACGACTTTAGACACATAAACAATGAGCGACATCTAGCAATGCATCATTGCTACCCAAGTAACAAGAAAGTAGAGATCCGACTTAACCTCCGTGACTATGATTGTCAAAATACCAAAAGTTTAGGGGGTTAAAAGGCAAAACTTTTGAATTCAAGGGCTACTGTGAGAAAATCGATAAATGCAGGGGGTTGTTTGCAAAAAGGCCCCTCTTTTACTAAACTTTCCCTCTCTCTCGCTCGGTGTCGCGAGCCCAAACGCAACCGATGCCTCTTCAATCGCCTGCAACCAAGGAGAAGAAATCGACGCCGGATCTCCTCTCTGCTTCCTTTCCTTGCAGCCATCACCCGCGGTCGATAGCACCCAACTCCCTCCGTCTGCACTTCTCCTCCCCATCGCAGCTTCGCCTCTCCTCTGCAGTGTTGCCATTGGTCTTCACCGATCGAGATCGAGAGCGAGGATCTCTCAGCTCTACGCCGGGGTTGAGGTTTTGGGCTAAGGGGCACACATTGGGAAGGGGATCTTTGACTAGCTTCTCTGATCGGTGGCTGGAACACTCGGATCTGAGCAGAGGAAGGATCGGCGGTGATGATCTAGGTAAGAAATCTTGATTCTGCGATTTGGGATTCTGTGATGTTGTTTGCTGGATCTCGATTTCTTCAGATCAGATTGTTCTTGTGCTTTTGATTTGGGGTATTGGAATTGCTACGGTTTAGGCTTGAATGTTGATGCGAATGGTGTGGATCTAGGGTTGTTCTCGTTGTTTCCGTTTGAGTTTCTTTTGCCATGATCTGGGATGAAAGCTGATACCAATGTGTTGATTGTGTGGGAAATGTTCTGTTCTTGGTTTTCCATCTCTGCCGTGTGTGGATCTTGATGTGGATGTTCTGGTGTTTGAACTATGCTGTGAGCATGGGTTTGGATTTGGTTTTAATAGGATTGTTCTGGCTTGGAATTTCCTCTTTATGCTTCTAGGATCGGGTTTGATTTAGCCTCTACCGTGAGGCATCATGATCGAATTCTGTAGTCAGGATTTTGGGTTCTTGATATCTCTATGGTGATCCGATTTGGTTGATTTCTGATCTGGGATGGATTAATGTAATGATCTGTTCCTAATCGATCTTGTTTAGGTCTGTGCTTCTGGCTTAAATAGTTCATGCGTGAGGTTGAGTTGGAGATTGGAAGATGAAGCTGAGAACTTGATTGTCGTTGATGAGCTGTGTTGTTAGAGTTGTCTTGTGATTTTCCCTGTGTTGTGAACTCCTTCTGTTAGTGCGATTGAGTGCGTGAGTGATCAGGTGGAGGAGTTTCGATGTGGTTTCGGTTGGGGTTATTTAGTGTAATTGAGTAGGTTTGGTTGATTGGGTTAGGTTTGGGTTAGACCTAATCTGAACCTAACCTTGGATGGTTGGGTTACGTCATTTAATAAATTATACAATTAGCTAGGTGTTATATTTTTTGATGCAGGTCATTGAGTTGATTCGCTTGTCGCAGATTTTATATTGGAGAGGGGGTACTCTTCGGTCGGACTTCTTCGTGTTGAGGCGGGTATCTCTGACTCTTCTAGTAGATTAGTCACAGATATATGCTTGATATGCTTTGTTAGAAATAGAGTGATAGATTATGGTATAACTCTTCTATTTGTCTTGCTGATACTGTTTGTTCTATACCTGGCATGTGATACCTATACCTTTAGGATTTAGGCTCTGGTGCATTATCTATGATCCTTGAATATCATGTTGATATAGGTGGATTAGATAGTGGATACTGTTTGACCAGTGTTATGCATCATCGTGCACTGTGCATCACTGTCGATCAGGGGCCCCCTCTGTGGGTGAGTCAGGTCGACAGTCATACTAACCTACCCATACGGCCACTCATGGGTTAGTGGTTGACGGAGTATTGGGTAGTGTGCTCTGTGCTGTTCCGCTCATGCACTAATGGGTTAGTGAATTGGAGCGTGGTAACAGGTAGAGATCCCTCCTTGAGTAGTCCATATACCAGGAGATGAGAGAGAGAGGTCTCTCCCCCATTTTTATACATGGGGTAGGGGTAACACTCAGATAGAGATATCCTCCAGAGATGGCCTGGGGCTGATAGAGATATCGCCAGGATAGGTCATGGAGTAGGGTATTACACCAGCAGCATTCCGTCTATTCGATCGCTCAGGAGTAGTGATGACAGAGTATGGACGACAATCACAACCCTACGTCAGAGGGTGGCCTCCGCTCAGCTTCCTCCCGTACATTGGTGACGATGTTTGACCGACGGCAGGGGTGACCATGACATTGCACCTTGTGTATACGTATAGTTTGCACTTGTGCTTGTTTTACATGGATGCTGCATATGAATGTCATGCACTTACAGGAGACCCTTATGTCTGTTTTGGAAACTCTGCTACATTGGTATGATACATTGTAACACCCAATAATTTTCATAAATTATTAGGAATTTTTCTGAATTTTCTGGCAATTTTTTGAAATAAAAATAAAAAGAAAAGAGAAAGGGGCAGATGGAGGTTTAATCTCATGACCACACGGCAAGCCAATCCTTAAGCAAGCTCAGCTAGCCGAAAGGTTGGGGGGATCAAGCACAGAAAAGGATGGATCGAAATTATCTTATAGGTAAGTAAGTCCTTTTCATGAAGAGGTGTTTCAACTTCCGCTTAAGTTGCGTTAAATCCCCCTTTAGGTTAAGGGGAGTCGGCGGAAAGAGAGGGCAAGGGAGGCTGCGAAAACAGGGAGAAAACATGAGTTCTCTTCCTCCTTCTTCTTCCTCTTGAGTAGAGAGCCTAGGGTTTCTTCCCTAGGGCTAAGGAGTGAAGTTTCTCGCAAGGAAGAGAAAAGGAGTCCTACGCTAGGATTTTACTATATACTTAGTGAGTTTTCTTCAAGCAAAGGGGGTAAGTTGATCACTCACTGCAATAGAAGTAGTTTCGTCATGTATTTCTCGTTTTAGAACTATGTTTTGTGATCTAAGTGCATGCTTTAAGACTATTTTAAATTGTGTGTTTAAGTTTCTCAAGAAAACATATTTCTTATTATAGAACTTAAACTTGAGTAGGTTTTCTGTATGTGAATCTAAGCATGATAAGACCAAGTTCTTGAAAAGTCCCAAAAATGAGTTTTGGGTTAAGGGCATGCAAGGTGCTCGATGAAAGTTCCAAGTAAGAAAGGTAAAGGTTTGTAGTGCCAGGTTTATGGAAAAAAAAAGATAGCTTGATAAGTATAAATATTATGAGTAAGAAAGTATTTTACTTTTGTAAAGTGACATGTACCGGGCAAATGAGAGGCCCACAGAAAGTTAGAAAGAAGCTCTAATAGGGTGCGGTGGCTAGCTACCCCGAAACCTATTAGGGATGCGCGCATTGGTACATTGATACTAGGTACAATGTCAAGGCCTAGAAAGTTGATTATTATTTTGAAGTATATGAGTATATGTAAGTGTTTTCGGTTAAGTAGATGTTTTGTTATGTATGTTAACGTTGTTATGCTACAAGCATGTTAAAAAGCAAGAGTAAGGAAGTTAGTGTTTTAAAGTATGGAAACGTATAAGTATTAAGTCCCAAAAGAAATCATGAGCATGTTAAGTTTGCAAGTGTTTTAATGTAAGTAAATGTTTTCAAGCATGATTGAACATGATAATTATATGAAAGTTCCCATGTACATGTATTTTGAAGCGAGCATTCTTTGAAAAGAGCATGTTTGTTATTGATCGCATGGATTTGTGAGTTAGGATTTACTTACTAAGCGAATCGCTTATTAGTTGCATTTCCTTCTATTGCAGATAAAGGTAAAGAAAAAGCATAAGCTAAGGAGGCGAACGGGACTTGCATTGATGTTCAGTGGCGGCGGAACCGTGGGAGAGATCTTTGGGTTAAGTCTTATAGAAACTTGTGGTTGGTGTTTTGGATTGGTAGAATGCAATGATTTTGTTTAAACTATGCATAGAGACAAAGTTGAGTACAAACTCTAGTATAGATTTCATATATTTTGATAGTTTATTAAATTCCGCAGAGATCCTAATTGCAAGTTAATGGGTTTGTTTTGGGTTGCTAAGATGTTTATAAAACTAGTATAGAGTAAAGATTTGGAGTTATTTATCTATATGCTTTGGAAGTGTATGAATTATGAACCCTTGAAAGGATTTCCCAGGTCTGAAACTGCAGCTTTCAGGCGTGCCAGTCGACTGGTTCAGATACCAGTCGACTGCCATATCAAACAGAACCCTTCTGTTCGATGCACCAGTCGACTGCCCAGACGCCAGTCGACTGGTGCCGCGCACAGAAAGCTTCTGTGGCTGACACCAGTCGACTGGCCTTCTAGCAGTCGACTGGTGCCATTCAAAAAAAAAAATTTCAGAGCAAGTTAAGGGAAGTCAAGTAGTTGTAACCTAAGGCTAAGGATAAGGTAAAGTTAAGGTTAAGTAAAAGTGACGTCTGCCTTAAGAAAGAGAAGTCGGGTCGTCACATACATCCTATTCCCTCTTTTAGTTATACTTACCATTGCTTATACTTGTGTTATTTCGATAGTCCGTTACACTATTGCTAGCTTAGCATATCTTTCATATATGGTGAGATATTCGCTGAGTTTATGACTCATCCCATTATCTCCTTGTTTTTATTTTTAGGATGATTGACTAGAGCGTGCCCGACAGCCTGCCCCAGTTCGCGTACTCGTCGAGATGTTTTCGAGATTTTCTTCTATTTTGTTGGTAGTGCTTGTTGGTACCATTTTCTATATTTGTTATACTTTACATTTTTGCTGTTGCTTTTGTGTTGGGTTTTGTCATACTATACGGCGGTATAGTTGTACTTTTGTGAACCATGGTGGCCTTTATGCATTGTGTTTTGTCGTAAGTCGGACCGGTCCGCAGTCAGGTATGGTTTATTCGGTTTTATTTTATGTTCTTTCTTGATTTGAGGCCTGAGGCCCATTTAGACTGCGTGGTTGTGTTATATGTGATGTATGTATATGTAAATTGTTCGCCGAACAGGGGAGTTGCTGTCCGATTTTCTATTAGAACAACGGCTCCTGGGTCTCGGGGTGTGACATCTTGCATAAAAGAGGTATATATCTTTCAACATTAAAACAACCTTCAAAAGGAGAATGTCAAATTATAAAAAATTTTTAAAAAAATCAGAGATGATAAAGTTAAATAATACAAGCAAGGATACTTGCAATTCACAGCTGCCTTATTAACATGAATCATTGAATTTAGACTGTGTTCACAACATCGAATACTATCAGGATAATAACATTCTAAGAGTGTCTGACAACAATAAAATTATATTCAATTAATGATAGCCTGATTTAATTTTAAGTAAGTATATGTGACCTTGATATAGCCAACTCTAGAAATATGATGTATTTTGAATAGAAGATAATTCTTTTACCTGCATAAAAACATGTTCTTTAAAAAATGTTTGGTGCCTTTTCACTTGAGAGGCCTCAGGATCATCTGCAATTGTCATAATTCTTTCCATCCCAAAAACGAATAAATTGTCACAAAAAAATCAATTTAAAAATACCTTTGTGAATACCTTTATCAAAAATGTAGATCTATGCAACAACCCAAATGATCACCGATCAATAAAATAATCAGAAAGATCTCACATCTCAAAAAAGTCTAAGATAGCCTAATCCAAATCCCCAATCAAATAAAAATAAAAAATGCAAATAAAAACTTACATTCAAATCACAAAGGGATGCGTGGGGAATCACAACAAAGCCAACTCAAACCTAGAACAACTGTAATTAGATAAAGAAACTAGGACTTAAACAACAAAATGTAAAACCATAATCATAATACAAAAACAGCGGATGCGTGGGGAATCACAAGATTGCCCCAAATCTTGAGAATGGTGATTCATTCTTGTTGAAACACATAGGACCGAAGAAAATTGACATCTTAGTTAAGAAAGAGAATAAGGATATTGTTTTCCACTACCAACAAATGACAACAAAGTTAGCAATAGCAAACACTAGTAAAATATAGTAACCAAATATAGAGATTACAGTACGCTCCCCTACAAAAGAAACAAGTTCAAGGATACTATAGTTTTATTGGAAACAAATGATATGGATCACTGCAAATAAATAATTAAAATCATAATCCTTCAAATTAATTATGAGTAAAAGTCAAAATTGCATGAAACATCAAAAGTATGAATAAAAAATAATCTCTACGTGTATGCAAGATAGCAAAAGTATCTAGATAACTTTGCATTACCAAGTCCCTTTTTGATTCAATGGATGTTGACGTAGAATTCATTCTTGCAAATAGTTCTTGGATAAAGAGGTATATCATCTTTCAACAATTAAAGTATTTTCAAAAGGACAATGTCACATTTCAAAAAAAAAAAAGGATGATAAAATCAAATAAGACAATCAAGAATACTTGCAATCTTGAGATCCTCACAACATATCATCTTTCAGCATTGAAAATACTTTCAAAAGGACAATATCACAGTTAAAAAAAATAGAGATGATAAAATCAAATAAGACAATCAAGGATACTTGTAATCTCAGCAGCATTATTAACATAAATAATTGAATTAAGACCTTTCATTACCGCATAATCCAATATACATAGAATAATAACATCCCAAGAGTGTCATGACAACAATAAGATTCTACTCAATTTATGACAATCTAACTTAATTTTAAGCAAGTATAAGTGATCTTGATATAGCCAACTCTAGGAAGTCTGATGCATTTTGGACAGTATAAAAGACTCTTTGATAGAGATAGCCTGCAGAACCAATCAAGTGGACGTTAACTTAAGTGGTCATTTTCAATTAATTTACCTCCATAAAAACATGTTCTTTTAAAAATGTTAGGTGCCTCTACACTTGAGAGACCTCAGGATCATCTGCGAATGTCATAATTTGTTCCATCAGAAAAGAAATAAATTATCACATAAAAATCAATTTGAAAATGTCTCTGTGAATATATTTTATCAAACACCATTAAACACATTTGCAACAACACAGGCGATCACCTAAGGAAAATATGACCAATATATATCCTAAATCTCTTTCTTGTAGGGAATACTCTAAAACATATTTGACTAGCTAATAGATACGGACAAGGTACTATTCACCAAATAGATGTCATAACATAGTACAACAATTCAATGCATGGAAGCAAAGACAGTAGGATAAACTAAATTTAAGAGCTTACTCATATTAAGAGGTAAAGTGGCTACATGGGTCATTCTAAGAATTATAGTTCAATCATTGTAGATTTAAAGGCTCATTCATATTAAGACGTAAAGGACTCTAATCTAACTACCTACTGTGGCAACTTATAAGAAACTTTAAGAATTATAGCATCAATTATTTGAAAGAGAGAAATACGACACTTTTTATAATAAATTGTTAGGCCTCGTGTTCTTATCCTAATGTATGCGAAAGTCACTAGTTCAAAAGAGACAAAATAATTCATTCCTTATTAAAAATGGCCAATATGCTCTGCTTAGAAGTGGAAAAAAGCTCTTGATTAAGATTCCATTACAAGAGAAAAAGCGAAAGTTCATGAAATCATAATTTTTTTCTCTATTTTACATATGAACTTCAATTGATAAAAAAAAAGGTTCGTATAAGATATCTTGCACCATATCTTAGAATAAAAATCACTTTATGAAAACAACTTTATAGAAATAACAAAAGGAGAAAGTATATGCATAACAAAGCAAACCATATTGATGCCCAAACAAAAGCCAATTCAGTTTCATAATTTCGACAGCAGTGAAACTCGATTCCTAGGTAGGGAAAACAAAAAGACCAAGAATACCATGAGAATGTCATAAATATCTAACCAAGTCAAGAGGTTAATAAGGAAAAGAACGAGAATATCTCGAGAATTTCATGAATACTAGAAGTGCCAAAATTCAATGAATACCATGAATACCAAAATACCCTGAATACCAGAATATCATGAATATCAAAAGTGCCAAAATACAATGAATACCAGAAGTGCCAAAATTCAATGAATACCAAGATCACCCCGGGAGGTTATATATATATATACATATAATAAGAATACCATGAATACCAAAATACCCTGAATACCAGAATACCATGAATACTAGAAGTGCCAAAATACAATGAATACCAAGAATATCCCAGGAAGATATATATAATAAGAATACCATAATATCATGAATACCAAAATACCATGAATCCCATGAAAACTAGAATTCCATGAATACCATGAATACCAGAGTGTCATACTACCATGAATACCACAAATACCAAAATACCATGAATTCCATGAAAACCAGAATACCATGAATACCAAGAATACCCATGAGGATAATAATAATAAGAAGATCCAAGATAGGAAAAGAATGCCAAGAATGCCATGAATATCTGGAATCCCTTCCTGTCAAAGCAAGTAACACGGTCATTTGGTCAAGAGAGTAATAAGAAAATCATAAATACCAAAAGTCGTATCCGTCCTGACCAGGGAGAGAAACTTGATGCTACCGTCAGGAGGTAATAAGGAAAAGACCAAGAATATCTCAAGAATACCATGAATACTAGAAGTATAACCGAGGGAGGACTAAGAGCATCATAGTCAACTCTGAATACCAAAGAATTTTAGAACCAAGTATTGATATTTTCTATTAATATCAGTTGAGAAGATAAATTGCATGAAGAGAAAAAGTGGATTAGTGTGATAGTTAAGCTAAGAAAATAAATAAAATGACAAAGAAATTAACCTAACTCATTATAATGAAGGTACACAAAGTATTGATAATGTGTTTTAATATTTTAATAACTTGAAAGCACATCCTCTAATTCATGCCACAACTTTCTATAAATGCATTATCATTTAACATTTCAAGGGGCTGGAGCCTTATTCGCATATCTAGTTAAAACATGCATATGAATCCGCAAATGAGGGATTCTCGAATCATGAATGGAAAGCAAATTGATATCAAAAACTAACCTTGAAAGAATAGAATAATAAACAACTTGTAGGGTGTGATGAATGATACCTTATTGGATTTCACATAAGCAAAGCCTACATCATCGGAAACAAGAATATCAACTAGAGCAAATAGTTAAAAAAACAAGAAAATACTTCAAAGATCAAAATATTAGATACCAACATCATCGGAAGCATCCTACCATTTACACTTCAAAGACAAGAGATCATTGTCATGTCATTCAAAGTGAAACTAGACTAACGGAAAAAAAAGAATGGGATTAGATAAATATTATACCTTGTCAAATTTCAAGAAAAAGAGAAGAGAATTCAATGATCATCCACATATAAGCAAGTGGAAAGAAAAATCCAACCCCGAAATGAAAAAACTATGTTGTCATTATCAATCTTAGCAATTATTTACAAGTTGACAAAGTCTATTAATTGACTGATATGCCCATAATAAAATCCCTGCTTTCAGAAAGTTGCTCAGTTGCACAACATACCATTTCACCTAGAAGATGCACACTACTTTGCTTGGTTCGCCATGCTTTATCTTCTAGCTCTTGAGGATATTAGAACCAAATCACTAGTTGACCTTGAAGTGAAACCACACACAAAAAAAAAAATCAAAACAACAATCACATATTATCAGACCTATGACCATATGCTCTTCACACTAAGACAAAATCAAAAGAAAAAGTACCTTAAGAAGTGAAAGGAGAATAAGCTTCACCCTATAACTAGTAAGACGTGACATCAATGCTCGAGCAGCACATTCTACAACTTCATGCACTACTTCACTTGATTAGAAAAAGAAAGCAAAAGCAATGGCAACATTTGAATGACATACTTGGAATACATACATAAAATAATACCAAACAAGTTTGTTTATGAGATTTGAGAATTAAAATTTTGGAATACTTAGGGGGTGCTTGGTAGGCGGGTTTAAGAGGTTGGAATGGGAATCAAATTAGTTTCATTCCCATATCTGATGCTTGGTAGATGGGAATCGGAATTAATGTATGATTTTGATTCTCTTATTTTGATAACCTACTCCCCCCTCGGTTATCACTAAACCCATTCCCCTCTTTGTTTTTTTTCTTATCGCAGACCACAAAGCCCCCGCCGCATCGTCTCACCTCCTCGTCGTACGTCTCCCCTCCTTCTCCCGGCGCCGCGTCGTGCTTCTCCCCCTCCCCACCTCGCGTCGCCTCCTTCTCCCGGCGTCGCTTCCTTCTCCAGGCGCCGCTCGCTTCTCCTCCCTCCTCACCTCGCGTCGCTCCTCCTCCAGGCGCAGCCTTTTTCTACCGGCGTTGCATCCTTCTCCCGGCGTCGTCTCTGCTTCGAGAGTTCCAGGTACGTCCATCCTTCTCCAGGCGCTGCATCATCCCCGTGCTCCTCCACTCGTGGATCCGACCTAAGATTTATGCTTTATCTCTGCTCCTTGAATCAATGTTGATTTCTGCAGGCGGAATCTAGTTACCGAGCTAATTGAGTGTCGCCATGGACGATGGATCGCGAGCTGCCAACGACATCACCTTCCCCAAAGTAGAGCGATCCAAATGCCGCGGTGGCCGCAAATCCAAGAAACGGTTCTGCAAGATCGTCCCCAGCATCGAAGGATGCGCCAAGCCACTCGAGGCTGATCCCCCGATGAGCTTCCTCGACAGCCCCAGCCGCAAGCAGCAACATCAACAGAAGAAGCGGTCTCCCCGCGGCGGCTGTAGCTGCAACTGCCGCCGCCTCAGTAGCTGCCTCCTCTGCGAGCATAAGCCCGGCGAGAGGACGCCCAAGAAGCAGATTCCGGCGGCGGAGATCCACCTCAGAGACGCCGATGTTATGTTTGACGAATTGCCTACAAGGAAGACTACAGACGTCGTCAATGTGGTTGCCAATGAGGTGGTGACGGATAGAAGAAGCAAGCCTGCCGACCATGTGCTCGGCTCTTTGTCTCCAAGAAAACCAATTGAGGGCAACACTAACTTGGCTATTGTTATATTTTAGATTTATAAAGATTAAACTAATAAGAATTTTTTAATAATTTTTTTCATGTATTTAATTAATAAGGATAAAATTATAAATTTTCTTTGATTTCCATTACTTTTTTATTCATACCAAGCAGCATCAATGGTAATTATACTCATTACAGTATCTATACCAAGTATCATCAATTCAGTAATCATTCCCATTGTCATTAACCCCTCAATGAAAACCCATTACCATTCTCATTACCGAATATATACCAAGCGCCCCCTTATAGTTCAAACAATCTACCCAGCTTTTCACAAAGGCGCTCAAATCCAAATAAAGTTCCTTCACGAAACTTGGCTAAATTTCTAAAACATAGTCAAATTGAAACAAAAATAGGTGAGAAAAATATAGACAATGTCAAAATCAAGACAATCCACAAAACCTTAAAAGAGAAAAAATAACTCAATGACTAAATTAATGGGGCAAGTAGATTTCTTGTAATAGTTATACCATTACTCCCATTTTTGTCTTTTACTCATCTTGAGCACTATAAAAGGAATATCCCTGATTGAATTAAGATCAGTCAAATCTTTAATTGTTCTTGGTATAAAATTTAGGATATATAGGTCCCTTCATGCACTCCTTATCAAAACTCCCTGCTTTAGAGCAGTTTGGCCAACATCCTGTACTTTAGGGTGTGTATCAATCACTATCTACAATCAATTTTAGTAGTTGATGCTTTAATGACATAAAGACAATTGTGTTTCCAAGTAAGTAACCTCCGTTAATTTGGGAACAATCTTTGGGAGTCACCGATCAAGTTGCTTAGGTCCACAAGACAAGTTGCACACTACTTTGTTGGTTCACTAATCTTTATCTTATAGCTCCTGAGGATATGAAGAAGTGAAACCGCAAAAAAAAATAGTTTTCACCAAAATAAACTTCCTTTGAAAAATAGATCTCGTGTTGATTTGAGTACCAACGTAGATTGATAGGATGTGAGATTCTTTGGCATGGAGCAGACATGGGAGGATTGTGTAGTGAGATTCTGTGATGCTTCAATAATTGTATGATTATCACATTGATTATGTGAGACCAACATCAATATTGAGGTGTTGGAGATGGAGAAGCCCTTGTTGTTCAATTTTTTTTTTGAGACATCACAAACAAGTGGGCCTGAAAGCAATTAGCATGACATGGAACCTTATGACAATTACTTTTGCATCTGTTGAGCCAGAAATTATGCTCCATCATAGTGTTACACCACCAGCTTGGCTTTGTTCCTTCATATTAGTGGATTTGAAAGCTTTGAAGTCAGAATCTTGCAGTATATGTCACGTCCCCAGAGGCACATGCTTCCTCGAAAATCGGGCAGCATCTCCTCTGTACGGCGGACAATATGTGACAAATATACATACACTCCACCAATATAGCTCAGCCACAAGCGGCTGGCATCACCATAATAAATAAAAGACACATCCACGCAGTTTATATTAACACAAAAGATAACGGGTGGCTCAGCCACCTAAAGATAAAAGAACTACAATCCAAACAGAACCCAAAAGTCTCTGATAACGACAAAACCCGATAATGAATAAAATGCAACTCCAAGTACTGAAAACAAACAACTAAACCAAATACGGAAAATAACTCAACTCAACAATGGAGACTGACAACTGGATCCTATCCGAGCTCCAAGAAATACGTCTACCTGCTATCTGATACAAAAAGAGAGAAAGCAGGGGTGGTGAGTCCGAGCGGACTCTGTGGGTATATGAGTAGACAATAAGCATGGTATAATACAAGATAACCAAGTAGAGAATCCAACAGGGTACAGTCCATAAGGAATGTAGATACCTAAACATGCATAACATATATAGAACAACAGGTTATAAAAACCGAATAACCACTAAACAGATGTAAAACAACGCAATAACAATAGAACCAAGAAATATATGCATGTCAATCAAGTGCAACAACCATAGCTCATATAAATGCAACAATCACAGGAAATGCATAAAACGAAATACGTATGCACATGATGCAATGACATGTGTCACCCCTGACGCCAGTCAAGTCTCCAACACATCCCATCTGTGTGACTGAGTGGGTAGGGTTGTGACAACTATACTCACTCCAACGAATACCACAAAGGTGTGGTTGAGTGGACAGGATGTTGGGGAGTCCACACTCCAAACCCCGGTACATAGCGGGAGTTATCAACAGCTACAATATCCCTCGGAAAACAATGTGAGGGTGAGCTACCAACGGCTCTAATATCCCTCGAAAACAACGGTGAGGGTGTCACTGTTTGGCATAACAGGACAGATGCTCGCACTCTAATAACTACCACGACAACAAGTGGTTGAGTGAATCGAGCAACAATATGATTAATGACAGCTTAATCAAATGTAAGCCTAATGGTCGTTAGTATGCAACGTGCAAGTATGGTGCATGCTATATGATGCACGAACAACCGGAGAAACAACGATGCAATAAAATCCAACGAGTATACGATGCATCAATACAACCACCCAGAAATCACAAATCAACGATTATGTACCTACACTAATAGGTAGGATATTTCTAATGCCAAATAAACTTAATGGTGTTTAATGGACTTCTAAGTGCTCGCGTACAAACGGCACTTTACAGAACAGAAAACCAATAGAGGACTGTACGGATACAAATTTGGAATACTCGAAGATCAACGAAGAAAAAGTATCAACGGTGATGTTAAAGTAACAAACGACAAAGAACAAGGTCAAGCAACCTACTAGACATAAGATAGCCATGCTTTAAGGTAAACGGAACTACTCGAGTACAAAGGAGAAATACCCGCCTTTTATTTGAAGAATTTCGTAAACGAGAACCTTCCACGATCAACTGAACGGGGCCAACTTCAAGGTCCTGTATCAAGGACTAAATTTAGCTATTTATACGATTAAATAAAATAGTTAAACTAACTACTAAACTTATATAGAGTCTAACCCCCACTTCAGAAACTAACTCGTTAAACAACAATTTGTTCCTTCTTAACCTAATTTATCATAATTAGATTATAAAGTTAAACATCAAATTTAACCCGAGAAACCACCCTAATCATAATCCAAACCTCACAACATAAGAACGAAACTCCATAGAAATAATCTCATCCCAAAACAAAAATAAAATGGCGTGCCATCTTCCACCAAAATAGATGCATATTCTGGGGAGCTCTTGCATCAATCTCCACCATAGAACAACCCATCCAAACCTAACACCTCACGGCAGAAAATCAAGATCAGCTAACCAATTTGTAAACAGTAACATTAGGAGATTTGATCTTATCAGAAAACTCAGAATTCCACCCCAGTTGGAAACTCACAACACCCACAAACGAGCACAAGATACACCACACTTAATCCCAGGCAAATCACAATTGAAAACTCAATAGATTCATCCACCAAGAACACTACTTCAAAGTGGTATCACAACAATAGAGATCCGAACAGGAAATTTTTACCTAATAGACCACCAAATCTCTTTTCAAAGAACTTGCTAAAAATCAAGCCTTCCTCACCTTAACTGCGCCGGCGCCCAAACTAATAGCCCGAAATTCGACTAGCAACCTTCGGCAGGTGGTGTGGCCTTCCTCGACTCACGATAGCGGCATCAGCTAGGGCTTCTCGCGAGGCAACGACGCGATCCAGTGGAAAACGAGCTAGGGCACGACTTGGCTTCAAAACCAGTGAAGGAGAAGAAGAAAAACCGGAGGAGAAGTCCTCGCCCGAGGGAAGGCTGTTGTCGGCTTGTTCGCGTGAAGAGAAGAGGAAGGAGAAGGAGATGAAGTCGGAGGAGTTGCGGCGGTTTCAAGCTGCGAGCAACTCGCTGTGTGCGGGGGCGGCGTCGGGCAGGGAAGAAACAGAAAAGGAAAAACTGATCCGGAATAGCAATTTAGGGCTATGTTTAATAGGTTTGGCTTTTTTGCAAATAAGCCCTCCAACTTTAGTAAATTCCAACTAAGTCCCTAATTTATGATTTTTTTAGCCCCTAAAAATTCGATATTTAACACTATATTAGTAGACAAACTAGGATTTGTTTTTCTTATTAGTTGAATCAAAAGGTTATATACTTCAAATCATTTAGGGTATAAGAGAACTCAATAATTCAACAAAGAACAAAATTTTAATAGAATTATCTTACATTGGAGAGTTATGGCGAGTAGTCTCTTAAGCCAATCTTATGCCTCCTGTATAAAAGTCTATGAATAAGGTCATAATCTTATCTAGTGAGGGGAGGACCTATACTGCATCTACTTTATGGCCACATAAGGATTATGCAACAAAGCTTTTCAAAGTACAAATGATTGATCATTATCATGTTATGGCTTAGCTTACAAGGATACTCCATGCAAATCTATATCATTAGTAGACTTATTTAAGATGTCATATCTGAACTGATTAATATTATCTCAATAATTTTTCTCTATTTCAACATATCCAAATTACTGCAGAGATTGATTCAATAAAATTTCAAAATAAAATCTACCCTAACATTTTGAACAATTTCTTGATTCATTCTTGCTATAGTAAACAATAGGCATGCCAAGTTCTTTACCTTATTTTCTGCACAAAATCAACACCTCCTACTGCAGGGAAGAATAGCATCACAAAGAAAAGGGGAAATGGTTTCAATTCCTTCAATGTAAATAGCAATGGATCCAAAACTATCAGAGGTCTATATTTTCAATTCATGGCAGATTTATGAGGGATATTACACTTATATTATGCCTAGAAACAATTAGAAAGTTCACATACCAGAAGAAGTCTACAGAATCGTGATCAAGAAGAAACAAGCTACTTATCAACTTCCCAAATCCCCAATCAAATGAAGGGAAAAAAACTAGAAATAAAAACTTACATTCGAATCTCAAAGGAAATAGCCACTGCAAATCAAACCTAGAATAGATTTGATCAGATAGAGAAGAAACTTCAAGGACGTAGACAACAAAAGGTAAAATCAGAATCACAATAAAAACGATGAAAGGGATAATTGATCTCAAAGAAACATCCCTCATTTGAAACTGAAGGATGAGTCACTTGAGGCTGAGGAAAAGAACTTGAGATGGGGAGATTGCAAGATTGTTCTGCATCTTGAGAATGGTGATTCCCTCTTGTTGAAGGACATAGATGCTTGATATCTTGGTTATGAAAGAGAATATGGATATATGTCCTGGATAACCAACGAATAACTAAATTGGCAATAGCATACATCAATAAAATATAGTAACCAAGATAGAGATTACACTACTTAAATCACCCAATAGAAATGAGCTTTCAATCCTTAGCTCTGCAATACATTTGTTATTATGTCAAACAAACCTTCAGTGGTAAGATCCCTATAAGAATAATCCATAACAATATAGGAAACTAAAATGCATTTATATGAATATCAATATCAAGAAAAAGAATAACAACAGAGTGGAATCAAAAAATTTATAAATTAATTCATGCACCAACAACGGTTGCTTAACTCAAAGTTATGAAACTAAAAAGGATTTTAATCAATTGACAAATGATCTCACATGTTCATTCATTTTGAGGGCTAGATAACCAATTGACAGAATACTTGTAAGTATATTAATGCTCTACATAAGCCCAACTATTATGAGGTCAGAAATAAACTCGGATTAGGCGGAAATAAATCAACCAATAACAGTAGGATGCAATCCAAACATGCCACCAAGTACACGTTGGTAAAACAAAGAAATCATGAGAAAACATAGACACATGGTTTCTAATTGACATGTGTACGACAGGAAGCTCAATATGTATAGGTAATCAACAAGAAATCTTATATTAATGAATAGCTATGATTTTGAATTCTATACATCCACCAAGAAGAAGAAGAATACATAAAAGGCGGCGGCAGAACAACATGGAAAACAAGGGAAGAGGTGTTGTAGCATATTAACGAGGAAAGTGCTATGGGTTTTGGTCATTGGTAGTCATCTTATAACCATAAGATGGAGGTCAGGGTATATAGATGATGGAGAAACAAAGGATAATTTGGTTATTTCTTTCTTTCTTTCTTCCCATTCCCAACACCTAAGTAAACAACTTTATTTCCTCCTCTTCCTCCCCAATGCATCACCCTCCATCCTCCCTAGTTGCATTAACCATTGTAAATAGTCTCGGGCCTGAATAATTATTCATAAATATAGGTATCAAACAACATCTAGTAGTCGACTTATTTATAACAATCCCACTAAGCAATAAATACAAAATATGGCCAATTATTTCTTATATGTAATAATTTATGATGACAAATAAGATTAGAAAAATCCAACATTCTTAGAGGACTCCGTCTAATGGGATCCTAGAAAATAGTTGATATTTTAATTAAAATATTTCTTCAAATGAAATGAAATTAAATTGGAGAGTGAATCTTCACCATAAACTGACCTTAGATGGCCTTCTTTTCCAGAATTAGATTTCACTTCCTAATTAGTTCATTGCAATTGCTTCACGTATTTTCCTTGAAATAGCTTCGAGAGACATTCCTCCAACATAAAAACGCTATGCTATGGATGATGCAGATTCAACGAGTCCAATAGGCTCTCTCTATCACCCGTAAGCTCAAGAAGCATAGAGAACCTAAGAAAGTAAAGTCATTGTCACTGATACACACAGAAAGAGTTTTTATAAACACGGTAAACTTTATAAAGACTCAAATATGCCATGCAATAAACAAGGTTTTAATTCTCAACAATAGATATATATAGGTTATCTGTTGCGAAGGCATAGATCAGTATACTACTCAATGCACACATCAAGTCTAGTGTAGATACAATACTAGAACTAGAAGATAAACCATGGATACGACTATTTAATTAACACCAATCACAATTAATCCACCCATAATACCACAATGATACTAAGATAACTAGTGTTATTTCGACATGTACACCTGAATATTTGATCTTATTTCATGAAACAACAAATGCAGTATGACATGCAGTACATAGGTGTATGCTCTAATTTTCAATAGTGGTGCTGAGGAAGTACTTATTGGTTTTGCCAATTAGCTTCTTGCTTCAAGTCACAGATAAACATGCATAAAAAATGAATGAAGATTTCAAACTCACATTCGCAGGATGATTTGTAAGGTGTTGTTGGTAAATAAAATATGTATTTTCACTCTTTTGACGAATTGCTTTGTGTAGCAATTTTGACTGTAACGACCCGCCCCTCGGCCCCTTGGGCGGCCCAACTGGTGGCCCATACGGCAACCCAACTGGCTGCCCCTTTGGCGGCCCAACTGGTGGCCCATTAAGCGACCCCTTATGTCGTCAATGAACAACTGATGTCGACGACCAACAACCGGGCCGTTACTCACTAGATCTTCCCACCCCTGGCCAGTGGATTTTTGCCTTCCCCATGATTCGAACTCTAGACCTCCAGGCTAATTACTAGAGTTTATGAATCCTGGTAGCCAAGTGAGGTCTATAGTTCTAGTGCTCACTTGGCTACCAGGATTCATAAACATTAGTACATAGCCTGGAGGTCTAGAGTTCGAATCCTGGGGAAGACAAAAATCTACTGGCTAGGGGTGGGAAGTTCTTGTGAGTAACGACGGTCGACGGTCGACGACCAAAGGGGCCAGGTTGTTGGGTCGCCAAAAATGGAATTTGGCTGGCCAAGGGGCCGAGGGGTTGGGTCGACGGGCCGGGTCGTTACATTGACATCACTAGATTATTTCCATGGTATTCACCTGATTTTGAACAAAAGGAATATACATCAGCAGGTATCATCATTATATATTTACCGTCAGTCAGTAGATTGAATGATTAGATTCTCTATTATGCTGACAAACAAAAGAATAATTGACCAGCATGTCAAACAACAAAGAATCTCACTATGATGCTAGCATAACAATCCTTGGATGTGTAGCGATCTCGACCTCTATGGTCCCCGAAGGCAACCCTCTAGGCCCGAGACCCTACGGGTCTTCCCACCCCTGGCCAGTGAATTTTTGTCTTTTCCAGGATTCGAACTCTAGACCTCCAGGCTAAGTACTAATGTTCCAGAATCCTGGTACCAATTGAGCTATATAGCTCAATTGGTACCAGGATTCTGGAACATTAGTACTTAGCCTGGAGGTCTAGAGTTCGAATCCTGGAAAAGACAAAAATTCACTGGCCAGGGGTGGGAAGACCCGTAGGGTCTCGGGCCTAGAGGGTTGCCTGCGGGGACCATAGAGGCCGAGATCGCTACAGGATGAGTAAAAGAAAAATGCAAAGATAGCATTCAACTTTAAAAGATTTATCGACATATATACATCACAAAGGAGAAGCAGCCCAACACCATCTTTCAGCAAATCCAAAAAGTGTGCCCATATATAATAAATGACAAACCACAAAGCCTAAATGAATTAATAGTCATTTTAAATAGTATACAAGAAAATAACCAAAATAAACTAGTAAGCCAATAAAGATGTATTTTTTGAGGCATGCCAAAAAGATATGAAGGTGTGTTTGCTTATGCACAAATATATAGTGACAATACAGATTATCTATGCAATAATTATACCTCCAGGTCTGAATTGAACAAATCCGAAATATTCTAGTCTCTTAGTTGTATCCTCTAAGAATGCATTCGCCTAAAAAGACAATGTTTCTCTTGCTAACTTTTGAAAATGGAAAAGAAGACGGTTAGAGGAAGTAAAAAAAAGAGGAAACAAAACTTCCAAAATAAATGAGGTTGTGATTATTTCACGCATAATGCATGCACATGATGTGTAACTCAGCATATTTGATGGAAATTTAGAGTCAAATAACCAGATTAGTATTTCGAGAGCAAGAAATTAAGAATGAACAACTCGTACCAAGTGCCAAGGGCATGCCACCACATTAGAAAATGTATTATTTGTTGGATCGAGAGAACCGATAGAGGGGGGTGAATATCGGAAAGCGTTCGGATTTGAGATAGAGAAAT
This sequence comes from Boesenbergia rotunda, assembly GCA_024364735.1. Classification (NCBI taxonomy): domain Eukaryota; kingdom Viridiplantae; phylum Streptophyta; class Magnoliopsida; order Zingiberales; family Zingiberaceae; genus Boesenbergia; species Boesenbergia rotunda. The sequence goes on along the minus strand of JAGFNQ010000683.1, from coordinate 311,187 downwards.
TGCACAGCGGAAGATTAAAAACAAACATGCAAACACAGTGATTTTTACTTGGTTCGGAGCCTAGGTCGACTCCTACTCCAAGCCCCACGATCGTTGACCGTTTACTGCGGGCAATACTATAATCGCGCAATAACAGTTTACAGTATTGAATTACAAATGTAGCAAGTTAAACTTTTAAAAACAAGAAACTCTTCTTTTACCGACGTCCGATGTAGGTTGTCTTTTTCAGAGCAGCGGGACGTCGTCGGCTCGAGTTGGGAGGTTTCCGGAGCGAGGCGCGAGAGCAGAAGAGCATAGAAGCGTTGAATCAAGTGTTGTTCTGAAAGCCTTGGCGTTGGGTGCTATTTATAGCACCTGGGGGCACCCTGGACGTCGGGGGCGCCCTCCCACGTGTCACGCGATCCGAGCTTCGCTCGGTCAACCTCTATCCCACTCAAATAGGGATGAGGTTTGACACTGAGGGCGCCCTGGACGCTGGGGGCGCCCTGTTTGACTCCTTCGGCGCGGGCTTCTCGGCTGGATAAGGGTAATCGGCTTTGCTGGCGTAGGCGCGGGGTGCCCTGGTGGCTGGGGGCGCCCTGGCTGCTGGGGATGCCCTGACTGCTGGGGGCGCCCCGGCCAGTGAGCAGCCGAAACCTTTGTTGCTTTGCTTGTTTTGTGTTCCCCTTGGGGGTGTCCGGGACACTGAGGGCGCCCTGCTCAGCTACTTGCCTCTCTCCTTTGGGTATTCTGAGCTGCAGACACACGTTCATTCGATCCTGCATCCAGGGTTAGTCCAAAACAATATAAAACAATAGAGTATTATGTTTATACAGCCTTAGCTATCTTGGTTCTGACTTTGGGCCTCCAAAATGGAGCCCTAGGTCGAACCGACGCCTACTGTTCCCTCGACGGGGAACGCGTCCTCACCTACTCCTCTCGGGAGAATGTACCTAATGCCAACCGCTCCTTTGGTTGGACTTTTGCCTGGCGGTCCTTTGCTAGGTCTTGGATACCGAGCTGTCCTTCGCCCGGTGCCTAGCATTCCTTCGCTAGGGCTTCAGTCCCAAGCTGTCCTTCGCCTGGCGCCTAGCAGTCCTTCGCTAGGGCTTTTTACCCTGGCATTCGTTTGCCAGTGCCTAGCATTCCTTTGCTAGGACTTTTTACCCTGGCATTCCTTTGCCAGTGCCTAGCAGTCCTTCGCTAGGGCTTTTTACCCTGCACACTAGAGTGACATGTTAGATAACAAGTAAGACTTAACTTTTGAACCATGTTGCCATTATCAAAATACAGGTTTGACTTGGGTGCTTTCTGCACCAACAATCTCCCCCTTTTTGATTTATGGCAACCCTAGTTCAAAAAGTTAAGTTTAATCAAAGCATGTAAAAATTAAATTTTGTTTCCTCCCCTAGAAGGACTCTCCCCCTAGATTTTTCAAACATTCGTGGGGTTCTAAGTTTTTTTAAAAAAATTTTCTTAGAATTATTTTCAACAGAAGGTTTTTGTAATTTCAAAAATGATTTTTGCACTTTTAAAATCTTAAGTTTAGGTACTTGGAAATCTTTTGACAACTTAATTTTTAAAAGTACATAGAAGAGTTTTTGGAAGCATGAGTTTAGAGTACCAAAAAAATTTTTGAAGCCTTAAGTTTTAAAGTACTCAAGAGTTTTTGAAAGCTTTAACTTAAGTACTTAGTAAGATTTTAACAAAACTTAAGTACTTAGTAAGATATGAAAGACTTTAGTAAATTTTTGAGAAGCTTAAGTACTTTACAAATTTTGAAAAGCTTAAGTACTTTGAAAATCCTAAGTACTTATAGAATTTTTGAAAAGCTTAAGTACTTAGAAAATTTTGAAAAGCTTAAGTATTTAGAAAATTTTGAAAAACTTAAGTACTTTGAAAATCTTAAGTACTTACAGAATTTTTGAAAAGCATAAGTACTTTTTGAATAAAGGATAGATTTTAAAATTTTGAGAGAAAAAAAATTTAAAACAAAAAATATTTTAAATAGAAAATTTTAAATTCTCTCCTTTCTTATCTCTCCCCCTTTGTCATATATCAAAAAACAGATAAATATAGTAGGAATTAAATTGCATGAATGGAATAACTTTCATAAAGGAAAAATATTTGCATGATTTTGCTGTACTGAACCAATTCATGATAAGAACTCAATCAAATCAGTTTTAATTTTCTCTTGTAGGGACCTGTCTAACCCAATTAGCTACTTACTAACTGTTATAAGCAGTAGTTTTTGCTAGGGTTAGTCAAGTTAAGTGTTCTGTTCAAGTTAGATTTTCTAAACTTGACACTTAACTTGATTACTGTGTAAGTTGTATTTAGTGCCCCAATTAAAGCAGATGGACTGGCTTAAAGCATCTTGAATTAAGGCAAAGACCTAAGCATCTCAACCCTTTCTAGGTTATCAATCAAAAGTACCCTAAAGTGCTTGTGAGATGCTGGCTTCTAAATCTATAGGTGCATGCAGTTCTAGGGTTAGGGCCTAGGCTAAGTCCATTTACGAAAAAGCCCTAGTTTTGAAAAGGGGGTAGTTTTGAAATAAAACTAAGTTGGAAAAGATAAAAAAAACTGATTTTAAAAACAACAATTTTTTAAAATTCTTTTAGAAATTGATTTTTAAATTAAATAAAGCAGAAAAAATCAAAAGTAGAGTAAATCTATTCTACAGAGTACAATCCTAACTGCCTTCTTAGTGAGCTGAACTCAGACTCAGGTAAGGGTTTTGTGAATATATCAGCTAAGTTGGATTTTGAGTCTATATGTTTAAGTACTATCTCACCCCTGGCTACATGGTCTCTTACGAAGTGATGTTTAACTTCTATGTGTTTTGTTCTGGAATGTTGGATTGAGTTCTTAGTTAGATTAATTGAGCTTATATTGTCAATAAATACTTGAGTTTGGGTGTAGTTGAGCTGGAAGTCCTTAAGAGTGTGCATTATCCATAAAAGTTATGCTACATACTCTCCTAAGGCTATATACTCAGCTTCAGTTGTGGACAGAGCTACACAATGTTGTTTTCTGCTGCACCAACTTACTAGACTATTTCCTAACAGTTGGCAGCTTCCACTTGTGCTCTTTCTATCTAATTTACAACCAGCATAGTCAGAATCCGAGTATCCTGACAAATTGAAGGTTGAGGTTCTTGGATACCAAATCCCTACATTTAGGGTGTCCTTTACATATCTTAGTTTTCTTTTTAGGGCTGCTAAGTGTGTTTCCTTAGCACAGGTTTGGTATCTAGCACACATCCCTACAGCAAAAAGAATGTCAGGTCTGCTGGCTGTAAGGTACAGTAGACTACCTATCATACTTCTATATAGTTTGAGGTCGACTGGCTTACCGTCAGGGTCACTATCTACTTTTACATTAGTGGCCATGGGGGTACTTATGCTTTTAGAGTTATCGATTTTAAATTTCTTTATTAACTCTTTAGCATATTTGGATTGATGTACGTAGTTTCCATCTCTAGTTTGTTTGATTTGTAGTCCTAGGAAAAACGTAAGCTCACCAACTAAGCTCATTTCCAATTCATTTTCCATTATCTTGACAAACTCTTTTAGGAAGTTTGTGTTGGTGGATCCAAAGATTATGTCATCTACGTAAATTGGGCAATAAATATATCTTTTCCTAGGGTTTTAATAAATAATGTTGAGTCAATTTGTCCTTGTTTAAATTCTTTAGAAGTTAAGTAGGTTGATAAACGTTCATACCAAGCCCTAGGTGCTTGTTTTAACCCATATAGTGCTTTAGTTAATTTGTAAACGTGGTCAGGTTTGTCTAAGTCTCAAACCCAGGGGGTTGTCCTACATAAACTTCTTCTTTAATGAATCCATTTAGGAAAGCTGACTTTACATCCATTTGGTATAGCTTAAATCCTTTATGGGATGCAAAGGCTAACAACATTCTAATGGACTCAAGTCTAGCTACTGGGGCATATGTTTCATCGTAATCTAATCCCTCTACTTGGCTGAATCCCTTAGCTACTAAGCGTGCTTTATTTCTAACTATTTCACCTTGACCATTTAGCTTATTCCTAAAGACCCACTTAGTGTCAATGATGGATTTGCCTTAGGTTTAGGCACTAGTTCCAGATCTGGTTCTCTCAAATTGGGCTAATTCTTCTTGCATACTATGATCCAATCAGGGTCAGGTAGGGCTTCATCTATAGTTTTGGGTTCTATTTTTTATATCATAGCTATTTGACTAAGGTTTTCTATAGGAGGATCTAGTCCTGACTCCTAGAGTTGGATCACCCACAATTTGATTGGTTGGGTGACTGAGTCTGGGTTTCTTGGTTCTTCTAGAACTTGGTTCAGCCTCAGGTCCGGCTGGTCAGTTTGGTTCACTATTTGATTCGACTCTTTGAGCTGGTTCATTTGTTGGTTCGATAATTGGTTCAGTTGACTCATTAATTGGTTCAATAGTTAGTTCGTTCAGGGTTCAATTAAAGGTTCACTGGTTTGTTCATTATTTTCTTGATCAGAATTTGATGAAGTTAGGTCTGGATTATCAGATGTTGAGTTGACTTCTTCATCAAATATTAGTTTGTTGTTTCTTCAATTTTCTTAGTTTGTTTGTTGTAAACTCTATAGGCTCTACTTGTGGTTGAGTATCCTAGGAAGATACCTGGGGTTGATTTGGACTGAAATTTCCCTAAGTAGTCTTTGGTGTTTAGGATATGGACTTTACATCCAAAGACCCTTAGGTAGTGTAGATTTGGGAGCCTATGGTAGTACAGTTCATAGGGTGTTTTGTTGTGTCGCTTGTTAATCAGAACCTATTTTGGATGTAACAAGCCGTACTAATCGCTTCTGCCCAATATTGGTTTGCTAAGTTAAATTCATTGAGCATAGCCCTAGCGGCTTCCTGTATGTTCTATTTCTTCTTTCGACTATCCCATTTTGTGGGGGGGTTCTAGGACATGAAATTCATGTAAATACCCATTGACCTTACAAAATTCCTCAAACCGTTGATTTTCAAATTCTCCCCCGTGGTCACTCCTAAGTCTTTTAATTTTAGTATCGTTTTGATTTTCAATTAATTTATAGAAATCATTAAATAGGTTTAGGGTTTCATCTTTGGTTTTTTAGAAACTAACCCAGGTGAACCTAGAGTAATCATCAACTATTACTAAGCAGTATCGGTTCCGCTTAGTGACTTGGCTCCATGTGAATCAAATAGGTCAAGGTGCAGGAGCTCAAGTGTGGTTTGAGTTAGGTCAGATTGGAATTAGTTTGTGATTAGATTTGGTTTGTTTACCTTGATTACATGATTCACATATTAGATTTCATTGTTTTTAATTTTGGGGATTCCTTTGATTAGGCCAAGTGGGTGACTTTGAGATAGTCCTCAGATTAGTGTGACCTAGTCTCCTATGCCAGAGGTTCGATTGTTCTAACTGAGTTAACATACATTTGAGTACTGAGGGAAGGTTTATAGTGTATACATTATTTTTCCTAGTGCCCTTAAGTATGATTTCTGAGTCTTGTACATTTCTAATCAGGGCAGTTAGAATTGTTGAAGGTGACTATATAACCAGAATCACATAACTGACTTATGCTAAGCAAGTTAAATTTGAAGTTTTCAACCAAAAGAACTTTCTTAATAATAAAAGTC